>CAOLHI010002888.1:0-444815 GCA_948474755.1 Ctenosaura bakeri
GCTGGATCCAGTGGCAGCTGTGGTGAAGACTGAATCTGCTCCAAGCTTCAGTCTGGAGTTTTAAGGAGTCAGCCAAAATACTGAACAAGATTCAGTAACCTGTAGATGCTCTTAATATTTGAACAATAACATAGAGATTCACCAACCTACTGACATGAGAGATACCAGGTGTAAGTAATGGAATCAAAAAGTTGAGTTTTCCCCTTACTTAGGTTAAATAGAGCATGTGTTATTATCTATGCATCACCAGTGATTTCATTATTACCTATTTTTCTGCATTAGTGAGTTGCCATATTTAAAATATTCCAGCTATAGATACGAGAGCCAGCATGGTGTAGTGACTTAAGCACTGAACTGTGACTCTGGAGACCAAGAAATGAATC
The DNA here is from genome assembly GCA_948474755.1 of Ctenosaura bakeri. Taxonomy (NCBI): domain Eukaryota; kingdom Metazoa; phylum Chordata; class Lepidosauria; order Squamata; family Iguanidae; genus Ctenosaura; species Ctenosaura bakeri. The sequence goes on from CAOLHI010002888.1 coordinate 384, forward strand.
CTTGTGCAGCCACAGAAACCCACTGGGTGATGTTGGGTGTGTCACATTCTCTCAGCCTCAGAGGAAAGTAAAGGCAAACTGCCTCGGAACAAATCTTGCCAAGAAACCCCATTATGCTTTCACCTTGGGTCACCGTAATTATATATTAATCATAGTACCATACAGTTAGAAGGAGTCATTAGGTCCAACCCCTGCTCAATGTAAGATGTCCAATTCCCAGCAGGTAACTGCCCAGCTTCCTTTTGAAGACATCCAGAGAAGAAAACCTCACCACCTCTCTAGGGAATTAGTTCCATTGACAAACCACTTCCGCTATCAAGAAGTTCCTTCTAACACTCAATCAAAACTTACTCTGCTGTAATTTAAAACCATTAGGCTTGGAAATGAAGGCATGTAACAGCAAGGTAGGGATATATGACAAACTGTGTTTGTTGAAGAAAGAGTGTTCTGGCAAACATGAGATGATACTCTTGAAATCCTTTCATCCTTTTTAATTACAAAAGAATAAATCAGTCTATTTGTGATCTGTGTCAATTTCTCATAAATTTGTTATAATTGCATTTCTGCATTAGTCTGCTTTTTTTTTTACTTCCAAACAAAAACCAGCAAAAATACTACATTTATTAAATTACAATGGATTGAACATATTCTGTCTGTAAATATGCCTTTCTTATTGCCTATGTCTCAAAATAAGGATGTTTCAATACATATTATCTCAATATATGAATCATTTAAAGCTGAGGGTTCTCTTTCAACAAATTCAAAAAATGATGAATAGCTATATTTAGATTCCTATATTCAGCTGGATGTTAGAGAACAGATTATTTTATAATGAAACTCATCCCTTGGGCATCTCCAGGTTCAGCCTTGTTGTTCATAACCTGTCTTGAGAGTACCTTAAGCTAAAGGGAAACCCACCATTCTTGCATTCTGTAAACTCTTTTCACTCTTTCATTTCAATGAAATATAATTGGCTATAATAAGCAGCTGCTGGTGACTTTCATGTAAGTGAAATTGTCTTGGGATGCTCCTCACCTAGAACTCTTGAAGAAGAGAGGGTGACCTAGTGGAAACTCCAACAAACATGCTTACCCATGCCCAGCCACTGGCACCAGCCCCTCCTCCTTTCTGGACCACTCTTCACCACTTGAAAGAAGGGAACTCTGGATAGAGTTTTTGCTTTTATGCACTCTCTATTTCCTTCTAGGACACAGAGTAATGACTGAACTGAACTGAACCAGCCCCCTTCCTCCGCCTCCATTTTGCCTGAGGAAAGTGAACTTGAGTGTCTAAGCAGTCAAAGCACAAATGAGGTTTAACAGAGTGGTGTAGAAAGGAGATTTTTGTTTTAAGTAAATAGATTACATATCTAAATAGTAAAGTATCATATGGCCTGAAGCCCCCTCCAGGTTATGAACTTTAATAAAATTATAGAGTTACAAGAACATGTTAAGAATGGGTACTTTTTAAACCAACAACCAGGTATGGTACATAATCAAGAAATCTCTACAGCCTCTATCAAGCCATTTCCTCACTATTTATACAGAGGTAAGCCTCCTATTCTTATATTCTTCACTGTTGGGCAACTGGGAGCCCAGACCTTTCCCTGCCCAGTTTCCACTGACTCTAAGAATGGCTGCCTTGAATCCTGTGCTTGGACAAAGACAGGATATAAATTAACTAAACAATTAAATAAATAACATAGACAAATAAATAGATAAAAATAGATTATAGATGGTAGGTACGTAGGTAGGTAGGTAGACAGAGATTAATAAACCTCTGTCTCTCACAGTTCACATAATTTTTTTGTGTGGGGAGATCCTCTTTTGGAATACCTTGGGGCTCCAAATGTTCAAGCTATTTCCCAATCTCTTTATTGTATACACAATCTTACTGGCAAAGGGTTTTTCTCCTGATCTTATTCATTTTTGTCTTCTAATCTGTTAAATTATTCCTTTATTAACTGGATGCAGTTTCATTCATTTTCACTAGTTAATTTCAAGGTTTACTCCATCTCATACATAAGTTTTGCTAAATTCTTAAATGACATGAATTAAACAAAATCTTCAGCCTTATTCATGAGTAGCTTTTTAGTAGAGGGCATTAAAAAAAGAGAGAAAATTTGTCTTTTGTGCTGGTAAAATTAAGTCAAGAAGTTATATTGCTTATATTCAGGAACTCCAGCTATGTGTATATAGAAGTCTGCACTGTTGAGATGCGGGAAAGAAAAAAAGTGCACATATTGTGATTTGTCATTCAGCTATATAAATTTTTATATTTACCAAAAGTATCCTAGATGTATCTAATGCTTGGCTACTTTCCAAAATTGGGCTATGACAGCAGAAGCCCAAGCGGCTTCATATTAAGATATACCCAGCCAACAAGTTAGCTTCTGGAATTCATGTTTACTGCATTCAGTTACTAAGCCACTGTTGAATAAGTGGTTCAGTAAGAAGAAACCGAGCATTCAATATTTAACATACTTAAAGCTTATTGAAAACTTCAGATCCCACACCTCCCAAATTTGATGGTGGAAAGAGTAAATTAAGGTAATGAGCAGAGCTCACTGATGGCATCCACAAGTGAGAAGGTGGGATCCAGAAGAATAAGAGAGAGGACCACTCATTACATTACACTATAGTGCTCCCAAAACAGGCTCTGAAAGACCAAAATTATTCAAGTTCCAGTAATGTAGGATCTGGCATTCTTTGTCAGGATTTCATGGCTGGTAACACTTTGCCATGATTGTTTCTGTTTCTGCATCCAGCTGAGCCATTATAGTGTGTCTTTGAGCATTTCCCAATCTACATGTTTCTTTTCAACTGCACTTTTCTCCTGATTAAAGTGTGGTTAAGTTGTATGGGTGTTGCTTTCTTCATCCCTGCTATCCACTACATGAACCCCAGACCTCCCCACATAATCCAGTGTCCACATGCCTGTCTTGCATGTTTTTTCTTTGTTCTTTTTGTTGTTGTTGTTTTAGTCATAGTTGGAAACAGAGCCCCAGGGATCCCCACCCATGCCTCCCTCCCTGGGGCATACCACCTCAGGAAGTGAAAGAACCTCTGACACTGGCAATGATCCTACAGAGAGAGCAGCAAACACAGTGAGCACCTCTGCACCATGCATTGAAATGAACCTAATGATGGACTTGACATTGCACCTCTGTCTGGGGGCAGGTAGTTCCATAAACTCCCAAGCAAGGTGGCTGAGACAAAGAGGGACATTAAGAAGGTAACAAGGGAAGAAGGGAATCATGGCACAACAGAGTTGGAGAGGACCATGGAGATGAAGGAGTCCAAGGGGAAGAGAGAATGGACTTCTCTGGGGCATGGCGCAACAACACTAAAGACAAGGCCAAGCGAAGAGTGTGTGTGTGTGTGTGTGTGTGTGTGTGTGGAGAGAGAGAATGATAGAATAGACCATCACTTTACATGGGACTTTACAAGTTAAAGAACATCAAAACCATTCCAAAAAGGAAGTGGGCACAAAAGGAAAGAGGATGGCAATGTTGGAAGGCATTAAATCCAGCAGATACTGCATTCTGAATTTTCTTCTCTCCCTCTGCAGCCAGAGCAGTGACAGTTGGGATGGAGAGAGGGCCTTTCATCTACTTCTGGGTAGAAGTACAATGGTACAATGGAGCTGTGCCCACTTCTTCTCTCCCTCTGCAGCCAGGGCAGTGGCATTTGGAATGGAAGGAGAGTCATTCATCTGCTCCTGGGCCTAGTCATGAAGGACTGTCCCTGCCTCTTCTTCTCTCCTTCTGAAGCCATAGCAGTTGTGGCTGGAATAGAGAGGGGACCTTTCCTCAGCTGCCAGACTGAGGCATGATACAGCCTGCCTTTCTCTTTTGTTCTCACTTCAAGACTAGGGTAGTGGCAGTTGGGGTGAAGCGATGTCCTTTCGTCTGCTTTTGCAATTGCTCTACTGTAGAAATTCTTTAAAGATGGCTAATTTTTCTTTGTGCCTGATTTGTTTTCAAGCACCAAGAAAAATATTCAAACCTGCAAACTTCTTTCTCCCTTCAGTGTACACTTGAAAAATGCATTGGAATATTCCAGCAAAACTTTGCCTCTTGGGTCTGCTGGTGGTATGAAGTGTCCCTAGATATTTCTCAAGTGACAGCAATTGTGTGAAACTATTTTCAATAAATTTAACTTCCTAACATTTTGAATCCAACCAACAATATAGGTTCATTTAAACCAACTAGATTAGAATGATTTCATCTAGTGCAAAATGGTAAGTTTAAAGAATGGCTGTGTCAAAAGTAGACTTTTCCTACAATAATGAGTAAGAACATTTCTTCATCAAATGAATCAAAAATGTCAGAGGCTCATAAGGTCACAATTTTAAAAGGATATTCAACTGGCATATATAAAGACTTTGTTGGCAGAGGCATAAAATGCATGCTCTTGTGATATAGTGAGGAAATCTGCCTGTTTGTCTCAGTTTTATATTTATACAGTCACTGCTCAGCCCTAAAGCTGTTCTTTGAGCTTGTTTGAGATCTACTGCCTAAATAAATGTCACATGCTGCTGAATTATTATAAAAATAATTCTGTTTATTTACAAATATGACAACAAGCTGGTAACTTATACACACTCTCCAAAGAATTGTCAGTCTTCTTCCCAGAAATGTCCTCCAATCAGAATGTTTCATTTTTTTCTCCTCTTCCCCACAAGACTTGAATCTAGATCTGGCTATTAAATGGTTGTTGACACATTTATCTCACACAGTATATTCCCGAGTTATATAGGAAGTAAATATTAGGATAATGCTCTGTATTTAAAAAAGAAAGCACATTCTATTCCCTCTCTGTTTCCTCCTTACTGCTTAATCTTAAGGGGCCGCTGAGCTTTAGCTCATTGCACACAAAGCCCTGAGCCTTTACTGCTAAGATTAGAGTGTGCCTGAGACTTACTAGATGTGTTTCTTGGCCATGGCAGTTGTCCACTTCATTCTTCCATTCTTCCACTATCGACAATAATGGGTATAGATTGCTGATGTTTCTAGCCAACTGTGAGTTTGCTAAATAGTGTTTATTAATATGCATCCTCATCTTATTATCAATGTGCTAGGTTCCCCCCCCCATTTGACTTCATCACTTCATGAGGTTTTTGCACCACTTTCTAAGCTTTCAGATCACCCTACATCCTCCAATCACTGTCAGTACTTGAGTGCAAATTCTGATCATTCACAAAGCTAAAGGGGAAGTTCTGGTAGGACTAAAGAGGTGGTAGGAAAACTAATAAAGGAAGCATCTAACTGGCAGGCAGACAAATGTGTCCATGTGTTCTAAGTTCTAAGTGCTCTAAGTAGTTAATAGCAGTTCGCAGATGAGGCATAATCAGAATGGGACTTCTATATGGAGGGAAAATGTTGGGCCCTCTTTTCCTGTGACCCTGACCCAGGATGATTCCCACAGAGGCCTTTTGAACAGAAAGTTTTGTTAGTGTTTTCCCTCACAGAATGACAGTGGAGCTCTCATGTCAGTGCTTTTTCTCAATCTGGATTAAGAAACCCCCCCCCCACTATATTTTGTTCAATACTTTTCCTAGATATCTTCCAAGAGGCCAATTATAAGATAAAAGATATTGTTCCATGTCGATATAACAAGTTCATACAAATCTCAAATCAGTTTTAAGGTTACAAATAAACCAAGTGGAAAAAAATCCAAATCCAAACTCAGATCAATTAGCATAAGATGTAGTTCTCAGAATGAGCTTGCCTGTGTTTTGTACCTTCTGGAAAGGCCCTTCTCACTGTCTCAACACTCTCTCAGATAGATCTGGTGGAAACATGGGAGACAGCCTTCTCCATGGCTGCTCCCAGGCTCTGGAACTCATTTCATAGAAAAATTAGACTACTGCCCTCGTTGCTATTTTTGTGTAGCCAGGTGAAGACCTTTTCTTTCAGCAGGGCTTTGAGGGCAGGCTGGTCATGGCAAAATGGCCTTATACGTGCTATGTTGTGTATATTCGTTGCTATTCTTTTTAAACAGTCTGCTTTTACCTTCTATTAGTTTTACTGATAGTTTATATTCTTTTTAACATCTGTTTTAACTTTTGTAAGCAGCCTTGAGTTCCAGACTGGGAATAATAATAATAATAATAATAATAATAATAATAATAATAATAATAATAATAATAAATTAAAAATGTAGCTGAAAGGCAAAGAAAACAAAAATCTTTAAAACACTCTTTAAAACAAGAATAGAGGAGGCTAATCATGCATTTCTGGGAATCGATTTTCATATGCTAGAAGACACAATTGAGAAAGACCAACCTCTTGTACCTGACAACTTAACAACTTGTAGGGACTCTGGATGATGATTTTAATAAATGATCTTGTTTATAAAGACATCAGCCATGCTAGCAAATAATCTGGACTTTGACCATTAAAATCCTTAAGGTTAAGCCCTTAAGTATCTCTTAAGCAGCACTTTTTATAGAAACTAGAAATACAGCAGGATCAGAGCTGCTCCTATAGAACTGATACGATATGATCTATCTGCCACCCCCACCCCAAGCATATGATTCTTTAGTGATCTTTAAAGGCATTCCTATACCATGCAATACAACAATCCAGTTTAGATGTAACTAGTGCATAAATAAATAGGTCTACTTTAAAAAAAAGTTGAATTCCAGAAATGATTGATGTTTCATAAATGAATAATATTGGTTCCATGACTGACAATTATCTAACTTTGCTCAACACAAATATTGTTTAGATCTTGTTCATGTTAAATCAGTGTATCCAGAATATAGTTCTTTGATTTGTCACTATGCTCCTGAAATATAACGTCTTCTTTCCAGGTGTCTTTTTTTTTTTTTTTTTTAACATAGTCTCCAGAGCTAATGAGAATGAATAACAAGCCAGGTTAAATCCAGATGTATAATCCTAACAGTTGCAGGTAAGGCTTAGTCATGTTCTGCATTGGCATGCAGCTTGTTTCTGGGAACAATTCAAAGTCTTGTTTCAGCCATTAAAGCCATAGATATCTTGAGTACAGGTTATGCACAGAATCACCTCCTTGATATTTACCTGCCAGGACATTAAAGTAAATATTTGGAGACCACCTCCTAGTGTCTGTGATGATCTATGTGACCAGAAGAGAGAGGACCTTTTCAGTAGTGTGACAGAAGTTAACCTAGCACCTGCAGTGCAGTACACATTATTCTCTCGAGCATTTAAAGAACTGCTTTAGTATTATCTTCGTTTTATATTCCAATTTCTCTGTTTTCATTATAGATATATTTGGAGAATGCTGTGTGAGAGGAACTCTGGTTAGTCACTGGTTTAAAAGCAGAAAGAACAATAAGTGGCATCCCAGAGGGGGTATCTAAGTTGTAAAGCTAAATATAATTTTCCCATTCATAATTTGTGGGCATTAAATTGGGCAAAGCCTAGCATGCAGGAAAGCTCACCTGCAGCAATGTGATCCTTATTTTCTTTCTAAGGAAGGAAGGAAGGAAGGACGGACAATAGGCCAATAGGCTGTATGAAGTAAGTGAGTCAAGTTATGTACTTAGCCTTATTCAGGCATGCTGTTCCATGCATTTGTAACCACATGAAGAAGATCACACCTTGTTGATTCCCACTAGCTGCTAATATTTTCCATGTTAGCTGGACATTAAATCCACTTGCGATTTTTGTTTGAACCTTGAAATATGTTGAACTTAATTTGAGGAAACAACACTGGGAAGAAATCAATAAAATCAGTAGGGGGAAAAAAAAGCTAGAGATGCTCACTAGATGAATGATATCTTCATAAAAAGCCCAGTGTATTTCAGCTTGTATACATTTTCCAAAGAGCAATATAAAACTATAGAAAGAGGCATCTTGAGCATCTTGAGATGTGTCTCCTGTTTTTTTCCCCTGCTGAATTTATTCATATACTGCAGGTTTCATATTTGCACAGATATCTAGGTGGTCTACACAGTTAAAGTCAAAGCAGAACAGTGATGTAAACATAAAATATACAAGCAAAATGCAATTAAAAGGTAGAACTTAAAGTAGCTGTGATGTTACATAAATTGTTTTCAAAAAAGGCTTGTATTTTTATTTTGTAATATTTGGTATTAAATATAGTCAGGAATTCAGTGACCCATGCAGAATGCTGGATAAATTGAATTTACACATGCATGGTAATGGGTTGAGAGAAAGTGGGGAGTGTGAGTGGAAATGGTACACTGGAGAGAAGCATCATATAGGATGAGAGTCTGAAAGGAGACAGTTGAAGATAAGGAAGGTCTGAGTTTTGAAGAGAAAAAGACAGGCAGTGTGAAGAAAGATTATATTAGTTTAAGATGTATCTTGTTATTGCAGCATTAAAAATACAAGAAAATTGAAACAATCAGTGCTAATGTAGTAGAGAATGGTAAAAAGTGAAATAATACAAAAGCTCTGGTTGCACTGCATATAATTGTATTTGTTGTTCACCACTACTCTCATCTATGCTCTGGTGATGATTACCAGAAAGCTAGTAAGGTAAAGTTTAAAAAAAAAATTAAAAACCAGAAGGAATGTCCTTGCACACAAACAATAGAAGAAGAGGTTCCATTGGAAATCTTAGTGATGCCTGAAATACTTAGAGAAAAAAGAGTGAGAAGGTAATGTGTTTGCCACACTGTGGGAAGGCTGAAGATGAGGATTTGATGTGGAAATTGCATACAGTCTAAATCCCTACACCAATTACACTGGTCAATCAATGCTAAGGCTTAGGACTTTCTCTGCACAAAATTCACACTTGGCTGCTTTGTGCCCAGGAAAGAGCCTTTTCTGCACAGAAAATAATATTTAAATGAAGATTTTTTTTTCTGAACAGGAGAAGCTGTTTCATGCACAGAAAAGGTTATAATTAGGGATAATTATTCTGCACAAAATTCATATAAATTGCAGAGAAAAACAGTCTCTTCTTGGAGGAAACAGCTTCTTCTGCAGAGCAAATAATATTCCTGTGCTCATTGCTTCTTTATAGAAGAAGCTTAGGGAAGAATTAGAGTAGGTCTCCTATATACAGGAGGAATATGTTCCTAGACTTACTGTGGAAGATGAAAAATGTAGATAACGAAACACTCTCTTTTTTTCAGTAAGATGAATGACATAGGTATTCAGTATGCAGGTTGGAAAGGAGGCCCTCAGACTTGACAGAACTTTAGAATCTAAAAGAAAGAAGGCTTTGTAGTTATTACTTGCAGTCCAAAGCCAGTGCACAACTGATAACAACATAAAAATTAACAACATCTGGCCCAAAAAGATATGGGAACAACATGTTTTCTGACTGCATTTCAGTGTGGATAAGTGAAACTGTGGATACCAGTCACCTGGATATGGGGGATCTACTGTATATCCCTAAACTGGAGTAAAGTATCAGGCAAGTATAGGAAGCTTCAGTTTCTCCCTGCCTGGAAATTGTGTTCTGATCACTTCTGGTTTTGAAAAATGCATTCTCCTACCACACACACACACATACACACACATCCAAACTGGCTGATGGCAGAAGGAAGAGTGGGAAAACTGGCTCCCAGATGGCTTAAAGTCACTCATATCTGGCTTTAAGCTAGTGGGTAAACCCCTGCTTTCCCTTCTATGTGAGATCAATCATGTGGAAAGATACTCCTAAAAAATGTGTTTTGAAGACATGTGGTATAAGGAACTGAATTCACACACACAAATAGAACAGTGCATAAACACCATTTATTAAGAGCGTGATACATCATGCAGGACTTCAGTGAGTGAACGGGAGGCAATTAGCAAAACACAAAACATAAAAGACAAAAGAGTACATCTTTCCACCTGAAAGAGACCTTGAAGTCTTGGTGGAGCCTGTCTGTGCTTATCAGTACATTCCTAGCTTTTTATCTAACGGTCTCTGGTTCCCATACCTTGTTACAAGCAAGCTACTACTTAACTCCTACTACATATCCCATTATTAAAATATGGAGGGCTACCTGACATGTGGGGTAGATGTTGCCAAGATGCTAGTTCTGGACCTATCTACCCCACATGTCTTCAAAACACATTGATTCAGTCATGTGAATAACCATTCAGAAACATCAGTAAGAATAAACATCATTAGAATAAATCTGATGTCTATAATATATCTCTTCAGAAATGAAAAACAGAAAGAATGAGGAAATTTGAAATGACAGTAGATAGTAGAGAAACAGAAAAAGGAAGAAAAAAAACCCTAAATATAAATATATTTCTTGATATTTCAAGTGAGTGTGTTAATAAGTATCATATTGACCTTTTTAGTACACTTTGTGCATGGCTGAATAAAGTTCTTAAACAAAGGCATTTTTGTAGCTTTCATACCAGTGGGTTGGGGGAGAGGGATGAACTCATCTATATTAAGGACTAGAATGAATATTGTCACAAACATTACAGAGAGTAACTAGGAAGAAATAAGGAAATAGGGGAACTTTAGTAAGAAAATGAAATATGCTATACTAATGAATATATAAAAAGATCCAGTAACACAATTACATTCAAGTGTGCCCAAACAAAGCACAAAGCTTCTTTGTAGGTAACAAGATTTTCTCCTTTAAGAGGATTTAAGCTCTCTAATTGAATATCTCTGGCCTCATTTAGATCAACATTTTAACTCTGTCTTGCTAAGGAGCTTTAAGTGTTTTGTCTGGGTTACTTTCTTCAGGCTAATTTATAACTAAACTGCACAATGTCCACTGATAATTACAACTGCTTTAAATGGAGAAAAGAGGTGGCATGCCATAAATATCCTTCTTTCTTTCTAGAAAGGGAAACCTAGTGAGAGTAGTAAACCTAAAGGCTGCTAGGTACTCTTTCTTTTGCAATTATATGAAGTCATGCTCTTTATTTCTCTGCACTGCTTTGCAAATAATGGTGGATAGAGTAATTTCCAAAGGGCTTTCCCTGTTGGTGTATTGTTGCTGAAACAACAGAATCCTGTGCCACCTTTAAGATTTAGCAAATTTATTACAAGTGGACATAAAGGCCTCTCCTCATGTATCTGATTATTGCCTTAGCTTGCAGCTCTTTGGGATGTTTGAAGTGAAATTCCTAATAAACAACACAAATATACTCCATGAGATTCCTGTTGAATTTCTTCCATTGCACTTCTGCTGAACAAATTAACTTCTTAGTTGGGGACATTCATCAATACTTTCTTCTCTACCAAGAACAGTGAAGGAAAGCATTAGCCTGGCCACTGTTCCTTTCCTTCCTAAAAGGAAAGATATCACCCTTCATGAAAACGGACAGATTTGCACAGAAGTTGAATTTACTGACTTTTATGTATAATCACCAATTTTGAAATAATAATAATTATTTAATGAGAAATGTAATCCATCTGATCACTGTGGGGCATACCCTGACCAAGTGACCAGAATGCTAACTGGTGCTTACTTTTGGTGTGTAATTTGCTCTCTTTTCTTATGGTTAATTTTCTTTAACCTAGATTGTACTTGACTCCACCCTTCAAAAACAAGACTGCTCTTTGGGAGCCCAAAGTGGAATACAAGGTTTCCTTCCATTGACTCTCTCACATGTCAAGCATAATTCCATTCATCTCCATCATGTCTCTTTCTAAGCCAAATAAAATATTGCAACTTTTCTTCCCAATCAGATGTAACATTTTGGTTGTTCTTTGCTGCTTGTTCCACATCTATACTATCACATTTCATGTACAGTGATTGGAATTGCACATACATTCCAAGTGCAGTGAAACCATAGAATCATAAAAAGTGATATGGGTATAGAGAAGCTTTCTACTGTTCCATCGTCATGGACAGATCATTTCTTTATCAGTGTTAGACTTGGGATTCAGAGCATCTACAGGGATGGGAGACCCTTTAAGACAGTGCACCCTAGAACACCTATGCATCTGAATAGATTTCTGATGGCTTTTGATTCTGTTGAAGCCCTGGTTGATTCCTGGAATGAAGAAATTACCATGGCAGTAGACACCATTGCTCCTAAGAGCTCCCTTTCATAGAGTGGAGCTAAACCAACCTCCAGTTTTCTAAGGAGCTGGCAGCAATGAAACTAATGAGATGGAGACTAGAGAAACACTGGCAGAAAACTCAAAGTGAGTCTGACCACAAATAGTCTAAAATCTATCTGAAGACCTATGGCAGGACAATAAAGTTAGCAAAAAAGGCTTTCCTTAGCTAACACTATTGCAACTGTAAAGACCCATTCAACAGAACTGTTTCTAGTGGTCAAGGATTTGTTATAACCTGATTTTAAGCAGAATGTAAGCCACTTGACAGTCTACTGTGAAGAATTTGCTCAGCATTTCTCAGACAAAATAGTTCAGATTCACTCTGACTTAGACACCAGTGTTGATACAGTTCTAGTTGATGTAACTTTGGTCCCTGCTAGTCCAGTGTTGATGAATACTTTTCAGTTTGTACAGCCTGAGGATGTGGACAGGATCCTTGGAGAAGTGAGAGCCCTTTCTGACTAATTAAAAGGCCAGAGGGGGACCGGCTGAATTGGAAAGGGAAGTGATTAATGCCTCTCTACACGAAAAGCAGGGTCCCAACATGCCTGAAGGAGGCTGTGGTAAAACCTCATCTGAAAAAAACTTCCTTGGGTCCTACTAAACTAGATAACTATAGGCCAGTCTCTAATCTTCCACTTTTGGGTAAAGATTACAAACTGTCTGTTTAATGATCTCTAGAATCATTCCGGGCAATAATTATTTGGGTCCTCTTTTTCCCCCCTTTTTGAAGATAGGTCTTCTCATGAAACGGTATCCCTGACTTACTAAAAAAGATAATGCTTGATAAAGTGAAGGCAGTAGGAAAAGAGGAAAAGGGCATTACAGGTAGATAGACTCAGGCCCTTCCCGCACCTTACCTTTTTCCAGTGCTGGTGTGCAGGGATCGCACAAGCAACTTCCAGCGAGAGGCTCTTGTGTCCCTGCTGCTTCAGCTCTGCATGAGCTGCCTGCTCGCATGAGAGCCCCACCTCTTCCTTCTGCAGTACAACCTGGGAGTTTCCCAGGCTGCGCTGGGGCAGGAAGCGCAACCGGCATGGCTCCAGAGGCTCCACACGCCAGGTAAGTGCACATGGGGCCCGAGAGCAATACACAATCGTACACCATTTTCCGCTTCCAGCTGAAAATGAAAAGGTGCACAATTGGCACTTGCCGGCCCCTGGAGCATTGCGCAATTGTGAGTGTGTTGTTCAGATCGCTCCTCACAATTGTGCGATGCTCCAGGTGCCCTTTCGAATGGCAAATGCCATGCGGAAAGGGCCTATATCAAGGAATGCATGGCCCTGAATTTGCAAGATCTGAGCAGGGCTGTTGTTAACATGGTGATTTAGAGGTTTCTCATTTATATGATCACCATAAGACGAAGTTGACTTGACAGCAATTAACAAAAACAGAACATTCAGGAAATTAAATAGCTAAAAAGAGTGATTCTGGAAGGACTGTGCCATGTGTTTATTTGCATTTTGCAGATCATGGGAAGTTATTCTTAAGAAGAATACTTATATTGGTATGCTCAAGACATCCATATTTGAGAAGACTGCTTTGGGTCCCATAGCTTCCTTATTCCATTGTTATGGATGGCTTCAGCATGTCCTTATATTTATTCTCCTTAAAAGTAACTTTACAAACTTTGAGATGAAAACCTAGTTATGCCCTCAACTTCTAGGCAAAGCTACTCTTGTGGCTTTCTGTTGAATCTAAACTCCTCCTCCTCTTCTCCTTTTTTTAAGTTTGCCTATCATTAGTTACAAATATATATACTATCTATGAGGATCTGAAAAGTTACAATTGTAATCTGACTGAATTTTTAGGGAGGAAAAAACATACATATGTGTGTGTGTGTGTGTGTGTGTGTGTGTGTATGTATGCGGGACTAAAGTTGAAAGTTCTTGTCAAGCAAAATGAACATTATTTTCACTCTGATACAAGACATATATGAATTTGGATCTCCACATATGATATATCTCTATAGTACTGTTTTGTTTCACCTGTGAGATTACCAATGATTGATGAGAATTTCAGAATCAAAAGCATATTATTTACTTGAACAACAATATAATGTGCAACCTTAGTTTTAAGAAGCTCCCTGATACAGACCCCAATACAATACAGTTCAATATAGTTTGTACTCACTAATAGTGGCTTTCCAGGGTTTCAGCCAGAATTGTTTTCAAGCTGTGCATGAAAATGTCTGCAATTTAACCTGGAACCTTCTCCATGTGCTCTATCGCTTAGCTGTAACATTTCTGTTAAAACAGGAGTGGAGAATGCCTAGCCTTCTGAGTGCTGTTGGACTGCAACTCTTCACATCCTTATTACTGGTTATATCAGCAAGAGCTGATTTTTGCTGTCAATAAATAAATAAATAAATAAATTTATTTATCTCCAGAGGTCATGCTTTATCCATCTTTGCCTGAAAGCACCTCCCACAAGAATCAGTTCCACAGTCTTTGGAAGCCTCTCAATGAATTACTGTTCTGTAAGAGTCCAACACCTTTTATTTCAGTATGGCTTAATAACCCACAGTGGCTTGCTATGTGGAATATCCTTTGATTTCCAAAATACACATTCAAGTGGTATTCATTTACATGAGTACATGATAAATTAATTGGGAGTCACTGCAGAAAAAAGTTTCTGATACCAAATGCATGGCAAAGGGCAGTGGAACAAAGATTTAAATTAATCCATGCTATATAGTTCTGAAAGCGGGAAGGTGATTGGAACACTAAGATGAATTGGGAGAGGGAAGACTTATTTTAAATTATTCTTAAATTTAACTGGCAACTAGCTTTAAGAAAGACTTAGAAGGAAGAAAGACATTTAAGAAAGAGTCAGAAGTAGTAACTTTGTTTGTCCTCTCAGGTGCAGAACGGGAAAGGAGACTCCTAAATTCTACCCCCCCCAAGTCTTCCATTCAAGTTACACCAGAAGTGGAAGGAAATTGTGAATCACCCAGTATTTTTTTCTATTGCTTTGCTTATTGGAATGTATGAACCAGCTCTGACACAGAGATAGTGTCAGTAGTTATAAATCAGGAAAGTTACAAAAGAGAAATCTAACCTAATTCAGGCTTATTTTCACTTGCCCAGTCAGTGGTGTAGGGACGGGGAGGCAATGGGGGTGGTGTGCCCACAGCAGGAATTATGGGGGCACTGTTGCTCTTTGCCTGCCCACCCCCGTGTGACATAGCCTCCACCCCCACACAATGTAGCCCAGCCTCATATGACCTAGCCCCACCTCCTGTGACATAGACCCGTCCCTGTGTGACCTAGCCCCACCCCATGTGATGTAGCCCTGCCCTCACATAACATAGCCCCACTTCTTGTATGACGTAGCCCTGCCCCTCCACCCACCCCCACCCCTCCTCCATGCACTCCAAGCTACACCATTGTCCCCAGTTAAAGAAAGAGTCAGTAGTATAAATCTAGAAGACAGATAAATAAAATTTACCAAGTAGCCCTTGGTAAGATGCAATGAAATAAAACATGCAAATCCAGGAAACTATAGAGAAACACGGCCATTAAAACAGATAGACAAAATGAAGGGAAGAAATGAGGAACTGGACATTTCCTCAAGGCAATATGTATCCAAAACCATATTAGGGATGTGACATGGTTGGTTTTCTGGAGGATAAACATAGAACATTTAAAAGTCTTAGATCAAGGCAATACTATTATTTATATTTGTTTTCTAAGTTTCAGAGGAGGGAAAGAAAACATGAGAGAATCTAGGCTAGCTATCAATTTGAAATTGGGATGGGGAAGATATATTCAATTGTATCAGGCTTACATTCTGATATGTTAAGTGTTAGAGGAGGAGGAGAGAGAGAAAAGTTTTTTTTTTCAGATATGTGTATATGTGTATGGGAGAAAATAATAAAGTGTACAGTAGCATTCCTTTCAATTTAAACATTTTAATTTGAAATGATTAAATTGTGCCATATACAACTGATGATGCCCAGCAAATATTTGATCATGTAAACAAATAGGGGCTGGCATTTTGTTCAGATTTATGATTGATAAGCTGGACATGCAGCATCATACATTTTGGAATTCACACTTTCAGTTGTTTCATCATAGCAATGACTGAAAGTGCCCCCAAAACCAGTTTTAAAAGCTAGACAGCACCACTAAAACAGGGATTTCCAAAGCACTTTGGAATGGGGTAATGAGTGAAGAAACACCCAGATCTCTGCCACAAATTGCCTCATTGTGAGGAGAAGGTTGGATGCTTTTTCATTTATTGCCCCACTCCTTAGCTCCTGAAAAATATTTGCATTTGTGAAGCTGCCTGGTTTCTAACGTATATTTTTGAGGGTTGCATTCAGAGACATAGCTATGGCAACAGAGCTCCATCATCACAGCTATGTCTCCCAATGCAGGATTTCAGCTTTAGTGATAAATAAAAGACACAAGAAAGAAAGAAAGAAAGAAAGAAAGAAAGAAAGAAAGAAAGAAAGAAAGAAAAGAAAGAAGAGGGAGAGATGAGGGAAATGATGAAAGAGGGGAGAAAATTATGAAAACTTGATGATGAGAACAAAAGATGAGAATGCAATCCAGTATTATTACCAGAACATTATAGATACAAATAGTTGACAACTGCATTTTGTTCTTCAAAAACCACTCATAATAATTTTTACTTCAAATCAAGCCCTTTGTGTAAACTGTTCTGCAAGAGCAATATCTTAGGCTTTTAGTAGGCTTTTAGCTCTTTAGTTTACTCATGTGCATACTCTGCCCTACTGGCTACCCTGCTCACTCCCTGTTCTTGTTCCTTTAAGCATGCAATCACTCATCCTTTCTCTCTTCTTTGACTAGATTTTTCTAGCAAGCTCACCAGGTCCCCCTAATCTTGCTAATTAGGCTGATTCATCCCTATGGCTCACCAGGAGTTTACAAAGAAAGAAGAGAGAGTGAGAAAAAGAGGAAGGGCAAGAGCAAACAATATGTTGATTTCCCCCCTCTCCCCCCAAAAATATTCTGTTTGGTCATAAAAGCATTAAGCACCAGTAAATGATTTGTAGAGAGGTGAGAATATGTAAAATAAGCTGTCAGACAACCTTGATACCAAACGGACAGTCTTAGATATTAAATATGCATACAGACATCTTCATGTACAGTCTGTTCACCACTGTTAGTAATGTAGAGAGTTTCCCTGCTCACCCCAACAACTGATTCTAAAAAAGGATTGCACATATGTAAATTCTATTCAAGAAAGAACGAAAAGGTGAGATTCACTCCTTGAGAAAAGCCATAATAATAAAGTGAGGCAGCTGCTGAAAGCTAACAAAGGCCTGCACAGTAGGAGGTTTGTACTAGCAAACAGCAATTCACACCTGTTAATTACTGCAAACAGGACTGCAGACTGCATTTGTCATGACATTTATCTATTGTTTATAGGCCATCATGATCAGCTAGGTTCTGAGACTCTGTGATGTAAGACCATCACATACTTCAAGCAAATTACTTGCCTTGTACAAGTCAATAAACTCTGAATGACATTTATTGGAGAAATGAACTCTGTGTTACTTCCATGGCACATCTCCACTCTGTTAAGGAAGAGTTTGAGCACATGTTAAATGCATGGGAAATGTGCATACAGCAAATTTACCGGCTGATAACTATTCTATACTAACAAGATCCTACTGTTTCATAGCACATAAGTACACAGAGATAGAAAGTAGGAAAGGAAATACACCTATGCTACTGCCACTGGTTGTGTGCCAGTGCTCAAAAACTTCCAAATACTCTCACAGAAAGATGAAAGATATTTTACCTTCTGAAGAACTCAGAGCTGATCCAAGAAAAAATCAAATCAGTATCGCTCATTTTCACCATTGTAGGTAAGAACACACACACAGCTTCAATGCCACTTTGCAGAAAATATTCTAGGAGAGAACAAAGAATTGCATGCATGTGAAGTCTATTTGTGGAACAAAGTTTGTGTAGCCATATATTCCTTACAAACAATGTTTCATGTCTTGGTATTATTGTGTGGTATAATGGTTGCCTCTCTGAACCATAAGTTCAAATTCTCTGCTTGAAAAAGAGGATATTTATGAAGAATAAAATCTGATTATATACAGTAACATATTCAAAAAAGTGTTTGTTATGATCTTTACACTGTGTTCTGGGGCCTTTAGATGGTGTACCACTACAGCATTATAATTCTGCTTTAACTGCCATGATAATGTATTTTAGAATCCTCAGCTTTATAGATTGGGAAGGGGGCATTTAGAATTCTCAGTCAGAATTCTAGTGCACCATTGAACTATAAGCCTCCGGATTCCAGAGCTTGCTGCTATTGCAGTTGAAATGGAATCATAGTTCTATAATTATGTAGTGTAAAAGGGTCCCAGTCTATACCTTTTGGGTTCCATTACATGGTACAATCTAAAGCACAATAAACCACAAAGGTCCACTTGAATCTGAATTTAATAATCTCATTTGCATTTGAGTAGATGTGTTTTTACCAGATAGCTTCCCCAGCTTATAAAAGTGATCACTTGAGGGCATAAGCATCTTTATTTTATTTTATATTGTACTATGGCCCAGTACAAACTTGCAATGTGAGCTTCCTCCTATACATTCTGTTGTTGTTATGTGACTTCAAATTGTTTCCAACTTATGGTGAACCTGAAACTATCATGGGGTTTTCTTGGCAAGGTTTGTTTAACGGGGGTTTACCTTTGCCTACACAGATAGCATGCTCTAATGTGCAACATACCTTCCAACAGTTCAATGCTTTAATAGTATTGTTAAATTATATTTTTAACTTTTGTATAAAATTAAAATTTTAAGCTGTATCTGTTTTGACCGTTGTCAGCCACTTTGAGTCCTGGACTGAGAAAAAGGTGGGATAAGAACAACAGGGAAGAAAAAGCTTGTACTCACTCCCACCCATACTCCTCTGTGATATTGTCAATTCACAACTTGTGATAGATCTGGAATTACGATGAAAGAAAAGTTACTGTAGATAATTATAGGGGAGAAAGTTGAAGTTAGGGGGAGTTTCATCATACTGAGTGCCTGTCTATGTTCCTGCCATGTCTCACCTGGAAATTACTCCCTCACAACAGTGCATGCAGAGAATGAGTAGACAGGATTAAAAAATGTCATTTGAAAGCAAGATATATCTATATCTATCTGTATCTATAGATAGATAGATAGATAGATAGATAGATAGATAGATAGATAGATAGATCGCACACAGAGAGAGGGGGAGTTTCTGCACTACATTTAATCATAAAGAAGTGCTCAAAAGAATCATACAAAGAGCAGTTAATATTTGTATATAAGTAGATTTGAGAGATACCAGTAGGTATTGACACAAAAATTGACTCTTATTATGTCTACTAAAGTTAATTTCTAAATAAATTGCTTCTTATTTTGCTTCATTTATTTACAGTTAGTTCTATTTAAAATGTCATAAATCTCAATTAGATAGTTCTTTTTTTATCTATAGCTGATTTACTGGTGCCCTGTTCATGAATTTCAATGGTATATGTCAAATTTATCCCATCATGACTGCTCTTTTTTGGTCTCTGAAGAGGTCGGACCACTATTCCAACCACACAATCAACAAAATATCCTCCAAAACCTACATTGTGTAGCTCTCCAACACATCCATTTTGGACTTGTTAGAGAGAAGGAAGTTCAATAGGGACACATCTAGCCATTTTCTTGTAGTTGGACATGCTGTAAGGATGTCATTTGTGGGGTCATGCTGAGGCTCTTTGAAGGTCTCTACACATGCCTGTTACAGAACATTGGCTACAGGAAAATAACTGGATGGATCCCTGCTCATTCCCTCTCTCTCTCTCTGTCTGACAACATAGAAATGGCTATGCTGTTGGGGACCTCTTACATGTTTTTAGGGATCACTTTGGGAGATGTAGCTATGGAGATGTAACTACATGATAGACGTATATCTCCTAATGCAAGATCTCAGCCGTTGTGTTTGATTGTACAGGTTATACAAGGACAGAGTTTCAAAAAATAATGTAGGCTTGGAAGGCTTTTTAAAACAAAACAAAACATTTTATCCTTAGATATGGTTAAAATGTTTCTCTCTGGTTCAGCCATACCTATTCATCCGCTGTTGTCAACAATAGATATTATTCCTGGAATAGACAAGCTTTAAGTAGATTGTACTGTAGCAAAATCATATTGATAAATTAAGATTGAAATATTTGTGTCTCTTACATGGGGCAAATGTTCCAGAACAAGCCCAGTGGAATATCAAATGATGTGTTCTGCCTTTGGCACAGATGCTGAAGAGGAATGTAGAATCCCCCATGCACCTCGTCATACATTTCCCCAGCTAGGGGCAGGAAAGGGAAGCATATACCTGATCCAAATTGATTACCAACTTCCACCTTGGATTATGAAGACATATGACATGTCATTTTATCCAAGATGCTGTCAAATCATTGCAGATGCCGGTCCTTCTCATTTAAACGTCAAATTCCAATTTCACATCTTCATTTTCTACCTAGCACTAATTTCCATCTGCCTGAGAAAATCTATTCCATTTGATATATATATATATGAAATTATGATGTCAGTCCCTGCTTAGTTATTCAGCTACCTACATATTGTGAACACCACTGTACTAAAGTTTAAAAAGCGAAATCAACATAACTGCACAAGCAGACTTCAACTTTCAGGCTGCCCTTTCCCTATGTCCTGTGTAACAGATTTATATGTTGCATCCAATTGCAAACCACTGGTATTACCAACTACTATTGTATCTGGGACTATTGATGTTCAGCTGGTGATGTGCGACCCAGAAATGGATTTTGCCCCAGGCTTTCATTACATCAGTAGGGCCATTAACATATCACTGTTTGTGAGGAAGGAATTAAAAAGAAAAGAAAAAGAAAAAGGACAGAGAAGTAGAAAGCCAAAAGAGAAGAGGAAAGCAGGCATGGAAGAATATGGTGGTTAAAATCTTAAGCAGTATTTATTTGGGAGTAAATTCCACTGAATGTATTGACCACAGTCTTGTTTGATAGTAACTATGCAAACATAGGTGGCATAGATCACAGCACACACAGCAAGAGGTGCTATGTAGAACGTTTCAAAGAAAAGTTGTCCTGCTTACTCTTGAATTGCTCTGGCAGTTGCAGGGCATCTTTATTTAGGAGATGGAGATGTTCTTTGTTGCTATCTCCTTGCTGCTGCTACACCCTGAGCCCAAAAGTGCTTTATACTGATCCTGTGAAAGTGGAACTGGGCTGGAAATCTGCTGATGACTTATGCTACAATAACCAGAATATATGCTGCTTAAATACTTGTTATCAATGCTATGTTAGATGTTATAGATGCTATGTTATGCTTCATCACACAGCTGCACAACAACAATGGGTACCACTGATCAGGATGTCACTGGACAGCCACTGCATCCTTGCAAAGCCACTAACTGCCCACAGGTGTATTTTTGGAGAGCTTCTTTGCATGTCTGCTAGCCAACTTTAGTCTTCAGGGCATCCATGGGACCTTGATACAAGTAAGCTAGGAGAAGACTATACTCTAGCAGCTCCAAATACAATCTCAGCCCCTGAAGCTGGCCTACCCTCAGAAAGTGATCTCACTATTCAGTGATATGAAGACTTGTTTATTTATTACTGGAGAATTTGAGAGTGGGGGGAAATGTAAACTACACTAATGCCTTACCAACTGTGGAATTATATTCTCTGGAATTTATACACTCTAGCAGTAAGCACATTTTCCTAGATGCTTTCCTGGATCATAATGACTATATTAAAAGACCATTACTGGATGGAGACTGATAAGAAGTAACTATCAGCAGTTCTGTGTTATGTCCTTGTTCCTCTTGACTTTTTATGTCATCAGTGGCTCTTGTTGAGTGATTACTCTCCACTTTCATTTTACACTTGCAGTGATAACAAGCAAGATTGAAAAATCCTCACAGACTCCTTATTTTACAATCCAGCTGCTTCTCAGTGCTTTGTGCTCATGGAGAGGTTTTATTTTATTTTCTTCTCTCTGTCATAATACATTTCCTTACCAAAGAAACACACTTTTCTTAAAAAAGAAAGTCAAAGTAGCATAGGTAAAAAGTTGCTTTTCTAAAGTTCTGGAGAAAAAGAACATGGTGGAAGCCCGATCCGATCTGGAAAAATGGTAGAATAATCTAGAAATTATTGTCACACATTCTAACCATACAGAACGTGCAATAAACCCTGGCTGAATGTCAATGATCTTTGGCTACTTCCTCCTGCTGTTTTCAGAGAGATTAATTTGGTATGATGGAAACCAGCTGTAGTCTTGAGGAGGCCAGAGGCATTGACTTTCTTCTTATATCATTGGCCGTTTTAGTGCAATATAAGGCAATAATATTCCTCAAGGTGGAGAACAAAGCAGCCCTCATGTTAGAATTTAGTGACGCCACATAGATATAACAGTGTGGTATGACTCTATGTGTCATGGATTATCCCACAGAATCTTGGGATCTGTAGAAAACATTTATTTTTTCAGAGCAGAAGATGCTGGTTCCTGTGCAAAACACCCATGTGTAGATTTTTCACAGAATAAATCCCAAATAGTGAATAGTCCTCAAAATTGGCATAGTTTTACACACACACACACACACACACACATGAATTTTAACACAAAATAACATAAACACAAGCTGATATTTTAAACATAAACTAACATTAACACACAAAACTAAAAACACTAAACACAAGCTCACTGGTCCTTTCCACATTCTACCATGTCCTGGCGGTGTCCTGTGAGAAACCTGACAGCAGCTCTGCTGGGAGGGGAGCATGAGGGGAGTGCTCCTCTCTGCACCAGCTGCCTCTGGGATCCAGGAAGTGTGATGGCCCCACTACTTCCTTCTACAGAGCAGACGGGTAGTGTCCCAGGCTGTGCTGGGGCAGGAAGCACAGCCATTGTGCTTCTGGACCATCCATACACCATGTAAGTGCGGGATGGCAGTGCAATCACAGGTCATTGATGCAGAAAACCTGTTAATAATTTACTCCGTAATTGAGCTGCCTGGGGATGAGAGAAGAAAAGGACTGTGATGACATCATACATAACTGTTGTTGTGGTCCCATCCTTCTCCTATCCTTATGGTGGGTTGGGAGGGTGGGGCTTAAAGGGCCTCTAAAACACTAACTTGCTTACTAACTGAACTCTATCTTAGAAAAACATGAAAGGGCTCTGACCACTCTGCAACCAAGCTGTAGTGAAAAAGAAAAGCTTTAAAAAGGAGAAAAGAAGAATATTATTTTACCATTATAAACCCAGCTAAACAACCTTATTAGAATTACTAGTAACCATGTCTACAAATTATTGGATTGTTATGGTCTTATCACTAAAATGTCCATAGATTGCTTCCAGTCTTTCGAGAAATCCTCAGTCAGCTTGTCTATTAAGACCCATGTTAATTTGTCCATTCAGGAGAACCCAGCAATCTTAGCAATACATTCTTCCATTGCTGGTGCTTTACTCCATTTCCAAGTTTGAGCAAGCAATATTCTTGCAGCTCTTACTGTAGAAGTAGTTCATATTCAATTCCTTTTTAAAATTGACATATAAATATTAGACCAATAACTTCTTGCCTTCTTACAAGTCCACCTCATATGAAAAAAGCAGTCCTCCTTATCTTGACATACCCAGCAATGATTTGAAACATTCTTGGACATTTTCAACAAGTTATTTGGGGTTAGATACCATCTATACACCATTTCATACATTTTTTAAAGATTACTGAACACAGTAAATTTCATATCTTCAGATCATATTTTTCCCATTCCTTGATCTGAACATGGTGTCCAAAATTTTGGGCCCCTATTCTCTTTGATAGGTTCATCCCCCATCTCTAGTTTCAAAAAAGATTTGTACACTTTTTTTTTAATTGCATGGGCATATCTTTATACAACTCTAGACAGTACTAATTTTCTCCAAACTTTATAGCAGGATCTCTCTTAACAGGATTAAATCTATCTTTAAGTTGCATATAAATAAAGTAATTGAGATCTTTGCCTTCTTAAGAAGCATCTCACTTGATTTAATTTCCCAATTATGTATCTTGTTCAAAATACAAGAAGTCACCATGACACAGCCAACTGCACAGTTTTGAGAACTTTCTCACAGTGAGGAGAAAAATCATTATGAAAAATCATTGTTCATTCTTGTGCAAGAGCATGAAATTTATGAAGATTTACCTCCCTATTGAACAGATTAGCAGTTTATGAAAGTTGTAACCATTAACTATTAGCAGTTTGTAGCCCTGGATCAATATTGTATTATTCTTTTACTAGTGTGTTTTTAAATTGTATTTTATACTTGTTATGCTTTTCTACATTTTACATATTTATTTATTATAAGCTGCCTTTAGTTTCATTCATGGGAGAAGGGCATATTATAAATGAAATTACTTCATTCTCGGGATGTAATTTGCCATAATGTTTCCAATTTCTATATATGTGTGCAAAAAGCTGGACAGTGAAGAAATCTGATAGGATGAAAATCAACACAATGGAAATGTGGTACAGAAGGAGATTTCTGTCAATACAATGGACTGACACAAAGACTAATGAATGGATCCTAAAGTAGGTCAAGCCTGACCTATTACTAGAAGCCAAGCTTACTGAATTGAGGCTGTCATAATTTGGACATACTATGAGATGATATGACACATTGGAAAAGACTTCCAGTAAATGGTAGGTATTAGGAAAAGAGGAAGACTGCATTACAGGTGGATTGATTGATTCAAGAAAACCATAGCACTGAGTTTGCAAGACCTGAGTAGGGAAGTTGATAAAAACAGATGCTGGAGATCTTTCATTCATAGGTTTGCCATAAGTTGAAATTAGCATGATGGCAAATAACAAGAGATGTAATTCTCATGAATTTCATTATTGAAAGAAGAAATGAGTAATTTTAATATTTTTTTTCTATTAGAAGAAAGTCATTGAAAAAATTGTTCAGTTTTCAACCATTATTCACAGTTTAGGATTTATTCTATACATAATTTGCACACTTCTGCACAGAAAATAATATTTATGTGTAGAAATATTACTTTCTATGCAGAAAATTCTGTTTCTTGACCAGAAAAAAGTCTATGAATTTTGAACAGAATAAGTCCCCAACAGCAGCATTTTCTGGCAGGAAACAGCATTTTCTACACAGAAAACAATATTTTTGCATACAAATATTTTCTGCACATAGATATTTTCTATGAAGAAAATCCCATTTTCTATAACCCCAATGTATAAATTTATACTGAATACAATTTTTTCAGGAAGAAAAAAAAGAAAAAGAAAAATTCAGGTTCTCTTCAGAGTTTTCTGACACTCATGGAACACATATTTTTCCGTGTTCCAAATATTTTCAAAAATTCTTGCCGTTGCTGAATAATGAAGTATGCTTCAGTGTATCAGACAGAAGAGTTTTAAGCAAAAGCTGATTACCCATGTGCTGTGAGATATTTTGCTCCCTATAAAGCTTTGGTGTTATGCATGGAATATTTAAGAAAAGCTAGACAACATACATCCTGCATGTATTCCATTTTCAGTGCCCAGGTACCATGACCTGGTGCATACACATGCAAAGACATGGAAAGAGGGCTTCCATGTTTTCCTGCTTTAACCATGGCCTCCTCCCCCCACCCCTGTGCAGCTGTTTGTACAAATCTGATGTACTCATGTTATCCTGCAGCCTTTCTGACTGACACAGCCTTTCTACCTTCCCTCAGGTAGATCAGTAAAAACAATGGCACAATAATAAAATCAATGGCATGTACCCATCAACTTTAAAATTGCACCATCTTTTTCTTTCACTGAGTATATCTGATATGCATATTTAGTCACATGCAGAACACACAAATGTGTCTGTGACTGCACAAATATAGAGATCTGTAGATGTACACATCCGCCCCCCACCAAACCGTTTGAAAGAACAATTTCAGACTTCTCATCACCCTTTCCATATAGTTGATATCAAAATCATACTGAAATCAGACCTTTTGATGGTTTCCCAACTATCCTTTGGGTTGCAGGATCCTGCCTTTGTCATTACTTTTATGATATTCCCCCCACCTTCCTCTTCTCCATTGCCTTTTATCACTACACCATGAGGACCACCTGAGGGAAGGGAAAATATTGTGCATAGCAGGCAGACTGTAATGACAGTTTGCATCCATCTGCTCTGAACAAGCAGCTGCACAGAGACAGCATTAGTAGAAGAATAAAGGAGGTGAAAACATGCATATTTATCAAGCAAGTAGTATTGGAAGTAAAGTACAGCAGTACCAATAGTCACAAGTAACTCTATTTTGAGCAAGAACAGAATATTTCATGTAACAATCACTCTGTAACGGCATATCAGAGGGCTTCCCAGTACTTCTTTATCTATATGTACATTGTCATTCCATGTCTTAACAAGAGTTAGCAAAAATCCCACAAGATCTGAGTGTCTGGTAGGAAAAGAGCAGAAAGCTTGCCATCTGAGAACTATAAATATCTGTACCTAGTTTTCTTCTAATTCATTTTAAAATGACAATTTATATGAGGACAATAGGCAAAAGAACTCAATGAACTACAGTACAGAGCTTGCAAAGTTGCTTTTAAAATGAATATAAGGCCATGCTGAAACCCATCATACTTGAGTAGTGGAATGGTGATGCTTTTGCACCCAAAGCATCATCTTGTTAGTCATCAATAGCTTCAGCACATCATTCTATTTATTCATTATATTCAATTGACACAATCTGTGAGGTTTTTCTGAATTCTTGCATTACCAATAGTGTTAGAAATAGATTAGATTTGCCCCTGGATCTGATCCCATGTCACTCGTGTGTCATCCTTATGACAATGGCTGTCATCTACAACTGTAACTCCATTAAAAAACAAAACAAAAAAACAGCCACAGATGTGAGACATCGCCCATTAACTAAATATGTTCAAACAGCACAAGTAGACTTGTTTATCACAAAACGGTGGGAAATAAGGGTTAGCTACTTTTTTTTTAAGTGTGGGGATTCATGCCAGCAGATAGTCCAAATGGGAATCAGATGGCACACCAGCTGTTTAGGTGGTATGACAACCCAGGAGGGAGGGAGAGACAGAGAGATGCATAATATGAGCAAAACGGAAAGGAAACCTTTTTTTATTCTACTATGACAATACTAGGACCCACAATAATCTGATGGAGCTAATGGAAAGAACCCAGCATGCAATTAAACTATGGAATATGCATCCGCAATGATAGTGAGGGGCTCAAATCTGGAGAGTTTTAGAATGGGACTTTAAAATTCATGGAGGATAGACGTGTTGCTGCCTACTAGTCATGATGATGAAGATCTGCTGCTGCCTACTAGTCATGATTAAGTCGATTCAAGTAGAAATATGCCTTTCTTTATGAGTTGTAGATTGGTGAGGGGGTCTTCATAGGTAGCTAGATGGCACTGAATGCACCAAATATTGAATTGTATAGGCTTCATTGCTTTATTTCTGATTCAAATTGGCTCTTCTTTGGTCTTTGCACTAGGAGCATCTTCCTTCTTAAGCTTCTGGCTCCAGTCCTATTCAAGGAAAAGTGGCTATTCATCAAATAGAAATGGCTTAGAGAATTAGCATTTTCATCACAGTAACAGGAACCAGAAATAATTGAGGATTACTGGTCTAGATAGTGGAGACTGTGAAGTGTTACGAACACTTTTCCCAGAAGGGAAGACTCTAGGACTAAAGCAAAAGAAGGAGATTCATTAACAGAAAGATTTTAGCATTTTCAGCTTCTGAATACTTTATGACAATATACAAATTGAGGGCATCACACTGAAGGTGAGTGGAGAGAGCAAAATGAAAATAATGTAACTAGAGTGAGCCAAGAAACAGACCAGAAGCAGGAGAAAGAGAGCAGAAAAGATGTGGTGGTGGGGAAATAGTATGGGAGTAGTATGGTGTCATTTGCATATCTCAAATTGCTGACATTCCTTTCTCCAGTTTTCAAGCCGCTTTCCTCCAAGTCTAATCCTGCTTTATGTAAGATACATTCAGCATACAAGTGAAACAGATAGGGTAATAAAATGCAGCCTTGCTTGTCCCCCTTGTTAGGTGGAAACCATTCCGTTTCTCCACATTCTGTTCTTTTGTCCTGTCTTGTCCTGAATACAGGTTGCACATAAGGACAATCAAATGTTATAGCACACACATTTCTTTAGGAGTGATCCACAGTTTTCATGATCTAAACAGTCAAAGGCTTTGTTATAATCTATGAAGTGTAGACTGATTTTCTTCTGAAATTTTTCTTTGGTGTGCTTCATTATACAACATAAGCTTGCAATATGTTTCCTAGTTCTTCTTCCTTTCCTGAACCCAGCTTGGATTTTGGGAATTTCTCATTCCATATATGGTAAAAGTCTTTGTTGTAAAATTTTGAGCATCATTTTGTTTTCATTGGTGATTAATACAATGGTCCACTGGTTACTGCAATCCCCAGTGTCCCCTTTCTTGGCAATTGGAATGTATATCAATCATTTCCTATCTATGGGTCATTTTTTTCATATATGTTCACATATTTTAGTTAGAACTAGAGTAAATTCTGTCTCTGTAGTTTGAAGCAGCTCTATTGGCATATCTTCTATTCCTGGTGATTTATTTATCCCAAGCGTTCTGTGTGCAGCTTCCACTTCAGTTTCTAAAATTGTAGATTCATCTTCAAATGGTTCTTCCTTGAATGAATCTGTTTCCTTTCATTTCTTCTGTATAGTTCTTCAGTGTACTGTTCCCATCACATTTTTATTTGTACTTGGTCATGTAATATGATCCCCTGCTGGTGAAATATCATCCCCACTTTTGGCTTAAATTTCACTTTGATTTCTCAGATCTTTTAGAAGAGGTCTCTTGTTCCTAATTTTCTTGTTATCTTTTTCTTGCATTGATTATTGTAGTAGTTCTCTGACCCTGCACACAAGTCTCTAATCACTATTAATGCCACCCCATTTCTTTTTAGATTGCCATTTCCTAAGTAAAACACTGTGTGATTATTTGACTCAAAATGTCCCATTTTTATTCACTTCCACTCACCCAAAGTACTGCAGTGTTCATACATTCGATTTTTTGTTTCAATATGTTTAGCTTCCCCTGATTCATTCTTCACACAGTCCATCTTGTAATACATGGTTGTAGAGCTTTGTATTTTCCTTTCACCTCAGAGCATGTCAATGGCAGAATGTCCTTTCAGCTTCAGTCCAGGTGTGTCACTAGCCATGGTGGTACTCTGTGTTGTCCTCTACTATACCCCAGTAGCTTGTTGAATGCCTTCTAACCTGGAAGCATAATTTTCTGGCACTACCTCTTGTTTGATTTTAATTAGTCTCATCATAGGGTTTTCAAGGTAAAAGACAATCAAATGGGGGTTACTGTGCCTCCTTCAGTGCAGTATAAACCAGTGTTTATCTGAGTTGTCATTGCCATTGTCTCTGAGAGATCCTCTGCTAGTGTCACCCCCCACTACTGTTGCTGGCCAATAGCTGTTTGGCACATTTAATCTGTCTCCACTGACACTGTGATGCTACTAGCAGCACTGCTACCATCAATTGCCTCACAGGATTGTGTAATTTCATCAGTCTGGACAAGTAGTTCCACGGTGAGAGAGGAGAAAATATAAAAAGCAGGATTAGTTATATTCCTCACAGGGCAAATTGCAAACTGTGGAGTATTGCCACTTATTTTAGGTAAAGTTTTTAGTAGGACAACCAAATAGGAACAACATTTCTGGATTATTTATTTATTTATTTATTGCATGTTTTGTTCTCTTTCACTAGCCAAATAAAGAGAGGGGCTGTTGAGAGCTGAAGTGCAAATTATAGGGAAGAATAAAGAGGGATAAAGCAGAGGAAGGAGGAGAGAAAAAATTAGTGGAGCAGAGATTTTTGCTTATGGTAGGCTAGATCCAAAAAATACTATGAATTCCTTTACACTGGGTGTTTAACTATCCACTATCCTTTACATTAGGCATTCCACTATGCTCTCATCGCTGATAAATAATATTATTATGATGGATGTAGTTCCTGACAGGAAGGAGCCTTTGCTTTGGGCTGCTAAAAGACAAAATATGCAGACTTTGAGACAAAAATGGAAGCTTATGAAAATTCACATATTTTTAAGCCGGTGTCAGAATTCTTATATTTTAACTTGAGATGCAATTTTAGTGACTTTTTATATTGTCAGCAATGTATTGCCATTAGCCCTGAGAAGGAAGAGAGGCAGACAGAGATTTTCAACAGGCGTGTTCATTTGTAGGAAGGGTCAAAGTACAAATAAATGAGATTTGCCCAAATTCACGAAATAAGTTTCAGAAGGTAAAGCCATGTGTTTTGCCTCAAACAGACATTGATTTTTCCCTGGGATTTCCTCTCAGGGGATTTGCTCTCGTGGCTTCCATAAATAATTTACTCAGAACCACTTCTCAACATTACTTTTTAATGATATTGGTGCTTTTTCATTAGACCTGTTTTCTGAGGAAGTGATAGTCAAGTCAACATTGCTGTCTTTAGTCTGCAGAATACTTTCATCATCATCTATTGGGAATACTTGTCTGGTTGTCTGAAGGGGTGACAGATTTAGCAGTCAAGTAGTCACTAAAGGACTAAAACATAATGGTAATCATCATCATCATCATCATCATCATCATCATCATCATCAAAATGCTGTGTTGAAGGAAATAACAACATTTGTAAATCATGGCTCTTATGGATTTCTGTTGCATTAGTCTTTGTAAAACCGAGGTAATAAAAGAATGTTCTTCCTTTTCACCTTCTGTTTTCTCCTCCACCCCCTTACAAAAAGATTGTTTTAAATCAAATACTTAGCAAATGGTTCCAGAGATGGAATATATGTCAGAAAAGGGAACAAAAGAAAATAGGAATCTGGGGAAAATATGAATAGGAAAGAAAAGAGATGGTAGTAAGATAATCTGACTTTTGAATTGCTTTACAGTGAATAGATTCCTCTGATCATAACTGCAGAGGAATATTAAATATCTGTTTTCACAAAAATAGATTGGTGTTATATGTAAAAGGAAATCTTATGTGACAGAAACATATTTAGGGGAAGCCATAGTCATGAGAACATGCAGTTTCTGGGATTTGAAGATGCTGAATTTGGCCATAACACACGAGACTTAGAGAAGAGTGAGCTAATGGACTAGGACTTAACTCTTGAAGTTTTACCTTCAGGAAAGGTAAAACTCTTTCATTTGGTCCATAATTCAAGCCATCTTGAATCCCATTTTGAATGAAAGGTGGGATGTGAAAGGTATGAAATGTAAAACTCTTTATGAAAGAGAAAATCTTTATGAAAGGTAAAACTCTTTCATTTGGTCCATATTTGGCACCTTTTATTTAAACAAGCCATCTTGAATCTCATTTTGGATGAAAGGTGGGATATAAATTTAACCAATCAAACAAACATACAGCACCTAAAAGTTTTTCCAGATGTAACAGTACAGAGATGTCTTGAAAAATTCAATGTTCTTTGCCTGCAAAAGAAGAAGTTAGCTTCACATTGGGGAAAACCTCAGTCTCAAGGGAAGGTTACCTTCTGTTGCTAATGGAGTTGAAAGTTTATTACTTGTCTTTGCCCCTGGCTCCCACATGGCTAAGAAGGGGTTGTCTGCATTGAAATCCCTCCAGAACAACAAAACAATGACAAAAAAAATCTAATTAAAAATGTAGGCTTATGAGTCTACCACTGTCATTTTTCTTCTCTTGTATGAATTGTTAACATCTTTTGCCTGATGAAGTTTGACAATGTATCATGTACATTTTGGTTGGTCATAAAGGTATCATTCTTTTTTTGAATTTTAGATTTAGTGGTATTATATGACAGAAGAGATCTTGATGGTACCATAGAGTAAGAAGATATTCATCATGCAACTGAATAATTTTGAAGTGCTGTACGCATAAACTGGATGGTTGTATCTCATTGCCAGCAATTGGTCATTTGGCAGAAAGAACTCAAGACACAGACTGGACAATAAAGAATGGAATAGCATGTTATGTCATTCTGTAATTCTTGTTTTTCTCCCTTTTTATAGTGTGCAACTGCCAAGGTTGCCTCTGAAATGTGAGATTGATCTGAAATGGAAGACTGGAGAAGGGAAGCATGGCTTTTAAAACTCTACCTCCTGGTGCTATTTTCCTGTATCTGGACTCAGATTCCATTCTTAACATAATTTGGAACAGAAATAAGCTAGACAGGATTTGTATCTGTCTTTTTAAAAGCACAAAGTAGTTGATGCATATCTGTGTTTTGTGTTGTCATTTAATCCACTTTAGCTGCAATTGTGTATATATTCATCTGCGACTAACTCTCACTTAATTCAATAGGGGTACTTATGAGTAGATGCTTCAAAAGCCAAATGAAAGCATTGCACAAATGCATTTTAATCCTTTTTTTTTTCAATCCAGAGGTAACTACCTCTGTCCCCTTCAAAGTAATGTTCAAATTGTGCAGCTCACAAAGTGCCAGCTTCTAGGAATTAAAAAGTGGAACACATACATGGGAATCCAACCAAAATATTCAGAGTCATTTGCACGTGTATCTATGCTAAGATCTTTTGGAGAGAGAGAGAAGTCTACAACAGTCAGTGATGGACACATTATTCAATTTCTGGACCTCACCAATGTTTTTTTTCAATGTTAATCTTTCTGTGGCTACATCCAACATCCTAACATAAAAATAGCATAAATATCCAAATGGATGGATGGATGACAACTGGATGAGTGACACCTTCCTTGAAAACAGGACATGTGAAAAGGACCTAGACCACAAGTAGACCACATGAGTCAACAGTGTGCTGCAGCGGCCAATAAAGCCAATGCAGCTCTGGGATACATCAACCAGAGTATAGTGTCCAGACTGAAGGAAGTAGTAGAGTCATTCTTTTGAGTTTTTGTCAGACATCACCTGGAATGTTATGTCCACTTCTGGGCCCCACTTTTTTTTTAAAGGGATATTGAAAAGCTTAGGCATGTTGAGGGAAGATTGACCAAGATGATCAAAGGTCTCAAAACCAAGCCTTATGAGGAACAATGTAGGGAGCTAGATATATTTACCCTGGAGAAAATATTGAGAGGTGACATGATAACCATCTTCAAATATCTAAAAGGATGTCATGTAGAAGATGGAGTGAGTTTGCTTTCTGCTGGTCTAGAGAGTAGAACAAGAACCAGTGTGTTCAAATTAGAACCAAAGAGATTACACCTATATATCAATATGAACTTCTTGACTATAAGAGCTGTATGGCAGTAGAATGGTTTGATTCTCTGCAGATTTTAAACAGAGGTCAGAGGGGCATATTTCAGGAGTGCTTTATTCATGTATTCCCACTTGGCAGAAGGTTACACTAGACAGCCCTTGTGGTTCCTTCTAACTTTAAGATTCTGTGATTCTATCTGAGGCATATCTAGGGTGGGGCCCCAGGTACCAATTCCACAGGGGTGCAAAAAAGCCCTGCATGTAGGGATGGGGTGTGGGGGTAGGGGTATGAAGGTAAGGGTGTAATTTCCGCAGTTGCCCTAAGGGTTGTTTATGCTAGATAGGCCACTGAATTCTATGCGGAGTTGTTACATTAGCACTATGCAGCCCCTCCCCCAGAATAACAATGTTGTGCCACATATGTCAATGATTGGGTGCCATTGTACAGTGAGCAAGCACAAAGCACAATTCCTAATGCATAGTGTGCAACTGCAGTGTACGTCATTGCTGTATGCGTAACTTTTTCCATTCCTTTAAGCAGAATACATCTGTTGGACCATGGCAAATAATTCACTCCACACATGTATGTCACTACCAGGACACTCTGTGTGTGCGTGTGTGCGTGTGTGTGTGTGTGTGTGCATGTATCTCTACCCCCTACCTGGAAAGTTCACTTTGGAATATTTTTGTAAAAACATTTTGTAAATATGTTTTCCCAAATATGTATTTCACATGGCCTTTTCTCTACAATATTCACTAAAAATATTCACTTAAAAGCTATTTTGAAATCTTTTAAAGCTGAGAATTGCATCACAATATTCAAGTAATATTGACATGTGAGAGCCAGAGTAGCACAGTGGTTTGAGTGCTGGATGACAACTCTGGAGAACAGGGTTTGAATCCCCTCTTGGCCATGGAAACCCACCGCATGACCTTGGGCATGTCACACATTCTGCCTCAGAAAAAGACAAAGGCAAACCCCCTATGAACTACTCTTGCCAAAGAAACCCCCTTCGCCTTAGGGTTTCATCAGAAACCTTAGGGTTAAGCCAGAAACAAATTGAAGATACAGAACAACAACATCAAAGTGATGGACAATTAGATTTTGATCTATATCTAAGTCTGCGAAATGGTATGGTCAAGTCTTTTTCTATCAGAAATGTAAAAGAATGGCTTTTTCAAATATCCACTATATCCAGTGAAGGAATGGGTGATGGGTAGGCACTAGAAGTTCAGAAATGTGATTCTAGATTGAAGCAAGGTACACACCCCATAATTACTTTGCTCTTTATGGGAAAAATTGGCATTTTTGCCATGGGCTATGTGTTAGCCATGCATGACCTGACATATACTGCTGCACCTTAGCTCTGTCGTCCTCCAATTCATGCAGCTACCAGGAAATGTGGTGGTAACTGGGGATTCTGAAGGTGTTGAATCTGGTCCATGTAATTGTATGAACTCGAAAGAGCTATCTGTAGTGCTGAATCTATGCCCCAGAATATGGTCTGCACTTTGGATAGCTCCTTTATCCTCTACAGGTGTGGGAGTCCTCAGTCAGCACTGAGGTAATGCAGCTAACTCTTATTACCATCGAAAGGCAAGGACTCTTCTAAACAGATCTCACCATAATTGGAATCTATTTAGTCTCTTAGTAATATTCCAGCTTTACATACGTTACATATGTTTTTGCTGTTTTCACATTGCATGGGCTGAATTTTTTTTACCAAAACCAGATAGTTCTGGGTCTCTTTTCAGTTGCTAGACTACTGTGGCTTAAAGAAATCAGTTTTGTCCTTGTGTCCTTTTAGCTCATCCATCATTCATTACTAGTTTAAAATCTGCCTTTTTCCTCCTCTTTTAGTTGACTATTCTACTGTTGATGTATTAGGGGATAGAGAGAGGAGACAGTTTCACTTTCCTATGCCTCAAGAATGAAGTGTAGAAATAAATTCTTCTGTATTCTTATATAACATTGCATGAGCGCTCATGGCACAAGGTTATAGAGAAGTAAAACATGTACACATTGGTATCGTACATACATATAAACTAGGTATGTATAATACCAATTTAGGTTTGCAGCAGAGATGTTTTTTTAAAGAATCTGTTATCAAGGTTTCTTTTTCCCATCAATATTAAATTACCCTAATTAGCCAAGTCCAAGTATCAGAGCTGAAAAGGAATAAAAGGATATTTAAGATGAATCTCCCTGCATGGGAGTACCTACCATCTGCACATCAGTACTCCTTAGAAGAATTCATGTGGAGTAGGTCACAGAATATCACATCAAAAGACAGAAAAACTGCCTGTATCATAGATACTTCCAGATTAAAGGTGAACTTTTTTTTAAAAAAAAAAGTTTGATTTTCACCAAGAAGGTTGTCACTCTGAGGGATGCGATAAGTTCTTTCATGCATCTTCTAATACATGCTCATATTCTTTATTTTCCAAAGTAGTTTTAAATTTTCCCTTTTAATAAAGTTTCTTGGGCATGTGGTGTGAGTCACCTCCACTTTTCTTGCCTGAAACTGTATATGTTCTGATTTGATTTCCTACCTCATTTGAGGGCTGAGGCTGTGATATTGCCTTGTTGGGGGACCTTTCCTTGGAGATAAAGAGAAATATGATCCTCTCAGTTGCTTTTGATACTATTTATCTAGTTATCTAATTGGACTGACTAGCTGGAATGGGCTCAGATGCATTATTCTGACATGGCTATTCCCTTCTTGGGAAGTAGACTCCAGAAAAAGATGCATCAAGGGAAATTCTCTGCTATGTAATCCTCAGTATATATGATGTCATAAAGTTCCATATTTCTTCCATGCATTTTAACATCTAGATCAGAAGCACAATTGTGGAATGTGAGGAAACCCCATTTAGTCCCCCAGGAGACCTTGGAGCCCCCCCGCAACACCACCGCTGCTCCACAAAAATCATTTTTGTCCTAAATGACCCTAAAAATCCTCTAGGGAGCCTGGGGGCGTTTTTGCCATTTTAGTCCCCCACTTGGTCCCTTCAGGCCAGGAAAAACATTTTTTCCAACAACAGGAAGTGAGAAGTCCTGATCATTTCCTGTTTCAAAAGGTCCAAAAACATAGGGAAATCATCCCTATGCGATCAGAAGTAGGGCTATTGCTGCAAGTCCTGGTCATAGCCTCACTCGCTGGTGGACAAGGGTAGAAATGTCATCCACTCATTCCCTTAGTGCCGACTGAATAGACATTCTCTTTGTGTGGCTGATGCACAGTAAAGTAGGCTGGGCTGGGAGATGTTAATTATGCAAATATAACTAAGTAGCCCATTTGGAATTCTGGCCCTTTTTTCCCATCAATCTTAATGATATTTATTAATTTTAATATAAGAAATAGTCCTGGAGGTTAATAAGAAATAATCTTGGAGGGGGTGTCTTTAAATAAAGAGAGATTTTGTTGACTGCAACCCACTTTCTCAGACCCTTGGAGTAACATAGTGTGAAAAACCAAACAACAGAATACTTCTCCCTCAATTTTTGCAACAATATGCACTGCACATATATGCCTGAACTTCTCCAAGTTGCATTCTTCATGTGTTACCCCAAAAGGTAGGTGCCACGAGGGCCACCCTCTAATGCCAAATACCTCCTTGAAAAAGTGGGGAATTAATTAGCTCAAAATCAGGAAGCTGTGAGAGGGGGGTAACTTAGCAAGATCTTTTCTACCAGCGTTTACGGGCACACGTAGGAAAAGAACCAGGCAGAGATTCAGGAGTAAGCTAAAGATGTATTTTATTAAGGGGAATTAACTCATGCATGCACACAAGATACACACAATCACACATTCACACAAGAGCTAGCTGAAAGAGAAAGGGAGGAAAAATTATAGAGAGGCTGAGCAATTTTGGAGGATTTATAATTACCAGTCAAGAAGAGTAGTGAAGAGCAGAAATGTGTTTTGGCTTAGGTATGACCTAAGGACAGTTCTCATTCAGGAGCCAGACGGACAGAGAGATGGATAGATCTTCAAGAGACAGCACTGGGCATCCTGAAATCAGGAGTATTTGTACCCTGAAAATAGCCTGTGGCTGTGAAGTTTCAAGGTGCAAGACAAAGGGAACCTGTTTTGGACAATGGGTCTTTTGCCTGTTGATGGGCTTAGTGCTTGATTGACAAAGACATGGCGGGTGTTGTAATAACTGTCTATCGTGGGTGCTGTGAGGAAAGAGGAAGGAATCCAGGTGTACAAGGGATGGATATCTGTCAATCAGTGTCCTGGTGGGCTCCTCACAATTGAATTCCCTGGAAAATTCCAGCTTCTGTTTAAGGCTGTTATCCACAGGAATGGTGTGTATTTGCCTGACAAATGAGTCAGTCTTACCTGGAGGAAGTTTTGGGTTGACTTATCCTCCTTACATTTATAGTCAAATTCTTTCCCTCACTCTGTTTGACCTCTCCATCACCTCTCAGGCTTGAATTTGATATTAGAGCCAATAGAATGTGTTGCCAATTACATATGATGCAATTAGGTATGGTGCCCATCCAAACCATACTAATATCAGGGACCCCCAAAGCAGGGCCTTACAGATTCATTAGAAGAAATAGGCTGCAGCCCATCAAGACTCATGCTAGAGGAAATACCATTCACCATAAAGATACTATGGGTTTTGTTGTTGTTGTTTTAGCTGCCACAGACTAACATATCTATGGTAATTTTAAAATGTATCCTCTGAAACCTTTGGGAAGTTAACTAAGTTTATTTTCAATCAGCATGTCTATTGTTTTCACACCTGAGCTTAACAAAGGGGACTTAATAAGCTTGATATGGTAAAACATACATTGATTTCCCCAGTCCTGTGCCAAAGAAACCAGCCAGAAGAATGCTTTGCTCTGCTTTATGCTACATGACAAAAGGTCACATACAAATGGAAAGGAAATATCTTACCCATTTGCAGATACCCTCCCTCTTAATCAAGATATCCATCCTCCATGTCTCTGAATGGAAACAAGCTCTTCAGAAGTCAGCAGGAGGGATACTATGCAGTTTAGAGATCATGACATGATATTTATCCTTCTCTTATGAAATGTCTGCTTCTCTTTTACACATTTGTTACACACACACACACACACACACACACACACACACACCTTGCTGCCATTTGCTCATTTTTGTTCAGAACCTTTCCACAGATTTTCTTTTTGGTGATTTGCAAGTTTGGATCCAGGGTGGACTAAATGATAAGGCTATTCATCTTATTATCCATAACAAATGGCAAATTTACAGAGTGCAAAGCACCTGTTTTAATGCTGACATAAGGTTAGTGCACAAGATCCTTGTTAATAATTTATATCTGGTATGCTGCTTTACCCAGACTGCTATCTGACAGTAATACAAATGTACTGGATTATGATACATATACTTTCACTTTTAATACATTAGTGAATGCTTGGGGGAGGTAGCTGAAATGGGAGGTCCTACCTCTTGTTTCTCCTTTCAGTTCTCCATATTTATGAGCTTCCACTAGAGGTTTGAACACAATCTAAGTATGAACAGTCTGCATAAGCTCTTTCCACTTAACTGTGAACTCTGAGAAATATAAGATTGTGTGTTGCACATACACTATATAATAATCTCTACACTGGAATAATTGTTTGGATGAACAACTTCTGTAATGTTCTGTACATTGGGCTACATCTGTACCATCTCTAGAAACCTCAGTTAGTTCAAAACAAGGCAT
This sequence comes from Ctenosaura bakeri, assembly GCA_948474755.1. Classification (NCBI taxonomy): domain Eukaryota; kingdom Metazoa; phylum Chordata; class Lepidosauria; order Squamata; family Iguanidae; genus Ctenosaura; species Ctenosaura bakeri. The sequence continues at coordinate 39,324 of CAOLHI010002888.1, forward strand.
CCAGATTGGTTATTGGCACATTTACGTGTGATCATATTACACCAATATTAAAACAACACAACAATGATTGCCAATTAGTTTCTGGGCAAGGTACATAGTGTTATTTGTTTTCTCTAAAGCCCTATGTTGTTGGGTCTAGGTTACTTACCATAATTTGGATCATCTTCTCCTATATAATCTGCATCATGAACTCAGGTCCTCTAAGCCAAAGCTAGGCTGTTAACAAAGGACATTTTCTTTAGCTACCCCGAAGATTCTGGAATGACCTACTTGAGAAGATTATCACTTGGATATATTACCTGAATTCAAACCAGCAGTAAAAAAGTGTGATGAGTGTGTAATCTAGAGATACACTTTTGGACTGGTTCATATTCACAATCTCTATGTATTCACCAGTTTAGGTGAATTTCCATTGCTTACAGTGGCTACTGTCTAGTAAGCAAGGATATGTGTGTAGGGAAAAGGAATGGCCAAAAGGCTCCATTCAAGGGAAGTAAAATCTTTGCTCATCTCTTTCTCGCAACAAAAAGAAATCAGGAGGAGGAGGAGGAGAAGATTCTTGCTGCCTGCAGTATGGTGAGGAATTTTCTTTCTATCCTTAGAGGGTATTCATATTCTACAGAATTATGAGACATGCCATAGTTACAACCCTACTGGATTATTGTAACATACTCAATATAGAGCTGTCTTTGAAGACTGCTCAAACATTTAAACTGGTCCAAAGAGCTGCAGCTAGGTTGCTGATGGGGGCTGTGGCTACAGGTAACACTTAACTCCCTTGTTGCAATAGCTACACTGCCTGCCAGTCTGTTTCCAAGCACAATTCAAAGTGCTTGTGAGGACTTATAAAGCCATATATGGTTTGGGTCAAGGCCATCTGAAGCTGTGTAGCTTACCCTTATGAGCCTGCTTGAGATCATCAGGGGAGGTACTTCATGTCCCATTATCTTCAAAAGTATGTTTGGCACAGCCGTTCCCACACTTTGAAACTCCTTTCATAGGGAGGCTAGGATGGATCATTCTTTGCTTTCTTTTCAGGAGCATGTAAAGAATTTCTATTCCAACAAGACTTAGGGAATTGATTGTTAAATTGATTATGAAAAACTGAAGAGTCTTTACAGTGCTGTATTATGAATCTAAGATCTCCATTGTAAATGAGCCCCTTAGAAAACCAGAGTCAATGCTCTGCACCCAAGTAGAACACATATAAGAGTAATTGTGTCAGTCACTTTGGCTACATCCTAGTTCTGCAGATCAATGAAAGCAACACCAAAATTTCTGGCCTAGAGATTCAGGACTCCTAGATCCATTAGTATGTGTGAGCAGACCATTTTAGTGGGTCTTGTAGCCCTCCAGAGATTGAGAGTCCTTGTAGAGAAATCTTATTAGGTAGTTATCTATTCAAGTTATTTTGAACCTTGTTCTCCTGCAGCTAACTCCTCCTGGCTAATAAAACATCAAAAACAGATCCAGACTGTCCGTTTTATTCACCAAAGCTTTCTCAAAATCAGTCTTGCCTTCTCCCAAAAGTGTGCGGGGAGGGGGGGGGATTTGGTAATAGTGGCTCTTTTCTTCAAATACCACTGTCCTACACTTTGGTTACATTTTTTGTTTTGTTTTGTTTTGGGGGCAAACTAGGGCCATTTCTGAAAGGGGTTTTTAAAACGGTGCGGTCTGTCCTCCAAGGAGGAGGGAGCGGACTGGGATGGACCTACTTAACGTAGATCCGCACTTCAACCTGCTCTGGAATGACTCCAAGTGGTCGTCCAGCGTGCTTTTGAAAAAACACTAAAAACAGGTCTTTCAAAAGCACGGAGCATGCCACTGAGAGCCTGCTCCCTTATGCAGATTCGCAGGCTCATCCCAATGCGAGCCTGTGATCTGCCAGGGGTGAACTTTAGGCTGGCGAACTTCAGCAGTTGGTCGATGAGCATGCACTGCTCCAGAGTGGCATGGACCAGACCGGGGAGCCAAAAAGTCCAGTAAGCAGCGGTGCAGGGCAATTCCCTTGCCCCGTGAGGAAATGGCTTAGAGTCTTTATATTCAAATTAACAAGTCAGCATGTATCACATTGTGAAACTCTCCCCTTACTGTCTACTTTTGATGGACCTAATAGCAAACTGCATCATAAAGACTCGATATCACTTCTGATAGGTATGAGAATTAAAATTGCAAAACACTGGGAAACCCTTAAAGCACTCTCATTTGCTCACTGGCTTGTTAGAATCTAGATAATAGTGCTTATGGGAGAATTCTCATATCAAATTAAAGGTCATCATTGAAGACAAATATGCTAGTATTTGGTATACTTGCATTGTTCTTATGTATGCAGATACCTTTAGGCCATATGAAATTTTAGAAATACCTGTCATTTCATAGATTATCCACATATCCCTGAACTCAGGAAGACTTATTTTTTCTTTTCATGTGTAATAATCTACTGCTATGCCCTGTATTTCAGTTTATTGCTTGCTTGTTACAGTTTCTAATTCCTCTGGTGGATACTGGGAGTGTAGCAATTTAAAAAAGGACAATTAATACTACCTATCCCACTCCAGTGTTCAGCAAGAGACAATAAAATGGGTTGAAGGAGGAAATATTTTAATTAATGCTGCTGAAAACCTTTGTTGAAGAGGACTGGAGCATGTGGAGAAGTATTGATGCATAGGTACTAGAACAGAACCTCTCTTTTAATCTGGCTTCCAGCTAATTGTAGAAAAACAATACTTTAGAAGTTCTAAACAGCTCCAGGAGAAAAGCATTCCTCAAATAATTATTTCATATATTTCTCGTGATCCCTGTGTGCTGTTGCTAAGGCTTCTGGAAAATGTGTCAAGTACATGCTCATTTGAGTCTAGATGCTGCTTATGTCTGCTTAGTCTCAGGATTTGAAATTAAAGCATAGTGTATAACATACTCAATACTTGTTTATAATTGCATATTTTGGTTGTGGTGCATAAGATATTTTTATGGGAAACTTATGTCTCATTATTGGTCTTCATACTACCCTAGTCAGTTTTGGAGGGACACCAAAGTTCTCTGGAATACGTGTAAGGTTCCTCTGATCTAAAACAGATACCCATCATAGCCACATATCCCTATTAGCAAAATCAGTATTGTTTATATATAATTTATCTATCCAATAATTAGTTAAGAATAAAAACAGGGAAAATAAGTGACAAATTCTTATTTTCCAGCAGAGTCTTTACTGACCTGACATCCTAGTGATGTTTTGGTAGACTGCAACTCTCATCATGACATACTGCATGAGGAAAGTTGATGACAAGTGTGGACTTAGAGGAGTCATTCAAAGTCCACTGAACTGTTAGCTAGGCTCAGGCTCTGAGTCTTAGGCCCTTGCTCCTTTCATATAAGCCTCAGAGTAAGGGGAGGATCAGTGCAAGCATGCTGCCTTGATCATTTTTTAAAACTGTGTGCAGCAGCTCACTGTGCTGTAGGTTACTTTAGAGTGGATGCCATATAGATATTTCAAGGGGGTTCATCGTACCCCTTCTCTTCAGCCTCTTTCTCAAGGTTTCTCAAACTTCTACTAGTATCAGCAGGAGAGACTGGAGATCATGGAGAAAAAATGAACTGCTTCACAACTTACTGAATATGGGAGCACAAAACTGTTTCATAGTGGCTTTTCCTATCTGATTTTTAACTTTCCCAGTTTTGTTCCCACCCACCATGCATGGTTGGGTCCACATCATGATGTCCTTTCTTGATCCAAGATGCACCACTCTTTTCAATAAGTCTGGTATTATCTTCTTCAACTCTGCATATGCTTTTTATCCCTTTTCCTTTTAAAGCTTGAATTCACTCCTCTATCATTTTCTCCTTTTCCCTTACCCACATGTCCTGGCAACACTCATGTCCTCCTTAATCCCTAGCCTCTGTCTGCAAGCATCTTTTCCTTAATCTTTAGCCTTATTCTTTCTCTGTGTCCCCATAACTCTTGACTAAACATATTATCCTTCCCTCTCTCCCCTAGTCCCATTTTATTTCCTTCCTGCTTCCTTTCCGTACAACTCCAGGTAAAACCTTTTCTATCGCCTTTCACTTTCTCTTCTCCATCTTCTACTTGTGCTTCTCTTTTCCACCCTTCCCCATTCCCTCCCCCATTCTCATCATTTTTATCCTTCACTACCCTTTCTCAATCCTCCTTGAAACACTTGTCTTTTCCTTCTTCTGCTACTCAATAATTGCTTCCACATACACACCAGCCCATACTTCTTTTTCCTTCTGTCCCCTTCCCAGCTATACTTGGACTCTTCTTTCTCTTTCCATTCCTATCTGTCTTCTCAGCTTCCTCTCCACCAAATATTTGGTAGCTATTGTCATGTCTACAGCAGAGCAGGCAGCTCCTACTCACAAGGTGAGAGTCAAAGAATGTCCAAACAGAAGGGTAGCCTAGAGCAAACAAATTCAAAGGGGCAAATCTAAACCATAGTCCAAACAGGCAGAGTTCCAAGACAACTAGATCCAAGAGCACAGAGTTTCAGGGCCAAAGAGACCAGTTGCTGACCTTGGGAGGAAAGGCCAGCTGTAGCCCTCTTTTATCTATGGCTGCTGTCACCACAGGTGTTCCCTCATTAGGGCTCACTTGCTACTTAAATGGGCTGAGCGATGCAAGCCCTCCCTTTCATGGCTTCTCTGCTGCAAAGTAGGTATGTCAACTATGTCTTCCTCTATTTGTTCCCCCGACTCAGGCCCTTGTTGTTGTTGTGTATTATCTCCCTCTGGATCAGCTTCTGGGGACACCTCAGCCTCTTGGGAAATCTCTGCCTCAGAATCAGAATCCTCCTCCTTGCTGCCACAGTCTCCAAGGCTGGGCATGACAGTTATTAGCATCATGATTGTGATTATGATTTTGGGGGGTTGGGGGGAGAGACAAGAGACAAATCCACAATCTGATGTCAAAAGAGAAGAGAAGAAAAAAAGCAAACAGAAAATGTGTGAAGTGAAGTGGTTATTGGAAGAAACCTATTAAAGTTTACAAAAACTTTATTGGAAAAGTTTATTTGGGTGGACTACGGCTCCTTGCAAGAGTATTAAAATAGAGCCAGGGAAAGTTTGGATTTTCCCCCTGTTCAATGTGGAGACTGAAAAAGTTATTTCTAGCTACAATAAAATAAAAATAAATAAATACCCTCATTTGCTAGACTTTCACTGTTTTTGTTGTTGCTGTTTGCTGTCTAAGAATGACATGCTTTAATCAGCCCTGATTGATGTTTAAAATGAACTTACCAGTGTCTGCTTCATGACATCACCAGGAAAGAGTACCTTTAGCGTCACTGAGGATCTCTGTGCTTGTATCACCAAAGGTCATCCCCAAGTCTCAGGTTCAGAAATATCTAAGGGTAGGATTTTTCTGACTCTGGAACATTATTGTAATTTTAGATTTTAGAGAATGCCTTTTTTGGAGAGGATACAATGAAAGGGAATGGTAGCCCAAAACACAGGCCAACAACACCCCTCATACTCCTCAAAATATTTTAATAACTCTTAAATGATACCTGTCTGCTAGAGATTTCAAGAGCTCCAGCCCATATATAGACTGGCATCCTATCAGTGGCATATGTCTGCATATGCCTATTTTTAGTAGTTATGGAAGTTTATTTTTCCTTCCTCCCGCTGCAGTATTCAAAATAACCCCAGAACTATTATATGTCTGTTGAAGTCCCACTCCATAGCCATTCCATACCTGGTGAGAATGATGGCAGTTGGAAGAAGTCTGGCCATATCCTTCTAGCCTGAAGTAAAATGATTACATTGTGAATGCTACCTCTGGAGGACCCTGGTGGACCACAATATATTGTTTCATCACTTCCTGTCCATATCCAGGAACATAGTCAGATGGTTCTGTGCTCCCCCTCTACCCCAAGAGGATTGAGGCCAGTGGGTGGAATCCTGTTGGTATATTAAAATAGTTGTTCCTCTTTTTTTTCTAGAATCACACAATAGCGGCAAAGAAAAGTAGCCAAAGTTTATCACCTTCAAGCAGCCTATTATTCCACTGTCTTACTTCCTTCATGGTTGCTATACCCACAGCCTATTTCTTCTTTCTGCCATTGCCTATGCTGGTATAGTTAAGGTACAAACAAGATTCTGGCCAATTTGTGGTAAATTGGACTGAAAAACTGGAGATGATGCTTCTGACCAGATTTGTTATGAGGAAAATATTAATCACTTCTAGGTTTACAATAGTATATTTCCTACTAGTATCTACCTACACTTTACAAATGTACTATGCACACAATTACCATAGATCCAGAGTAAATCACTTCACCAGAAAAAGTTCAATTATAAAGTATCAATGGATGTGATAACATGCATAATTTACCTCAGGGAGTATGTAATTAGTAAATTAACCTTTTACATTTCTTGCCTTAATAAGCCACAACAAGTGACTGAAGCATTGCACATTAGCAGCTGTATTTGCTTTAGGTGGTGTAGGAAATATAAAGTTCAAATTACATGGAGAAGACAGCTCTATATTTGTTCCACTATGAAGAACTGCAGGTGTTGTTGAGAATTTACAGGGATATGTCTGAATGTTTTCAGTTTCACAAATTATGTTTATTATCAAGTTAGGTTGAATGTAAGAATTATATTATGAATAGAAGCCACCATTTAGTTAAAATTATTTGTGAGTAAATATCATTTAAAACAACAGCATATTGTTTGTGTGTTTTTGCTACTGAGAGAGAGTTTCATATTGTAAAGAAGGAATGGGAATCATGCATCCTTCCAGATATTGTTGGACTGCAACACTTTGGCAACTCTAGTCAGCATAACCAGTGGTGAAGAATGCTGGAAATTATGGTGTAACAACCTCTGGAGGGCCACATGATTTCTACATCTCACCCAAAGCTTGGAAGACTTACTGTTTTAGACTACTACTGCCACATTCTACAAATTGCCATTCATAATTCACCCTCTGGAATCTGAGGAATCCAAAGCAGAGGTATTGGACTGTGAGGGGTTTCTGGCTCTAGAGGACCCCTTCTGAAATCTGAGAAGCTGGTGTTGAAACAGCTGAAAGCTTCCTCCTCAGTAGGACTTGGCAGATGCAGAAGACATGCACACCCTGCCACCCTTTGTAGTCTGGCAAAGAAATAAGAAGAAAATTTGTAGGAGCTGCCTGTTAAATAGAAGAAGCTAACTAATCAAGCACATAGGCCATTTCCACACTACAGTCTTATAGCGTGATTATTCCACTTTCAACATCCTATGGAGTCCTGGGGTTTGCAGTTTAGGAAGGGGCCAGCTGGTCCAGACCCAGCCACCTATAAATCTTCCTGCTGGGACTTTTTTGCAACCATTCAGCCTCTGTGATTGTCTGTGATCTTGGCATTCCTGAGATTCTTGACCTCTGGGCAGGTTACATTTGATGATTTCTTGTCTCATCCCTTTTTGGCTTTAGATATCTGGACTACTGGCTTTGTGGGGCAACCTCTGGACTGGCTGAGACATTGCTCCTGCATCTCCCTTCATCTTCTTGAATTACTCATGCATGACCAGGACTGGATTGACTTCCCTATAGCAGCTTCCCTGAAGTGAATCTGTTTCTTTGGACAATTGCTGACTACAGGTTTAGGATAAGTTTTATATAAATCAGGTGAAAAAACTCAGCCTGAACATGAGAAGTCTTTTTGCCAGGATATAAAGGAGCAGGGAGGTTCTGCTCAAGGCTTCAAAATCAGTTCCTCCTTCTCCTCTACTATTGCACAATTTGGGGCTTTTGCCAGCTATCAATGGTGGAAGCCCCCCCCTTTTTTTTCCCCTTGGGTGCAGTGAGCTCTTGTCTTTAACTGTTTCTAGCTTGATTTTTTAAAAAATAGAAATGTAGTTCTTGTTTTAACTTTTATATTAACATTTTTTTAAAAAAGTTATATTGTGTTTCTAAAATGTTGTATGCTACCTTAGATTCCATGCTAGGAGAAAGGCAGGATATTAATTAATTAATTAATGTCAGATTCCCATCCATCTGCAACACATCTCCCTCAGTGAAGGGGAACGTATGTACCATCCTACTTGCTTCCTACTAGCAAAGGATTAGAATTGCACTACAAAGTATCAAATAACTGGCCAATAAATCTCCTATAAAGGACATACAATCTGTCTTTTATTAATTCCAGCAGGTGCTCATACTTTTTTTTTTAAATCATTCTAGATGTTGTGATACACAGTATCTTTGTAAATAATAATGAAATAACAAGAGCAAAATCCAATATGAATAAAAAAGTGATATTAAGTCTATATTTACTCTAATATCCTTGTGAATACTGATGACTGACATTAGCTGAATGGGAACATCCAACTTCTTTATTAGGTATTGTTGCTGTGTGCCTTCATATCATTTCTAGCTTGTGGCGACCCTAAGGCGACCCTATCACAGGTTTTTCTTAGCAAGATTTGTTCGGAAAGACTTTGCCTTTGCCTCCCTCTGAGGCTCAGCAAGTGTGAATTGCCCAAGGTCACCCAGTGGGTTTCTATGTCTCTCTCCACCGCACTGGCTCTTAAGTATACATTATCAACATTTCTCGACCTGGGTATCTAACAACTTTCAAATAGTAGCATTTTAAAACACCAAATAAGCAGATAAAACATTCAGTTCTCCCATCTCAGTTTGATATATTACTGGACAATGATGGATCATTGTCCAACAAATAGGAGGAACCTATTTTGTTCCATTAGCCACAGTGGTTACAGGACTGACTGATTAATGTTTGGAGCATGTACAAACTCTTATCAATCAGCACCCCCTTATTGACTTGAGAAGCCAAGTCCTACCTTCAATGGATGGTGCCAGTAGGGGATTGCTGGAAGGATTTCCTGTTTAGTCTGGTTAGGGATTCACTAAGTTCCTCACTAAGATAAACCAGCTACTGTAGCCAAAGGCATAATCAGCTGACTATTTATTACAAATAATAATTTCCATATAACCAAAAGAAACCCTGAATTATGTAGAGCTAATAGACCAGTCATTGCAATAACTGATTCTGCAGTATATCACCAAACTGCAAACACTAGCATTCCATAGGATGGTTGCTATGGCAGTTAAAGTAGAATCATACTGCTATAAAACAGCATAGTCTGAAAGGGTCCCTGCTTACATTATAACGGCTATTCAGCAGATTGAGAGTTGTGCAGCTTTAGCTTTAATTCTTAGCATAAAATTAGAGTAAGCCTATTGGCATTACTGTGACACAGAGAATTCTGAAAACTGGATCATTTGTATGCTATTGTTCTCAGACACTTCATTGTTGAATATCAAAAATGCCTATAAATCCATAGTTTGGTAGACAATTAGTTTCCAAGCTCTTGGATAACTGATGTACGATATTCTGCCTTTATGCCTCATATTCATGATTTTCAGATTAGAGCCAATTTATTCTCTGCAGATATAAAGATGGAGATGTTCTCAGTCTTGCAAGATCAGCTTATGTACCATAGTAGCTTAGTTTCTTGTTAGTGTATATCTTCTTTTTAAAGCCTTCAGCCAGCAGAAAGTGAGTGTCCTCTACAACACGAGAAGAGAAAATTCATGTAGCTATAAATTCCATCTTTGATTCGTGCACTGGTATGTTCTCTTACTAATTTATTAAATTAAAATCAATCTTATCTAGACGACATGGGTGCAAAGATATTCACAATAAATTGCATAAATATTTGGGTGGATGGCTGAAGATAAATCAGTTTATCAATGTGTAGAAAACAGATAGGGAGCATTTCGTCTCAACATTTCTGCTGACTTAAGTGGAGAAGATGGAAACATGTTTCAGTACTGAACTATTGTTTTTTGACATTACTAGCAGATCTCCTTCCCATTAAAAGTAGAAGATACTGCTGGATGTTTGCTCTTTCAGATTTCCTTTTTAAAAATTGTGGAGTATGAAGCAATGTAATGAGGCAGGTAGGTCATGAGAATATATTATAAGGAGAGGGTTGCAGTCAATGTGAAACTCTACAGCTTTGAAAAATTACCATGAAAAGAGAAGATAGGACTCTACAAAAAAAGTCTTCAGTAATGTTAAAATTGCTCTCTCTGCTGCTTCTGATTGATACTAAGTGAACAATTTTACTGGAATGACTCACTCCTATGGGAAAAAGAAAATCAACTGTATGTTATGTTATACACTTCAAACATCTGATTGAGCATGGCATTTGTCAACCACACTGCCTTGTCAGTGGCTTTGTTGGATCTAGGGTTAATGAGATGGCCTTTTTGCTTCCACTTCTTCAGGATTCTAGTGGTGCTGTTGCTGCTGCTATTATTACAACTACTATACCCTGCTTTTCCTCAAAAAGAGTTTTAAAATCCTGTCTGCATAAAAAGGTTTTAGCCTGCTGATGGAAAAACAACAAAGAGGAGGCATTCTCTGAGATGGGAGTACCAAAGTTTAGGTGCAGCCACTGAGAAGGGTCTCTCCCACATCTCTACCAGCCATGTTTGTGATGTTGGGAAGACTGAGGGAAGGGCCTCTCCTGATGATCTCAGAGTACAGTCTGGCTCATACAGAGAGTAAAGTCTGCCAAATAGCCTGAACCTGAGCAGTATCTGGCCTTTTAGGTCATAACCAGCACTTTGAATTGTGTCTGGAAAGAAACTGGCAGCCAGTGTTGCTGTTTCAACACGGATATGATAGGATCCCTGTAACCTGCCCCAGTTAGAAGTCTACAAAAAAAATTACAGAGAACCCCCAGAAACAATGTACAACAATTGTGTGTATTTCTTACAAAAACAATATACATACAATATTTGCATTCACAATATGATGCAATGCTCATGTGACAGGTTCTTCCAAAGATTATATCTTTACATAGGCGTATTACAATTGCTGAAGGAAGAGTTCTGTGGATCCTCTTTATATTGTTACTGCAAAGCATAAGTTCATGTTTTAAATGATTTGGCCGTGATCAAGCTTATTGAAATGGGAAGCATGCCAGTGTCTTACTGGCCTTAGAAGATTTGACTGCAAACTCTGTGAGACCATAGAATGGTTGACTACAAGCTCTGTGAGGTTGTTGTATAATTATCTTCATTGGTTTTTTTGTAATATAATCTTTGGAAGAACCTGTCACACGAGCATTGAGTCATATTGTGATGCAAATATTGTATGTATATGGTTTTTTGTAAGAAATACACATAATTGACATAAATTGTTTCTGGGAATTCTCTGTAATTTTTTGTGTGCTTATCATACCCCAGAAGGTTTTGTGTTGCTTACCAGTCAAAAGTCTGACTGCAGCTGGTTGGACCAGTTGAAGTTTCCAAAAACTCTTCAAAGGCAGCCCCAAATAGAGCATGTTACAATGGTCCCAACAGGATGTACCCAAGGCATATACCACTGTGGCCAGATTCTGGACTCTCAAGGAATGGACTCAATTGGTTCACAAGTGTTAAATGTGCAAAAACACTCTTGGCCACCACAGGTTCAAAGCTGAGTAGAGAAGTGTACCCAAACTGCAAACCTGTGTCTTCAGCAGGACTGTAACCCTAACACAGGCTGAATCCCTTTTCTCTGATCTGCCTTCTGCCTGGACATACTTTCTTTCCCTGGTCAAGCAAAGACATTGTTATTCCAACAGGCATATGTATGATTATGGCCTATTTGATAAAAGGTGCTGGCTATTGTTAACTATGCAGAATTTTTGAGTGTTTGAGTTAAAGGCCATTTCTGCACGATGTGGCTATCCTGCAACAACAGCAGGTTGTTTCTCGTCCAGGAGTCATGCTACTGCATGATGTCATTGCTATCCAGCTGCTATCCTGTCCCCAAGCATTGCCAAACCACCATATTCTATTTCCAGAAAAAATACATTAAAAGTCTCCTTTAGCATTTCAATCTCATCAACTGTCTCAGTGCAGAACTGTAATAACACTTGATAGTGCTTCCTGTTATCGTGGCTCCAGCAGTGGGCGGCGTGTGGATGTGCCCAATTTGTTCCTCGCTCTGTGACTCCATGAGCATGATAACTTCAAAATCTATCACTTCTCCATGTTTATTTTAAAGTTCTCCTTTGAGTTAAAACTTTTTTACTTTTTTAAATACGTTTTTAAGCATTATGGCATGAAAATGCAATAGCATACTGGCGTGCCCTGTTGTTACAACATTGCTGGGCTAATACGGCTTCCCAAGAAAAACAAGCAAGCAAACAAAAGCCTAATGAGTGGCGGTGGGGTGGGGTTACGAAGGGGCAAAGGAATGTTCATGTGGAAGGAACACCTGTGGCAATATCATTACTTGTCTGCTTAAGAAGGAAGAGTGCAGAAAGAAGCATTTCTAACCTGGTGGCATTGTGTGAATTGCAAGGTCCCCATCGTAATGGTATATCATGCTAATGGTCTGCAGTGCGGAAATGGCCTTAATTATGTATTTTGATTTAATTTTTATTTTATTATTTTATAATATTTATTTTAGGTTTAACACTAGTATTCTGGGATTTTTAACTATGCTTTTCTTAAAATATATTATATTGTAAGCCTCTCTGAGTCTTTATCAGCAAAACAGTGGGGTATAGATGATGATGATGATGGTGATGATAATTGTAAGGAATATCTCTGTGCTGTCTGGATTAAATTTCAATTTGTTTGCCCACATCCAATTCTTGGTATCATGCTGGCCATAAACATTCTTGGAGCTATAATCCAATAAAGTAATTTTTGAAAGCTCTGGAGAAATGGGATCTTAATCCCAGGTAGATACAAAAGCAGAAGTAGTGAGAGATGTCATTGTAGAGTCTTGGATGAGAAAACATTAGTCAAAGGTCATGGTGGCTGGCTCTCTTCACAGTTGGTTCCTAGTATCTAATGTTTCCGTCTGCCTGTTAAAAAAAGAATCTGTATAAGCATAGTGCTATGCCAGTGCAGTCTATTTAATAGCCCATAGTTCCCCAGAAAATCAGGGAACTTGCTGGACTTCGCAGCTCCAAAGTATTAGCTTTTAAAACCAATCTAACTTAGGAGCATTCTCTAGAATACGCAAATTGATGGGGAGAAGCTAGGAATATGCATTCAGTCCTTCTCTCATTCAGAAAATGCTTCAACAACATTCTCTCAGTTCATATGCTGAGCAATGCGTAACATTTATCTTATGTCAAGCACTTGACATAATGGAAGGTCTTGTGTAGTTATCAGTTGTACTGTACTTTCTGACAAGGAGATTTCACAAAACCCAGGTTAAAGTAGCAGATTTTGTTGTAATACAGTTCACCAATTGGTTGATAAAGCAAAAGTAATGGAACCACCTCAAAATCTTTCCTTGTAAATTTGTGCGTCACTCTTCACGCTACAGGCGTAGATAATCACCATGGTAAAAGCTGTAGCGGCAGATGAAGGATACTTAAACTCTTGGAAGAAAAAGTAGGGGAAAAAAGTAAAATCCCATTATTATGGATAATACTATGCAGATTACCATGCCAGGGAGGATAAATAATTAAAATTTCTGAAAGTTTCTAAAACTTCACCAACCATTTTTGAAGCAGAAATCTACAGAGCTTAGTTAATAATCTTAAGTCAAAAGGGTTTGGCATTTTTTTCTTTGTACTTAAAATTCTTCTACTGATTTACAGGTACTTTCTCTGATTTCTAGTAATAGTGAAATATTTTACATAAGCTTCCTATGTTCATTTTTTTAATGGTAAAACCATGAGCAAGTATTTAATCATGTCAATTTAATATGGAGCCCTGGAGACCTACCGTAGATTTCTTAGGCTTTTAAGTATATGTGTGTGTAACATGAGTGTATAGGTCATACTTGCTGCTCCACAGTTCCCTCTTCCACAGTTTAATTGAGTGCGTATTTAATGATATATACATATTGCCCATTTCCCTGATTACCAGGAATCCATTTGATATAAACAGTGGCCACCACAAGACAGTTAGCCTCAGAGTGTCTTTTTCAAGTATTATCTGCATTCCTTCATAAGTACCTTGAAACAATCACCTGATGCAGAATTTCATGGCTAATGGGAAATGCTTGAGCTGACAACCAGAAGGTATTTTTATTCAGACAGACCTTTGGCGTATAAGTTGGTTTGTTACGGCCATTGTAAATATGGCCCAATTAGTTTAAGTATATTTTTTCTTTCTTGCTGGTTGCATTGATTTTATTGGAGTGTGTTAGCTTTCTTCTTTTTTATGTTTAACTATGTGTTTTATTATCTAATGGGTGTTCTTATCTCTTTCTTTCTTTCTTTCTTTCTTTCTTTCTTTCTTTCTTTCTTTCTTTCTTTTTTTTTTTAATAAAATGATGTTAGTCTTTAAGGTGCTATAAAACTGTGTTGTTCTCATTTGATGTAACTGGATTTTTTAATAAAATGATAATTTCAATGTTTTAATTATAATTATTTTTAAGTTCACTTCTGCCTCCCATTCTATTTAAGATGCATAACTCTTTATTATTCTATTATTTTATAGAAATGAGATTCTGACTAGCATATATATTAATAAGAATCTCATTTCTATGAAATAATAAAGTTGACAGGACCCCCCAAAGGTCATCTAGGACATTTGTTTATGTCCAGTAGTTCAACATTCTTGACTTGTGATGTTTCTTTGGAAAAAAAATTATGCTGCCTTTTGCCATTTCATTTTGTACAACTTGAATATGGGATGCACCCCTTGTTATTAATTTTTTTCTCCTTCTAAGCACAAACTATGCGTAAATGCTTAATAACATTATTTGGAGAAATATGACTGAGGAGGAGTAACTACAGCTCAGTAATTAAAGACATAAGTACTGTGGTGTTTCAGTAATTGCAACAACCTGGCTAAATGTCATCAGAGATTAATTATGCTCTGGCCTACTATGACCTTTTGTTTAATGGAGTAGTTCAGCAGACATAATATTCCACATTATGGTGAACTGCAACTATACAGTCATATTCTACAGAGCACACTGTCCAACAATACCTGTTTTCTCATTGCACATGTATAGACTTCTGAATATGTGTGGTTCCATGTATGTCTGATTTACTTGTTGTTCTTGTGGGCTTTCAAGTAAATTCTGACTTATGGTGACCCAAAAGCAAACTTGTCATGGGTTCTCTGGGGCTGACAGCATGTGTTTGGCCCAAGGCCGCCCAGTGGGTTTCCATGGCAAAGTGGGCAACTGAACCCTGGTCTTCAAGGTTGTAGTCCAGAACTCAAACCGCTATACCATGCTGGCTCCCTACATGTGTTTCTGTTGCATAGTAACATAGAAAACAGAAGTATAGTAATATTGAAAGTTGCTTTATGTATAGTCAGAACATTGGTCCATTATTGTCAACTTTAACTTGTGGCAGGTCTACCAGCAGGATTTTTTCCAAAACATACTTGCAGATACCTAATATTGTCTGCTGCTCTCCTGACCCAGCATTGATCAGGCCCAACCCCACATTTTTTCCATAATCAGATGGGATTGGTATGTTCAGACTGGTATATTGACACTTTAGAAAGTTGAATCGCACGACACTGGAATTATGTACAAATCTCAAGTAATGAATATTTCAGTTGATTTGTGATTGTAGCATTTTATTATCCAAATTCAAATATGAGTCCTCTGCTTTTTGAGAAGCATATCTGTATGTATATTTTGGAGGGGATTGGTTTTGCTCTTGGTGAGAGGGTAAATTAGATTTTTTTTCTTTAAATGCAAATGTTACCTAGAAATCTATGTAGACGGAAAACAAGGTTTCTATCTACTAGATTAGCACTACATTAAAATAGCTGAATAAATTTTCACTAAATTGGAGGGGATGTTTGTTTGGGGCGGGAAGACTTAAAAATATAGATTACATGGCAAAGACAAAAATCACTTTGGGAGCCAGCCCCCTCATTAGTATCTTTTTCTTTGGTTTGTCATCAAAATTCCAGGCTATATTTGGGATTGATTGACTTAAAATGTAGAGTACATAGTGTACACAAAAATGCACTTTAGTAGGATACCCCTGTTATTTCTGATTCATAAAAAATAGTGTGGTACACCATTTGAAAAATTTCTTTTTGAAGGCCATTTCCACACTACACTGTTATAGTGCTATTATTCCACTTTCAACCTCCTGTGGAATTCTGGGATTTGTAGTTTCCTGAGACCCAAGAGCTCTCTGGCTGAGAATTCTAAAGGTCCCTCCCTAAACTGCAAACCCCAGGATTCCATAGGAGGTTGAAAGTGGAATAATAGCACTGTAACAGTCTAGTGCGGAAACAGCTGAAGTTTTCCTGTAACTTGGTTGCTATTTGCCTTCAGGTCAATCTTGACTTATGGGGCACCTAAATAAATAGATAATAGTAAATAAATAACACTGGGTTCCACAACAATAGCTTGTTGATTTGTCTGAATTTCCTTTGGAAGTTCCGTTACTCATTCAACATAACAAAAACAGAGTTTCCTGTGACGTCTTAAAGACTCAACAACTTCTAAACTTAAAGGCTAAACCAAAACCTTAAAGAAAAAGAAATGATGTGTAATAAATGTATTTGTCTTGAAGGAGTTTCATAAGATGGTTTGTGGAAGCTATATCCACCAAACAACCTAATAGGCCACAAAATGGTGTGACTATGCAGGAGGAGGGGAGAAAATAAAAAACCGATTAGGAGAATGTTGTGGAATAACCTGAGAAAATGAATATATTATGACTGGAACACTCTGTTGTAGATCTCACTTTTAGAATCTGCAGTGCTGAAAAGATTCTATCACTTTCAGCTTTTCAAAGTGCTAGGATTCCACTGCTGGGGAAATAATACCTAATATGAGTAGGATATTTATGTTTATTGTGTAGCGAGCCCACATCAAGACATTGAGTTGGTTTATATTTCATGTGTTCAATGAATGTGATTTAACATAGTATCTTGCATGAAGGAAATTGAACAGATTACAGTAGTCACAGGGGCTTGAATACAGTAGCTGTCATCATTCAGATAAGAGTGAATATACCCTGGTGATGTAGCTGCATACAACAACTGAGAAGATGAAGGATTACTTGGTCCTCAGCTCATATTACTGTTGTCATTTTGCAGCATGACTTTCATTTTTGGAGGAAGCACAGTTCTACTGACTCTTGCAGAAGGCTTTAGTTCTTTTGTATCACAAGGAAGTCAAGGACTGACAAAACAAAACAAAAAACAAAACAAAACTTACACCTACAGTCACAAGAGCAGAACATTCCTCCTTTGCTTCTTTGGGCTAGAAGTATCATCAGCTAGTTAATTTGTAGAATAGCAGGACTTTATAATCTCAAGCATGCTTAGTACTCATGAAAAATTCCAGTTTGGATCAATTGGTTCTATTCTTTCTGGATGTAACATTATTGGCACTAGTTCTTCTCCTTCTCAAAAATAAGTCTGTGACTAAATTTACTTCTAAACATGAAAAGCATTTCCCTTTTTCTTATATTACTGATTAGATGTGTCCCCAACCCAGTTCTATTACTGGAAACAAGGGAAAGCCCTCTTTCTACAAGGGTGTTCAAACCATGGCTCAAAGTGTTTGTCTTAAAGTGAGGCAAAGGTCTAATAGGCCACCTTCCATCGGATAACTATGTCAGCAGGTGTCTAAGTAGACAGCCCAAAAAGCGGTCATTATTGGCCTCTCTTCATCCTTGCTCTTTAACTTGGGTCATGAGACAGCACCAAAATCTATTAAGCAATGATTATGGGATATCACTTTTTGTAATCTTTGGGCAGATTCCATCTCATCCCGCTCACCCAGTGCTTTAAATATTCAGTATATGGGACCTTTCCATCAGGCTACTTATTTAAATTACTTGACTGTGCCAAACTATCACATATTATTCACTAAGGCCAGATGCAATGCTTCCCCCTCAGAATTACTTTCTGGCAGATTTGCCGGGTTGCCTACTTCCTCCAGACTTTGTCTTTGTGGGTCATAAGATGTTGAATCAATGGTGCATATTTTGCTATCTTGTATTTTCTATAGTCAGAGTCGCAATCATCTGATCTCTCCCTTATTGAGCTGTATGCTGGGCCATTTGGAAAAATTCTGTGTAAAAGTCCTGTTGGAGGACATATGTCTAAATGTAACCCTATTAGTTGCTAAATTTCTGTCATCAGCTATTAAGATCAGAGAGAGAAGTATTAAAAATATGCCAGGATACTGGCAATGTACTTTAAGATCAACCCAATTCTATTGCACTAATGAGAGTGACTTGATGAACGCCTTTTTATATTTTACCTAATAATCCATATTATCTATGATTTTAATTTACTTCATGTACTTTTAATACTATTTTATGCATTTATGTCCCATTTTTATGCTTTTATATCCTGTCCATAGTCTACCTTATTTATATATTCGTATCTTATTTTTAGTAGGTGTATTTTATCTATACTGTACTATTCGATGGTTTTGTTATGCTGGGTCTATGGACTGTAAAATAAAGTTTGACTTTTAAAAAATATATATATTACTGATTAGTGAGTCCAGAACTACACTGTGAAGATTAAATCAAGATTTACCATAACTGTGTTATTACTTTGGGTGTGGAGCTACTGGTAAAAGATAGCACACACATTTCACATAGAAGGCTCTGGGTTCAATCACTAAGTAAGAGGATTTAATGTAGTTGAGCTAAGAAGAACTCTTGTTAATCAGAGTAGAAAGTACTGATCTTCGTGAGTCAAACATCCAACTCAATATAACAAAGCCATGCATTCAAATGATTTTCTACGCAATGAGTAAGATTATCTAGTATGGCAAACTACAAAGTGTAGGGACAATTAGATCATTTGATCTGATTACATGGGGGACTTGAAGGCTTGAATGTTCCAAGCCCCCCTCCCCCATTCATTATCCCCATCTTTTAATTTTCTCGGCTTGCTTTCAGTCCATGGAATTCATCTTTGTTCAGTATGAAAAATGGAATGACAAGCTTGTGCAACATTTTTTCTCTTCTAAGTTGCAAAACATTGCAGAGAAAGAACCCATCTGTTACCATCATGTAAGCAGGCCAAAAGTACTAAAGCACGGCTGGCACTCTGATTGCCTCAGCTGGACTTGGTCTCTGCCAACCCTTTGCCCCAGAGCCTCTGCTCACTGTAGAGAACTGGCTACAGGCTGCTCATTTTGTACCTTCTCAAAAAACTGCAGAACAACAGCAAACAGATGTAGAGAACGGGGTGGTAAAACAGGTTGCACAATGGGTGATGGGCTAATGTAAGGGCCGTGAGGTCTTTCTGATAAATGACCTGCAAATTAATTGGCAGTCTCACTAATTTATTTATTTGAGTTTCTGGAAAGATCATAGCTTCTGGTTTTCTTTACTGGAATGGACCAATGGTGTGATTTTAAAATGGAGAAAGAAGTAATCTGGAGTTTTCTTGCTTAATTGCCACACTTTACATTCTCCTGCTTTCATCAGTATGTTCAGTAGTGACTTGTATAGTACTTTTCCTCCCTAAGGGTGAAAAGAACCACACTGAAGGAGACATGCTTGAAACCCCAATGGCACTAAACAATGTGCTGGATGGAAATAAAGGAGAGAGAGACACTTCGGTTGAGATCTGCTGGTGATGTAATTCTACCCACTTTTGGCAAAACTCTGTTTGCATTGTATGTGATGAGAGATTAACATTTTGGCATGGGTGGGAAACTGCCACAATTCATACTGTACCATCTTGACTGTCACCCCTCCCCTTCAGTATTCCTTCTTAATCTCTCCTACAGCCACACTGTAACTCCAAATAACAGCTGCTGCTTGTAATTGCACCCAAAGACATATTTCAGCTAAGGCTATATTTTAATGAGTTGATTCCTTGGTGGGGCCCACTTTTAATCAGTGAGACTAAGAATGAAAGACTGAGAGAGGAATAAAAGGAATATAGGACAAGAAAGAAACACAAAGATGGAGAGAAGATGCAGCCTCCAATAATGATCTTCAAACTGTGTATTAGAGGCAATACCTCTCACATTTGATCACACTTCTTCAGGAACAATTAAATGTGATCTCTTTCTTTCCCTGGGTAAAGCAATGCTACATATTTGAAGTGTTTATTTTGATTATGGTGTTGCCATAACAAGTAATGGAAAAGAAAATAATACTAAATATATATAATACGTATAATACTAAATACTCTTCAATCTTTCTGATAGGGCGTTGTTGTTTTAATAAAATTATGTCCTACCCTTTCATTCATTTTTGAGAAATACATCTGTACTGAGATTTTGGGAATACTCATTTTTGGTTAAATCCAACCAGTGAATGAACTCACTATGAAAAGACATTAGTCAATCAACTGCATTCGACTGCATGGAGTGTTTAGATTATTGGCAATTGATCAGACATTTGCAAATATTCTTTGCACTTCTACTGTGTACATCTCACTGAATTTGCTGAGTTGTTGGAAACAAACACAGAGCCTACTTAGATCAGGCTCATGTGTCATAGCTAGGCCTGAGTGCACCAAGAATGGTAACTGGTACTCTATCCAAAATAAGAAAAAAAATAGAGCACCTTTGACCAGGGCTGACACCTGATCATCTAGTAACAAGTCAGGGTCTAGAATATCCCCAAGTGCCACCCTAATTTTTTAAGGGATGCTTTTAAGGGATGCTATCCCTGGATTTATATCCCTCCTGACCAATGGTAGCTGGTCAGTCCCACATCAGTGGCACAGTAAATCTGCTACATGCTTTAGCTGAAACTTAAAGGAGTTATCCAAGATGTTGAATGTTTTGGGGGAGGAAAGGGTTCAGAATGTTTGCTAGCTCCTTTGAAGTTCAGACCAAAACCCAGAGCAGGTCTTTCAGTATTCTTAGATGCAGTTTATTTGTCCCTGAAGCCACAAATTCATTTAGAGTAGCCAGGTATTCCTGTACTACCTCTTTACCTATTCTGGGCTACATTTTCCCTGTTGCAGCAACTGCTCCACTTTCCCTAGGTCAAGTGTTGTTTTCCTTTTGGGAGAAGACTGAGGCAAAGAAGTTACTGAGCAGTTCTGCCTTTTCTCTGTCCCCTCTTAGCATTTTACCATGTTATTCATGTAATGGTCCTACCATTTTCTTGTTTTTCCTTTTACTATGGAAATCAAAAAACACACACCTTTTTATTGTTTTTAACCTCTCTAGTAAGCCTGAATGAATTCTGCCCTTTAGCTTTCCTGACTTTTCTGTATATGTGCTGGCTATTTAAATTCCTCTTTGGGGATTTCACTCTTTTTCCATTTCTTGTACATGCCCCTTTTAAATCTTAGCTCTGTTGAAAATTCTTTAGACCTCCATCCTGGTTTCTTTAGATGCCTCCTGTTTTCCCTCCTCACAGGAATTGTTTGAAATTGTGCCTTCAGTATCTCACTTGTAAGAAATTCCATCCTTCATGAACTCCCTTCTCTTTTAATATTCCTGATTTTGGGACCACACCCACTATTTCTCTAAGGCCCTTTTCGCATTAAGGCTTCTAGCGTGAGTGGGGGAGGGCGGCTCGCGCAAGAAGCCTTCTCCAGGAGGCTGCCGCTTCCCCCTCCTTCCTTCCGCAGGCGAAGAAACGAGTGGGGAAGCGGCAGCCTCCCGGAGGCGGTGGCGGCTCGCGCGTCCGTCCGTCCCCCCGTGTGCGCGAGAAAGGAGCCTGTCCCATCCATCCCCCCCGCGCGCGAGAAAGGAGCCTGTCCCATCCATCCCCCCCGCACGCGAGAGAAAGGAGCCTGTCCCGTCCATCCCCCCCACGCGTGAGAAAGGAGCTTGTCGCGTCCGCCCCCCGTGCGCGTGCGAAGCAGGAGGTGTCGCGTCCGTCGCGCTAGCACCCCGCCCCTTCCTTCCGCAGGGGTGGAGGGAAGGAAGCGCGACCCAGCCGCCTCCCCGACGCTCCGCACAAGAGGTAAGTGCGCGCGGGCACCGGGAGCGTTGCGAGAGCGCGGGTGATTTTCGCTTCGAAGTGAAAATCAAAAAACCCGCGCTCGCACCACTTCAGCCCCGTGAACCCGGCGGAAGTGGGAGTGCGTCGTGCGGAGCAACGCTCCCACTCCCACGAGGCTCACGGGGCTGTCGCGCGACAGGAGGCCCGTGCAAAAAGGGCCTAAGTTTATTAAAATCAGTTCTCATAAAGTCTAAAGTGTTTGTCTATGTTTGGAAAATCTTTTCCACTGTATAACAAACTTGAGGTCACTCCCACCTAAGGATCTCACCCATTAACCAACTGATCATTGTTGGCTAGGATAAGACTTAAAATAGCTAATCCCCTTGTTGTATCTTCCAACTTCTGGATAATGAAATTGGCTGCAAGGCAAGGGAAGAATTTGTTGAACTTATATTCTTGGCAGAATTTGACTTCCAACAAATATCAGGATAGTTGAAATTTCCCATTAATGTTATATCTCTCCTTTCTGAATGTTTGGTTATCTGTTCCAGGAAGGCATCATCCATATCTTCAGTCTGACTTGGAGGTCTGTTCAGACCCCCACAATAACATCACTGTTGTTTCTCTTTCCCTCATTTTTTACGTAGATGCCCTCAACTTGGTTTCCAGGATTTAAGTCACACATCTTTCTGCAGGTGTAAACATTCTTGATATACAATCCTTCTCCTCCATGTTTTCTGTTTGGCTTGTTTCTCTGAAATAGGTTATACACCTTATTGCTAAATTCCAGTCATGAGACTCATCCTACCAAGCTTCAGTAACACCTATTAGATCATATTTACTTTGCTGTGTTATGAGTTCATCTTCTTTATTCCCCATGCTCTGTGCATTAGTACAGAGACATCTAAGATCATTTCCCCATTTCCCCACGATCATTTCTGGAGGTTCCAGGGGTCCCTGTCACCAAGCAACTGCTTTTAAATTCAGGGAGGTCCCTGTCACCATGCTCAAATGTGATTTTAAACTCAGGGGGGTCCCAGTCACCAGATAGATTGCCTGAGTTTCCGGAGGTCCCAGTCACCAGGTATGTTGCCCGAGTCTCCGGAGATCCTGGTCACCAGATATGTTGCCCAAGTCTCCAGAGGTCCCAGTCACTATGAGAGTTCCCAGGGGTCCCAGTTGCTGCCCAAGCTCCCTGGGATCCCTCAAAGGACACCTAGTCTGACCCCAATTTTAAGGGGGTTTCCAAGTTGCTCTAAGCATGTGCCCATCGCACACGAGAGGTAGGAGAACTCAGCAGGATCTAAAACTCGATGTATACCAGGTCACGTCAGATCAAAACCAACCTAAAGGTGTACAAAATGATATTTATTTTATTTTTATAAAATGTAAGTCACTATGCACTCACTCACATTAGCAATCACACACACACACACACACACACACTAAAAGAAAATAAAAGGGAGGAAAATTGATAAGGAATTTTAGAGAGGGATTTTCAGGGTAAGACTCCACCTGATCCAGGAAGTCAAAGTTGAAACAGAGGATTGAGAGTGGTGAAACTCAGCATGGGTGAAGGGGGCTGAGGGGAACGCTCAGCAAACAGAGTGACAGCAATTTGGGAGGAAAATGTAAGCGAACCCCCGAACAGCTAAAAACATGTTTTTTTTATAGGAAAAATATACCTGGAGGGCTAGTTCTGTTCCTGAAGAGAACAATAGCAAGGAGGGCTAGATCAAAGCCCTCAACAGCAGACATCTCCAGCTGAATGTTTCTCGGTGCTACGTGAATGACTCTGCCCGAGTGGAACAAAGGCATATACAAAGTGGAAATTGTCCTCACTTGACAGGCTTATTGTGATTCTATGGAGCTGCCGTACCAGTGCAAAGGACCCTTTGTCTGTTTGATAGCCAGAATGTCTGGAGGGCTCCGTGGGCTACATGACAGACTGAGTCACTGGCTTGACCAGAATTTTCCTAACTTCGGCCTTTCAGCCATTCCTGCCTACTTGCACTGACGGTGAGCCTGTCAGACACGTGGAATGATTTTTAACATTAGCCACATGGAGATATCAATTTGATGTGGTACATTAATAAATTGTAGACCCTGTGAGAGAGCTATTAGCCATATTAACACCCAGATACTTTTTAAAGTTTTTTTCCCCCCCTTTTAATGTTAGGCTATCATCTTCATCACTTGATGAACTCCTGCCCTCAAAAATACTGTCTGTATCCCCCATGTAACTCAGCTTAAAGTCCTGTTGATCAGTTTTGTGCAAATTTTAGCAAAAACATTCGGGCCAACTGCTGTAAGGTGCAACCCATCTCTTGTCAGAAGGCCATCTTCATGAAACTACAGACCATGGTCCATGAACTGAAACCATTCCTAGT
Source organism: Ctenosaura bakeri (assembly GCA_948474755.1). NCBI lineage: Eukaryota > Metazoa > Chordata > Lepidosauria > Squamata > Iguanidae > Ctenosaura > Ctenosaura bakeri. Next base: position 63,515 of record CAOLHI010002888.1, read on the forward strand.
GACATCATCCATGGAGATAGTTGTTCACCTCCAGTATTTCTCTCTCCCTTCCTGGACTATGTCCTTACTTGAGAGCAGACATGAAATTACAACTTGTGGAATGAGGTCCTTCAGCTTCCTACCCAAAGTCTCCAAATCCCTTGTGCTCTTCTGAAGGCTGTGCTTTGCTTGCCCTGGTTCCCACATGGACCAAAAGGAAGGGGTAATATTCAGCGGGCTTGGCAAGTTTTGAGCAGATCACTGTCCTGGGGAGACAGCACACCTCTCAAGACATCCTATCAGGTCCACAAATCCCTGCTTCTGTTTACCTCAGAGGAAGACCCCTACCACCACATTTCGTTTCCTCTGTCATTCATAACAATGATATTCTGAAACGGCATGTTTTTACATTGTAACATTTTTCTTTATTCAACATTTCTGGATTTCACAAAGATTTTAAAACCAAAGATTTCATACAGTTAACAGGAGCCTTTTAAATTCCTCTGCCAGCCAACAGCACATTTCAGTATGCCCAGCTGTTTCCTGGAATGGGATGGCATGTGTATCTCCCGCAGAGCTGTCTAGTCATCTTGCTCCATATGTGCAGGCTACCAATAAGCCAAGCAATACTGGGCTGTAGAATCTTTAGAGAAAAAGTTCTGTAAAATCTAGGCCATCAGGGAGAGGACACACACAAGGGCTTTCTAAAAAAAAAAAAAATCTGGTACTGAGATTTTTTTTTCTGAGTAGTAGTTCTTTTGTGGGTGATTGCCAGCTGGGACTTCCTTTTCCTTCCCCAATTCCATGTTATATCAATATGATATGATATTAGACTTATTTTGGTGTTTTCCTTATGTAGAGGTTCTGGACACAGGAAAAGAAGTAAAATCAGCATGTAAGTTCTTATTACCCTCTATATGTGAGCTTCAATTGTATCTATAGTACCCAATTGTGGCAGTCCAATTACACTTTAATTCTTATGGCTTCATCATTTGGCATTCTGGGATTTGTAATGAGAGGAATTATTTATAATTCTCTGCTATAGAGGCCTGTTTCTATAGTTCAGATAGCCCATTAGGGACTGTTCAGTACCTAACATTACAAACCCAGATTCTCCAAGGATGGAACCATGGCAGTTAAAGTGGTATCAAGCAGCTATAATTTTGTTGTGTAGCTACATCCTTCTTCTATTTATAGAGGCTCTTCTCAAGCTTTTCGTATCCTAGAAAAGCAAAAATCTTTCCTTAGACTGACTAAAAAGAGAGAGAGAAGGTAAAGGAAAACAAGGTAAAGGAAGAGACCAATAAATGGCAGTGTAATTGCTCACTATAGTAAGGGAGATGTCATTGGTTCCCAACTTATTTTGTTTAACTTGAATACCTTCTTGGTCTTTGGGTTACAATCAAATATTAATAACATCTGTTTCTGAAACTTATAAATATCTAAAAGACACTGAGAATGAAGAGCTTTCACATGTAGAGAGCTAGAGTTATATGCCTTTAAAGGCTTCAGTATGTATTTAAAAGATGAATTATTTATAGAATTTTTGACTACATGGTGCAGGGGAATTTGCTTTCTCTTATGTAGTTGTACTTAGTTACACACTGGAATATTTTTAGCAATAACACTGAAGTAAAATTTCGTATTCACTACCTGATTGACATACCTGTGAATCCAGAATGACAGAACCAACGTTGATTTCAGTTGTGTGGCACTATACCTGATCTTATTTTTAAAAGTTGTACAAAATAGAAGAAATCTTGTTTGTTTGTTTGTACATTAGTTCTGGAAATGATATGGCACAGCCAAAAAAAAAAAAAAAAAACCTTGAAAAAAGACAATGCCCTTGTGTTTCACTGCAGTGAAAGTTCAACAGTTTGAAAATGTCATCTTTCACATGAGAGTGCTGACAATCATAAATAGATGATGTGAATGTCAAGAGTCACTGGTATATGTCTCTGATACTGGTGAATAATGACAAGTTTATTTTGATGACAGTTGACATTCACTTGTATCTCCCTAAGATTCTGGACTTTCACAAAACATATGTGGAATGTCAATATTTAAACATGAAGGTCAACATTCACCAAATTAAAAATGGAAGAACATTAGAAAGGTCATGTTGGATGAGACCAAGGATGAATCTCGCCAAGTTTCTGGTCTCAGTGGTCAACCAAAAACCTAGGAGAGGTCTGCAAGCAAAACAAGAGTACAAATCCCTTGGGACAAAGTTGAGCTTGGAAAAGTTACTTTTTTAGACTACATTTCCTACAATTCTGCAACAAACATGACCAACGGGACCCTCTCTTTTGGAGGGTGTATGTATTAACAATTTCCAAAACCACTATCATTTTACAAGTACATAAAAGAAAAAAAAATAACATAAGGAAAGTATGAAACTCATAAATTAGAATTTTTTTAAAAAAAAGATATCAAAAAGTGGGGAAAAAGTGAAGAGAAAGAAAGAAAGATAATCACCTTCTATCCTCTCTTTAAACAGATTATAGCTGTCTAATTGATCCAGGCCTCTCACTGCATTTCCTACCCTTTCCTCATTTGTACTTTAATAAAAAAGAAGAATTGAACTTTCTTCTGCCAAAGGTTAGTATATACCATTATATATCAGATTTACATGATAAATGGCATTATCTGATAAATGGCATTAATACTATTGCATGATAAATGACATCAGTACTAAGAGCTACTTACTGACTTGATTACATAACATTTTCCCTAGTTAAAACACTTTATCCTCAATCCAAATATTTTTTAAATGTATTTTTATTAAGGTTTAAAATGAAAATACCCTGCCTTCCCCACTTCCAAGCTTTTTTCTTTTTTTTCCAGTTGAGTCTGCTTGTTTACATTCCATTCATACATAGTTTCTGTTTAAAAGATCATCTTGCATTTTTGCATCTTACACCGTTACATTGCTGCTTTGTTACATTGCCTTATTACATTGTTGCTTTGTATTACATACAATCTTGCTTTATTCTTTTTTTCTTTTCTTATACTATATCTTTATCCAATTCAAGACTTCCCTCCATTCCCTTTCAAAGTTCTGGATGGGCTTATTTTTCAGTGAAAATGTTAGCTTTTCTATTTCTAGCGTATCCAGAACTTTTACTTTTCATTCTTGTATATCAACATAGTTCCTTTCTTTCCAATATTGTGCATATCTTGCAGCAGTTATCAAATATAACAATGTCTTCTGGTGATATCTTATCTAATCCAAATATTTTTAAACCATCCACATTATAAAATTATCTACAACATTTATTAAGCCAATACATTTTTCATTATCTGGTATTTGTTACTTCATTCTGAATTTAATTCCCCACCTCTCTTGTTAACCATTCCATCCATAGACTTCACCCTCTCCAACTTCTCAGATTCACTTTTTCATATTGCTTCCCACTTATTTTAAAATGATTGTCCAAAAGCAGTAGCTTTCTATTATCTTTCTCTCACCTCCTTCAATCAAACAAGTTAGGTCAATTTGGTTTCATTCAATCATCAAAGCAATTTGACTATAGACCAATTGTCAGGGTTGGCAGGATTTGGCTCCTCTGAAGCAAGGCTTTGTCACAGCAGAGAGTCCCAGTGAAGCACAAAAAACTCCAGAGGCTCATTAAGTAAGACTTAGAGGCTGAATTTATTGCTGCACTCTAAGATAAGATAAGGCTTAGCAAAAATATTCTGGCATTCCAGCAATTATACAAACAGGAACAACATAAGATAACGGAGAAAAATCAGGCAGCATCTCCCCTTACAATCAGTATACTGCCAATGGCATGGCAGGTCCAGCTAGGGAATCTAACTGGCACCTGGTCAAGGCAAACACCAGCCTTTTATGCTACCTTGTCACTCTGGAACAAGTGGTGTGACCCAATCAGTGATCTGGTGTGCAGTCTTCTCTAATACACAAGAGATAGCCAAAACAATCTTGGTTGGCCTTGCACCTCTGGCTGTCTGGCCACACTGCCTCTTCTCTCTGCCATCCACTCATAGGAAAACCTTGCCTGCCCGGCAACAACCTTGACACCAATTTCAGATTAGACTCCTCCCTCTCCCCTCTTGGGCTTTAAACCTCCTTTCATAAACCAAAGCTTTTTGGTCATATGTCTCCCTCAACTCAGTACCTTCCTCCATTAGCTTGACTTGGATATGTGTCTCCCTATATTTTTCATCTTCCTTCATTTCCATGTTGCTAATGTCTGTATGCCCTCTTGTCTTACATCTTCCTACAATTCCTTGATCTCATTCCTCAGGGCTCCACTATTTTCCTTTTGAAGTCTAAAAGTTCCATGTGTAAGTTCTTCCATTTTCCATTGTAAAAAGTCCTGAAAATTTTCCTGGGAAGGTTCCATCTTTCATTCAATGCAGTGATTCCAGAGTCAACAACTCACTTCTCTTGTGTTGAGCCAGAAGCTGTCAGCCAGTCAATTTTATCATCCTTGAATAGATAATGTCCATACTTTCTCACACTGTAGTTTGTATCATGCTGTTAAAATCCAGTCCTGTTCTGCAAATAAAATGCATTTCAATTTAATCATCAGAAATATGCACTTACTATTATTCTCTTTTGAAGGTGTCAATCCCCAATATTTTAACTTATTTGTCCCAAATTTCTGGTGTGAATACACTCAGCTCTTAATTGCAGAAAGAAGGTAGCTGTGTAATCTCCATTGCTCTGAGAGATTCTTCACTTTTGTATGTCCAAAGCTTTAATTAAGAGTTTCTTCTTCTAAAAAGCAGGTTACTGTCATAGGATCCTCAGATCCAAACAGCTGTGTCAAGGGTAAAATGTCACTCCCTTGCTCCTTCCCATTCATAATAGTTTTACCTATGAATAAACACAAGTAAGGGGCACTCTATATCTCAACAGATAATTCTTTGCTCTCTCTTTAATGTAGAGGGAGTATCTCCAGTCTGAGATCCCTCTAGCTGACACTTTTGCCATGAATGCTCACCTTGCTGTAGAGCTGCAACTGAGAGGATCTATCTGGCCAGCCTGCCAGAAGCTGAATCACCAATGGGACATTCTTGAAGCTGTAGTCCTGTAAGGCCCCACTTTGGGGGTCCCCACTATCAGTACGGTTTGGATGGGCACCGTACCTAATTGGCAACACATTTTATTGGCTCTGATATCAAATCCAAGCCTGAGAGGTCACGGAGAGGCCAAATTGAGCGAGGGAAAGAATTTGACTATAAATGTGAGAAGCATAGGTCAACTCCAAACTTCCTCCAGGTAAGACTGAATCATTTGTCAGGCAAACACACACCATTCCTGTGGATAATAGGCCTAAATAGAAGTTGGAATTTTCCAGGGAATCCAACTGTGAGGAGCCCACCAGGACACTGATTGACAGATATCCATCCCTTGTACACCTAGATTCTTTCCTCTGTCCTCACAGCACCCACAATGGACAGCTATTCCAACATCCATCATGTCTTTGTCAATCAAAGCACTAAGCCCATCAACAGGCAAAAGACCCACTGTCCACAACAGGTTCCCTTTGTCTTGCATCTGAAACCTTCACAGCCACAAGCCATTTTTAGAGTACAAATACCCCTGATTTGAGGATGTCCAGTGCAGTCTCTTGAAGGTCTACCCGTCCCTCTGTCCATCTGGCTCCTGAATGAGAACTGTCCTTAGGTCCTACCTAAGCCAAAATGCATTTCTGCTCTTTACTATTCTTCTGGACTGGTAATTATAAATCCCCCAAACCCCTCAGCCTCGCTATAATTTTTCCTCTCTTTGTCTTTGAATTAGCTCTTGTGTGATTGTGTGTATCTTGTGTGCATGCATGAGTGAATTCCTTTCAATAAAACACATTTTAGCTCACTTCTGAATCTCTGGCTGGTTTTTTTCCTGCGTGTGCCCGTAAACACTGGTAGAAAAGATCTTGCCCCTCTCACAGCCTCCTGATTTTGAGCTGATTAATTCCCCACTTTTGCAAGGTGGTTTTCAGCATTGTAAGGTGGTCCTTGTGGCACCTACGTTTTGGGGTAACAGTCCATAAAAGTAAACTTCCCAAACTCTGCTTTAATAGTGGGGAACTTGAAGATTTAAGATGAAATTTGCTTTAAAAAGGAGAGGTGTTTAGAATACTGCATTTCATGGATTAGTCATCCATTCTTCTCCCTAGCAGCCATTGTAAAGCAAATTCCATTGTTTTCAATAGTACTTATGTTTAGTGTAATGTTTGGGGGATCAAGGTGTGAGTTATCCTTAATTAAATTTCAGACTGCTAAATGAAGTACCCTTTGAAAGCACACTAGAAAGTTTGGCAGTAGAACAAAGCATACTTGAATAGAGAAGACACAAAAGGAGAAAGTATTGTATTTGTAGAACGTAAATGCAGATGTCAAACATAGAAACCAGAATGGATGGGAAATACCCTTTTCCCCTCTCCAAAGTTAGATTACAGTCCCTTTTCTTTGCTCTGTCAGAAAAAACTCTGATGAACAAAGTTAATTTTTAAAAAGAAAAGAAGCTAGACATGTGCTAAACCCGTCTATTATTGCAAGAAAGTGAACTGTAAACATCCAATAGGGCAGTCACCACCAGCCTTGCAAATTGGATCCTGGAAAATGTTTGCTTTATGGTCTCCCTGATTTAAAATTGATTGAAATGCACATGGAGAATCTATCCAAAAGCTGCCAGTGATATGCTCAAGCTTTATTTTTGAATGCTTACCTGTAGATTTGTTGTTGTTGTGATTTTTTGGCAGGTAGGCAACAGCAAGGATGTATCAGAGCTACTGATGCTTGGAGAATGAGTAGAATGATTGTATCCTATTCCAGATATTGGCGATTTCCGCACTAGCCTGTTATAGCGCGATGATTCGACTTTCAACCTCCTCTGGAATCCTGGGGTTTGCAGTTTCGGGAGGGGCCGGCCGGACTAGCCTGTTATAGCGCGATGATTCGACTTTCAACCTCCTCTGGATCCTGGGGTTTGCAGTTTCGGGAGGGGCCGGCCGGCCCCTCCCGAAACTGCAAACCCCAGGATTCCAGAGGAGGTTGAAAGTCGAATCATCGCGCTATAACAGGCTAGTGCGGAAATGGCCATTGACTGAACTGCTGGATAAAAGTTTGAGAATAAAAACTTTTAGGAGTACTTTTTGCTCACACAGCCAGAATGTTCCTCCGTGTGAAACTTCTTGCTCTAAATCCAGCTATCCAGGAGGAGTAAATAACAACAATCCAGCAGCATAATTGTGCTGAACTGTGCTTGAGTGCACCATTATGGACAAGTTGAGACAAGCTGAGACCTGAGCATTCGGCAATAGTATTGCAGTCCATGTTAAATTTGTTGCATCACCCTGTAAACTAGCAGAGGTCTGAAGTCCAAGAGGAGGCAATTGCCTCCAAAAGCAAACATCAAGCTTCCCAAGCAGCTACAGTGTGCCACTGCATGGCGTGCTGGGGTATGCTGGAGACCTTTTTGCAGAGCTCCACCATAACTTCTTGTGTCATGAGGGTCTCACTTGCCTGAAGAAAAACTTTGAATATCTTCCAACAGTCCTGATTTAGCAGGGACAGTTTGATTAATCCTCTATCATCCAACTTCTTCCCGTTGTTTTAAAAATGTCCTAGTTCTTTTCTCTTCTCACTTCCCCCTTCATCCGCAGCTTACTTCAATTGCTGTGAACTGAATTAAAAGTGCAAAAGAAGATTGTTCTCAGTTAATTCAACAGTTGGGAGAAGAGAAGAGGGAGCTGAGTCTTGCCCTTTCAAACAGACTCAGGGAAAAGTAAACTGCTTTAACCTCTTTTAGCTTGGGTGTTCTTCCTCATTAATGACTTTTATAATCTTGACAACACTCTAATATTGCTTGACCACATGTGTCCTGGTTTTCCTCTATGAAACATTGGAGGGTATGGCTTTGGCCTTAATTAATGTTTTAGCCCTTGCCACCAGTTACTATAGCGGAGTCCTTAATAATGGGTCTACTTTCACCACTGTTGCTGATATGGGTGACTGTGCACTCACAGAATGTATGGGAGAATGTATTTCACTGTCTTGTTGTGATTTCCACATCCTTCCCTTCCTTTTGCTAGTCCATTTTAAACCTTCTCAACACCACTGTGCCACATTCTTGCTTTCTTTTACTATGACAGGAATGCTGTACAGTCCACCTTTGGGAAAATGTAAATGATGCACCAGCTCTCCTAGGTGTGTGCCTTAATTTTTTAAAAGAAAGAAAACAGTATATACTGTTCTCCATGCCATTATAGCCCTAGGCTTGCTCTAATATCAAATGCCTGTGAGGACTGCTTGTGAGGCAAAAGACTGGATATTTCTTTGCATTAGTTCAGAAAAAGCCCAACTACTGATGTTCTTTGTCTCCAAATTAGGAAGGAATTTAGGAATTTGGAGAAATGCTTACAAAAACAAACTTGAAATGACATTCCCACACATTCCTAGTTCAGATAGTTCCCTTCACATATGAAAAATATGAATGACGGGGTTGCACAGCCTTAACATTCTTTAGGTTTAACATTCAGCAACTATATGAATCAGGCATTGGTGATGCAGACTTATACACATAAGGTTGTTCCATATTAGATGAGATCCTCATTGAGTGAAGATGCATCCCTCAGCAATCAAAATAAACTCTCAGAACTTATTCCCTTCTGCACTACAGTGAATTCACAATGAAACTGGGCCTTGAAAGATAAGGGTAACAGCCGCATCAATTGCATCTAGTTTAACTCAACAGTTGTATTTTAAAACATTTACATGTTTATAACTGTATATCTTATGGACATTATTTATATATTATTAGCTCTTGCACTTGTGGAGTCAATTGTTATGGGAGTACTCTTGCTGTGTGTATTTTTATCTTTATATTGCAGCATCCCACAGAGAAACCGTTTGTCTTAAAATAGATAGATAGATAGATAGATAGATAGATAGATAGATAGATAGATGGAGTTGGTTGGATATTTTTCACTAGGAATGTTGATGCTGATAAACCAAATAGCCATTTTGATGTCCTTTGTGCCATATTGATTTCCTATGTGGCATTAAGTTTAATTCTGTCAAAACTGCTTATTCCTCCTATTTGTAACATTCACTTTGGAATACATTTCATATGGCTAATACTACCATTGCAACCAATTGCAGTTCTACATTTGGACACTTCTTCTGTTATACAACTTTTTGGAAGATAGAAAGACAGACAGATGTAGAGATAGAGAACGTGACTAACCTAACTACACCATGGTCTCACTGATTCTGGTGGATGGACACATGTCACAACAGGGAGCAGATGATAAGCCCCACTCCTTTCTTCTTGTTTCTCCCACCCCAGTTTCCTCCTTGTCCTTCAGTGAGGACTTTACTGACTAAATAAGAATGTTTTGGCCTAAAATAATGCTAGCCAGGCCATTTCTCACCTCCCACCTCATCTGTAGTGAAATCAGTTTAGGACTGGAAGGATGCAGGTTAATCTGGAAAGGTTAATCTGGTTGACTGTGGTGGGCTAATTTGTCACATTAGAATACCAGAAGCAAGTGGGTGAGTCAGAGGGTTTAATGATTGGTGCCTACCCTAAGGTACATTTATGGTGACTAATGATGCTTGCTTGGGTCCCATGGCATTAGATAGAGAATGAAGTTAGAAACAATGCAGCTTGTGCACTCAGAGCTTCATAACCCAGGAAATTATAATATTAGAAGTTTTCCCTGTACTTAATTAGGGAGCAGTGTGTATCGTATTCCCTTGGTTGAGGGCAAGAGCTTGTGCCAGCTCCACTTTGCTACCTCAAAGTGTTACCTCAAAAAGTGGGGGACCTTGAAGTCCTCCAGCAATACTCCTCCCTCCATAAAAAGATGGGGGAAAATTAGCTCAAAAGCAGACCTGCAAGAAGTTGGACAACTTTATGGAATCTTTCAACACCAGGTGTTGGTGGCACAGAGCTCTGGTGGTACAGTGGTTAAATGCCAGTACTGCAGTCACAGGGTTGTGAGTTCGATCCTGCCAAGCTCCAGATTGACTTAGCCTTCTGTCCTTCCGCAGTTCAGTAAAATGAGTACCCAGCTTGTTGGGGGCAATTAGGTAACACATTGTAAACTACTTAGAGAGCACTTAGCTGATCAAAAGTATAGACATATGCTATTGCTATTGCTATACCAGGACTAGTATAGGAATACAGTCAGAGATTCAAAGAATATCTTTAAAATGTTTTATTGGGGTATTAATCAATCAAGATACAAGATTCAAGCAGTCTTACAATCACACAAGGCTAACTGAAGAAAAGAAAGGAAGGGAAGGTTTTTTTGTTTTGTTTTTTGTTTTTTCACATAACTTCAGTGGTTTTATTTGAACACTTAGAAGATCTCCAGGACACTACAGCCGCACAAACCAATGGGCAACCCCAGAGGATAAACTCTCTTTCTCCAGGGGAAATTTGGTATAATTTATCTTCACTACAGTTTTTAAGCTCATACAAGCTGTTGTGGAAAGCAGGATTCATGCTCACATGTACACGCACAAAGCTATACAAGTGACACATACAAGTGCAGTGTTCAGGGTTCTGTGATTGAAGCAAAGAACAGACCAGAAGATCAAACGTATTGACTAAAGGGGTGATGCCACTCTTTTAAAGTGCCTGGAACGTGAGGTGTGGGCAGTATTCAGTTGTTCTCCTTGCTGTACATGTGCTTCAGCAGATCTGCTACACGGCAGCTGTAGCCATATTCATTAGCATACCAGGAGATGAGCTTCACAAAGTTATCATTCAGGGGGATTCCTGATCCAGCATCAAAGATAGAGGAACAATTGCCACTAATGAAATCAGTAGAAACAACCTCATCCTCTGCATATTCCAGGATTCCTGCCATTGGACCTTTAGATGCTTCTTGACAGCTTATTTGATCTGAGCATACGTGGCTGGCCTGGAGAGGTGGCATGTCAGGTCGATGACTGAGACATCACACAGTGGCACATGGAATGCCATGCCAGGTGAGCTGAAGCTTTTTCCACAGTGAGTAAGACTCCAGTAGACTCCACTACATATAGAGCTCCTACCTCTCCCCAAGGGATCTCATTTGGCTTCATGCACTGGAACACAGAGCTTTTTAAGCTATTCACTGCTAGTTTGCCACCAGTCTTCACCTCTCTTTTGAAATGTCCATGAGTGGAATTATACTTGAACATGTAGACCACATAGTTGAGGTCAATGAAAGGATCATCGATAGCCACAACTTTGAGCCCCTTCTCAACACAGGCTAGGAAGACCAAGCGTGGAATGCCAAAGTCTGCCAAAGATTAGCTAGAAGAGACCAGCGAAATTCTCAGAGAGAAGCAGATAATAATTACTAATCCAGAAGAAGGGGATCAGTTCTGTGAAGGTTCAAACCTGAAGGACTTGAGGACAGTCTAAGATCAGGGAATAAACTAACAGAGTGATAGCTTGCTTCCAGGGAACTACAAGGGACTGCAAAACAGTCAGGGCTTAAATACCTTTTCTGTACTTGGAAGTGGTGTTCTGGCAAAGCTTCTCATAAGACTGACTAACAGAAGATTTGACACCAAATTGACAGAACTGTAGGAATCATAATAGCCTCTTGAAGTTTAGATTGGCAAGGGAGGTATTTGAGTGAGAACCCAAAAGGACAACCTCTGATCAAAGAAGTGGTCTCTGGTTGTCTTGGATCTACTCAGAAATGGGTGATAGAAAAAGGAGATTAGCTTGTGTTCCTGGATGTCATGGCTTTCATCTCAGTCTCCTTTGGATTTTATGGCCTTAGTCATGTCCTAGAAGTGTGACCTGAACAGCAACCCTTTTTCCAACCAGCATGCATCCAGTCATGTATTCCTATCCACAAATATGTTTTAATTTATATAAAAATTATGTCTCTCCCCAGTCTTGCTTTCTTACAGGCTGGGGACACAGGAGCGGTAACACTCCACACAACCTTTTTGGGAGCTACAGGAGGGAGGCAAATGGCTAGCCAGAGATCTGGATGGAGGAGATAAACTGATTTGATGCTGCAGCAGTGGAGAGGTAGGAAGAAGGAGGCCTCCAAGTGGGAAAACAAGGAAGAGTGGTACTGTAGGGGAGATGCTGCATCAGGCATATTGGTGGAAGTGTGAGGAACAAGTGGGATGGGCACAGTTACTGGGATCATGTCTCAGCTGTGACTGAAGGCAGGCAGAATCACATTGATATCTCTCTATAGATCCAAGTTTATAGTGATAAATATAGTCCAGGTTTAATCCAATTGTTGGTATCATGGCTCTTTTGTCTTCAACTGGCAATATTGTCTGAGTGAACCTCTTTGAAAAGGCTTTTTAAAAAACAATAGTGCCAGAAGAAGTTCCCAGTAGATTTCACCTAGTATACAAGTTAAATATATCACCAACACCTCTAAATATTGTATTCTCTGGTAACTTTGTTCTTTTTGTTGTCAAGGAACAGTATAATCGGGCTTTTCTCACAATAATCTTGAAACCATAGGACATCACTTCTTGCATGGTTTTCCATTATGTTACTCAGGGAGAAAGGAAAATGCTGTCTGCTAAAGTCTGTAACAGTAAGGTACAACACTTTTTTCTTTTCACTGTTGGATTTCCATTGAAGTGTGTATTATGTGCAGCTGATATTTTCTTTCCCCATCTTTCTGTATTAGCTGTAAGAAAAATGTCATTTCCTGCTGTATTCTATTTCTTGCTGTATTTTCTTTCAATTACTTGTATAGACTTTCACAAGGGATTAATTTTTTTCCCCCTCTTGAGGATAAATATGCTGTGCTTCTTGTACCTTTTGGATACCCTTAAGAGTGTGTATGTGCATATGTGTGGGTATGTACACATATATTCACATGCATGCACACACACACACACACACACACACACACACAATCTGAGGAACAATGGTGTAGTTGGAAATTATATTCTCTTCCTTTGAACTTTGGATGTCATTTTATACAGCTAAAGTGGAAATATTTGTTTAAAAATTCATGCTAAAATCAAAAGGAGTCAAGCCTTAGGTTAAATAAAATTTTTCTGCCTTGTTTTGCAGTCCTATAGCAGCAGGACTGTTCATAATGAGAGCTTTTGTGGACACGTAAGTTAGCAAGGTGAAGAGAGATACCACAAACAGAAAAGGGTTTATTTATTTTTATTTTTTTAAAAAACCTCTTAAACTATCGTTTACCGGTAGATCAGAGAGGCAGGGTACGTGCTGCGAAATCTCTTTAAAACTAGTTGAAAACAATATAAACAGTTTTTTTTAAAAAAAAAACTAAGACAATTTCTAACTCCTTACCAAGGTGGCCAGGAAAAGACCAAGACAAGTGAGTTGAGTCTGAGAACCATTGGGAAATGAAGTCCTTGACCTCAGTCTGTAACATCCTATATTCCAAGGACATTTTTGGGAAGAGGATAAATAATTTATCTAACTCTGAGGTTGCCATCATTAGGGGTTATATGAACAGAAAGGAAAGGACCAATCTGGAAAATTATTCTCAATGGTTATTGGTGTTTCCCATGACACTGGGGCATTTAATCCACTTTGAGCTTTAGTTTGAATTTTATCAGAGCCATCCAATGTTGGAGACAGGGTTCAGTACCTTGGAAAGTATCTTTAAAGTTTAGACCAGTGGTTTCAGAACTTTGGTTCTCCAGGTGTTTTGGACTTCAGAGCTCAGAGGCCACAAAGCTAGGCAAAAGTTGCAAATTGTAGGAGCAGAAATCCCAAAGACCTGGAAGATCATAGTTTGGGAACCACTAGTTTAGAATGAAACCCAGAGTAACTTTACAGCCCCATTGAAATGGAATACCAGTCACCCCTGGTCTTGTCTTTTCTATGTTGAGGATAAAAGCAGCAATTCATTACAATCGGAGAAAACAAATAGCTTCTCTTGGGATTATTATTGAAATGAGGAGAAAATCTGTGTTATCCTCCTTTTGTGGCAGGAATCCTGTAAGCAGAAAAGGCACAGAGACATGGACTGTACCTCCTTAGGAGCCTCTGTGATATTCAAGGCTTTTCTTCCATCTCCAATCATCCTCAGCCTCATGGGTATATTGATAGTCCTGCAGCATAATAACCTTGCTTAACAGGATTCTGATGCAAGACAGAAGGAAAGTTTGTTAAAAACTTTCATATTTAGTTCATTGTGAAGGCATCTAATATTTCACAATGTTCTTAAAAAGATGAATCTCAATTTTCCTTTTCAATTGAATTGAATTAAAAAAGAATTAAATTGAATTAAAAAAAGACTATGTTATGCTAAAATGCACTGAAGATATTAGTCACATTACAAAAGATGGATAGAAGGTGCTGCACTTAGGAGAATCAGGCTGACACACTTTAAGTAGATTAGACTGCAAAGATCATATTGTATGCACACAAGAATAAGGCATACAAAGATTCTCTGAAGGCAGTTTTATATTTAGGACTACAGGAGCTAAAACCTAGCGCTTGGGGGGAAAAAAATCATAGGTTTACCTATTCTCCTTAATAGGTTTATCTAGCAGTTTCACTTAAGTGCTCCTTTCTGAAATCTAAGCTGGAATTTTCAATACTCAATTAGCTTTGAATATTGCATGGGAAGAAAAGGAAAAGTCCTGAGAAGGGCAGCCCCAGTGTTCGTATTGTGAACGCCAACATTCTTCCTCCTGATTTCCAGTGGTCTAGGAACTCTATTGTTGCAGGCACAATAGAGGCATTGACAGCAGAGTGCCAGCAGATCAAAACTTTCCCCCTGGTTTTTTTATGTGCCTTGCAAAGGCCTCCACTATGAAAAAGAATTCTAAGAAACCATAATTCTATTCCATTCTAAACCTTTCTGGAAAAGGTAAATAATAAAGATAGCGGCTTTGAACCTGTATCAGTTTATACTTAACTAAATACTTAACTAAGTTATTTCCCCTGGCCCGATCAGTAAAGTAGGTTTCAGGAGGTGAGTTATTGGGACAATAATGTCAAAATTGTCACTTAAGTAGCAATCGTGAATAGGGAAGTTACCTACTCCTAACTATTTTGTATTCTCAATCACCACTTAGAGCCTTTCTGCACTACACTGTTATAGTGTAATTATTCCACTTTCAAAATCCTATGGAATACTGGGGTTTGCAGTTCTGGAAGGGGCCAGCAGCCCCTCCCGGAACTGCAAACCCCAGGATTCCATAGGATGTTGAAAGTGGAATAATAACGCTATAACAGTGTAGTGCGGAAAATGTCTTAGTTACAATTTTGACACTGTTGCCACAATCATAAGTTGCCTCCCCCGGCAACTAGTTTACTGGGCACCAGCTGCATGGGGAGAAGGAAAGCCATTGCCACTGATGATCAGAGCATGAGTGAATGATGTTTCTGACAGGTATCCAGAAGACAGGCCAGGAGAAGTTACTTTCTTAAGTACTTAGTTAAGTACCTAGGTACTTAAGACAATTTTAAAAAATTGGGGAATGGATGTTATGTTTGGTACCTATGAAAGTATCAAGGTGGGTTTCATGACTATTATCTCTTTAGTCAGGCAAAGTACATGAAGGCATTACACCTACATCCCAGTAACTTCTGCAACATATGTGTGTTTTAGCCATATCTTTCTAGGAATCTTTATTGATGATGATTCATTACAGTGATATGAAAGGGGTTCAAAGGATGTACTAATGAAGCTTTTTGTTCCAACAAAAATCTAACGTATACATTTTCATTTGAGACACAAAGAAGCAGAGCAGGATCTGATCCTGTAAGGTGAGCTTGGCTGAGATTTCTTTAAAATCTGACCATCTAGTAGTTAGTCAAATATTTCCAAATCTGTGAACATTTTATAAAATATCTAATATGTAAATGAGAATTGAATTTTGTTCTAAATAACATGACTTAGATTTTGAGTTGGTGTTCCATTTGTGTAAGACAGAACTGTGCGAATTTGATAGCTCAGTGAGCCAGTTTCATCCCTCATAACTCAAAAAAGGCTAGAACACTTACCATAGCAAGACATTTTGGAAGCAAACCTCCTATTTCTGCTTTAAAACAAATAACATGGGGAGTGTGCACTTTGTTTAAAGGAGAACCATGTATCCAGAATGATTCTGAGAACATCATGCTCCTTTCTAACAAGGTACACACTCCCTGTGTGCCTCCTTTTAAAGTCCAAATGTAGATTTTATTTTTTATTGCCAGCACCCCAGAATTTGGTGATCAGAGACATTAAAAAAAATAAGGGAGTTGCATGTTTAAGTGTTGCTTCATGTAACCGAAGGACAATATTTGTCTGAATTATATATCCATACTTCTTCATCTCTTTTAAGGTATTTGGTAAAAGCTACAAAAGTTAAAGTTAACTAAGTTAAAATAGAGTTTAAGCAATGATTATGCCTTTATTTAGTAGAAGCTGTTTACAACAGGAAGGAAACAATTTTTAAATAGTTTTTCATTAGTTCTGTCAGTTTATATCAAACAAGTTTTGAATTATAGTTTAATTATATAAGAGTTAGTGGTATTGTTTTTATAGTGTTCTATTGTTTTGTATTTTTGATTTGATGTATTGCCTTGTATGGGCTTTGTGTCTATTTTATGTTCATGTTTAAATGTTAATAAAATTATTCAAAAAATATTTTTGTTCCAAAGTTATATTGGTGTAATGTTCAGCAGCTTCCATTATCTGACTAGAGCATGCTTGTGATGGCAATATATTAAAGAATCACAATTCAAGAGCCTGGCACAGTGTGGAAGTTTTCAATAAGTATGTTTGATTGTTTTATATTATTTTAATTGCACTGGTTTCAAAACAGTTTTTTTATCATTTCCAAAGGTATTTTTAAAATTGTTTTTAAATGTTATTGGTAGTAGCCTTATTCCATTTTGAGGTTGAACTTTTGTATGTTTCAAGCTGCAGGAAAGGAGATTCCACCTGAACCTCAGGAAGAACTTCCTGACAGTCAGGGCTGTCCGGCAATGGAATCTGCTGCCTCGGAGTGTAGTGGAGTCTCCTTCCTTGGAGGTTTTTAAGCAGAGGCTTGATGGCCATCTGCCGGGAGTGCTTTGAGGGTGTTCCTGCATGGCAGGGGGTTGGACTGGATGGCCCCTGTGGTCTCTTCCAACTCTACATTTCTATGATTCTATGATTCTGTTCTATTATATTTTAATCTATGAGTTCCTGTGAGAATTAAAAATGGGATGGTTGTTGTTGTTGTTGTTGTTGTTCTTATTCAAGTGCAGAGCTTGGAACTCTAGCTGTGAATATTAGTTGGATAATTTTAGAAATCATGGAATCAGTTCATCACAGTTACCAGTTCTTTATCATAAATCAATTCACTACCAAAAACATCAACAATTTAAATTACTTAATTAGTTCAGTTATCATAAATTAACTTGTCTATCATGATGTTAGTGAGGAACCAGGAGCCGCAGGGAGTTTATCACTGTTAACCTCAGAAGAGCATGTTTTATTGGCTCCTTTACATGGCCTTTTTTGGTCTTTTTAAGATTCCTTGCCCCTAAACTGTTTAGCACTCTGCATGTATCACAACACATGTACTGTGGTTGTTGCTTGAGCATGATGGGAATTCAATATATCTGGGAACTGTTAGGAGAGGAAGCCTGTTGCAAACCATGGAATCACATCTGACAGTCACTTCAATTCAGTTTGTCAATTGATCTGGATCTCTCTTTACCTTCCACCACCTCATTTCACTTACTTTTCAAATCCCTCATATGTTAAAGTATAATAAAAAATGATTTATTTCATCCAGAAGTACAGCAAGAAGTGAATAACACTATATCAAGGGTGGTAACTCCTTAATCAGAAATGTTTTGATAACCTCTGAACACACACTGATGATTTTTCTGTTCAACTGAATCATTCTGGCCTCCATCTTCCCAGCCAGAAGATATTGCTCATAAAGACAAGTAGGAAATCACATGCTTTATATGCAGGATCGAGGAATCCCAAACCTAATTTGTAGCATCTCTAGTTTAAAAGACCACATTTCTAACAATCTCATTGTTCTCTGTGCCATCTTACCTTAATACCAGTGTGTTTAAATCTCTTAATCTTGTATTGTGAGGCTAATGAAATAAAGCAGTATTTGCACTCACTCATTCTGACTCTAAAATTGGACTGTCTGAAGTGTGCAAAAGGAAGGAATATCCCTTAGAGACCTGAAATAGGAATAGAAAGAACATTCAAAGAACTAGGAAAGGGAACTGAAAAAGAAAAGTTTTTTGAATGTTGGCAAGCTCTAATGAGGAGAATTTTGGACAAAGCCTTGCCTTCAACCCCAAGAAAAAGTCACTGCTCCTTTATTATACCATCATGATGATAACTGATTAATAGATGCAATGCAGATATAGATATCATCATGGGGAGAGCAAGGAGAAGAGGTTCATATGGTGCTAACAGTAGTGGTAATAGGACTGGGTGCAAACTGTGCTAGTTTGTGATGTCACCTGGAGATATCACCTCTGAGTGGTATGTGCATCCAGCTCTGGCTACAGCTGAGAAGGAGCCACAGCTGGGAGAAGGGGAAGCCAAGACAACTGGAGGGAAGGCAGGAAATTCAACAGGAATGATCCTGTTGAGGGAGAAGGGGGACAGTTGGAGGAAGAAAGAGATATGGAGACAGTGAGGAAACAACCCAGTGACAAGGCAAGAAGGACAGAGTATGGTGTAAGAAGAGAGATGTGAGGGAGATGATGGGAAACAGGCCAGTGAGGAAGAAAGAAGAGAAAGGGGGAGAAAGTAACTGGAAGAAAGATGGGCATTGCAGTAAGAAAGCAAGCAGAGAGTCGAAGATAACAGATCTAGAGCAGGGAAAAATGTGGGCCTGAAAAAATTGCTGGCCAAACAATGCTGAAGGGTTCAGAAGGGATGAAATATAGGAGAAGCATGGCCAAGAGAGAAGGGCAAGATGCATAGCTGGTTCTGAGACCAAAACTGCAAGGATAACAGTAGCAGTGTCCCAGCTTTCAAAGACATTCATGCAGCATTTTTTCCCCAAAGGATTTATTCCCAGTAAGAATGAAATTAATGAAGACTGATATTCATACCTTAGAATTTATCTGTTGGATGATCTGGGAAAAAATGGGCTTATGTCTACCAGTCCTCTCCTATGTACACAGGAGTAAGGGAGAGTTACTTGAAGCTAAGATTTACTCAGAAGACATCTGTACAGATTTTTTTAATGAAATTGCCTCAAAGGGTAGTAGGATTTGAATTCTGATAGCTTTATCTTTTTGGCCCAAGCTGCAAACTTACCAAGCCCATCAATATTAGTGACCAGACTGACTGAAGAAGGAGGTGGATAAGAATCAGAATCAAAAGAGTAGAGAAAAGAACATCAAGAAGGAGAAAAAAATGGCAGAAGTACTTGAAGAAAACATTTTACTAAATTATTCAAGAGCCTAGCTCTATGTAAGTAACCTATTTAATAATTGTAAAGGGATTCATTACATCTCACATGAAATAATATTATATAATAATTGTATAGTAAATATAAAATGAGAACCAGAATGGGGTAGTGGTTTGAACACTGGACTACAATTCTGGAGACCAGGGTTTGAATTCGCACTAAGCCATGGAAATCTGCTGAGTGACCTTGGGCGAAGTCACACTCTCGCTGTCTCAGAGGAAGGTAAAGGTAACCACCCCTAAACAAATCTTGCAAAGAAAATCTTGTGATGGGCTCATCTTGATGTCACCATAAGTTGGAAGGCGTGCAACATCAACAATATACAATAGAAACAGTTCATGATATAACCATTTGAGGAGGAGAAATCACTGAAGAAAGTCACAATGCATCCCCAGTGCCTTGCTTGGTGGAGAAGAAATCTTACTTTCAGGTTTCTAAGGCCTGGAATTCTCAAAATTTCCTGGCTGCTTGAAGGAACTGCTCTCTTGCTAAGCAAGCACATCATTTTTTTCCCATCCACCTAACTCCACCCCATCCTTCCTCCCATTCCCTTCCAAGATTCTCTTGTTACTTCTTCCATGTTTCCTTTCAAAACCCAATTGCCCCACAAACTCATCTTTTCTGTTCCAGAAACTTCTCCTTTCCCCTCCCTGTTGACTTTTAAAAGAAATCACAGAGATTAGTCTTTCTAATCCCTACCCAACAAAAGAGCCATGTGATGCATTTCCTTCAGTTCTAAGCAGACTTTCCTGTTTTCCTGATTGTGACACAAGAAGAGGCACCCACCCCAATTAATTTGAATGAATTCTAATGACCTAATTTACTAAAGCCTATTTTAACATAATTAATGGAGGAATCTAGAAAGATAGGTGAAATCAAGACAAAAAATGTGATGGATTAATAACTGAACAAGTTAATCAGTGAGTTAATTACAAGCTCTGTTAAAGTATCAAATGATATCAACTTCTTTTTTGTTAAAAAAATTCAGAAATGGTCCTTATTCAGAAGATGGTCTTTCTATCTTTAAATTAGATATATAATTTCTTATACTGCCTGGTGTCCTGTTAACAAAATGTCTACATGACAGCATTTCAATTATTTACAAAATCACAGTCAGCATCTATTCTAAAATGCCAAATGTTATTTGGCGAAGATTCCCAGCCAAATACATGATAGAATCCTTTCAAGTTCCTGTCACTCAGTGGCAGAGGTGAGTCTTATTAGCAGTAATTCTAAAGTCCTTTTGAAGACTCAGTGTGGCAATATTGTTGTCTGTAGAAAATCACAGATCAAATGATGAAACAGATGGATCAAATCACACAAACGCAGCATTTCAAGAAAATAAACTATTCTGAATTTTCTTGCAAACACTGTTTCATCTTGGAAGCTGCTTAGATCTATGTGAAAGACTGAACAAAACATCAGATAGTTGTGTGTGTGTGAGTTTCCATGAAAGGACTCTTGGGCACAGAGTCCAATAAGAATCATAAATGCTTTAATTTACTTAATGGGTGTTGGTGGAAAGTGTTACAGCTTTTTAAAGATTATTTAAATAAATGTATCTAAAAGCACAGTTCCCATAGGTATGAAGAATGAAGACATCTGCAGATTCTCCATTTGCTTAAACTAGTTTGTTGTAAATGTTCTTCTTCAAGGAATCCATTTCAGTGTCTGGCAAAAGGCAAGTGCATATTGCAGAGAATTTGAGAATGTGGGTTATGATGAACGTGATGCTCCATATGTACTTATTACACCAAGTATTTTTTTTATGGATGATGTTGCAGCATCTAGTAGACCTGGAGAAGCTACCTTCTTAGAAAGCTTGTCTAACATTTATATATTACAAGGGTAGATTTAGGGATACTGTTCTTACTCTACAGGGACACAGTGTGTTTGTTTTACATTTCACCACAAATGAGAAGTGATTAGTAGTTTATTTCTGGTTTTGAGAACAAAACAAAGCAAATAAATTTGTAATGACCCTTGCACATACTGACAGAGAGAAGATTCTATAGCGGAGAATTGCCACTCACATTGGTTCCTTTGTTCAGTCCTCCTTTTTCATTTTTTTTTTTTTAGTGAAGGATCACTCTTGGGGTCCTAATGTAGACCATGCATCCAGTGATTTTGACATATATTATATATATATATATATATATATATATATATATATTATTTCTATTACTGCAGATGCAGATCCATATGGGACCCCAATCAGCAGTAAAACTTGCCAACATGAGAAGGGCATTTACAAAACTAAAAGATTATAGCCAAATGAATTCAAGGTGAAAGCTATATGTCAAGAAAGGGTTCTCAAGAATTTCCTTTAGACCTGAGTACTGGAGGTGTGAAGAAGTTCAAGGAAAGGTATGAGTATCCAATGGACTGAGGCCTCTCTAGTTGCCTGG
This sequence comes from Ctenosaura bakeri, assembly GCA_948474755.1. Lineage (NCBI taxonomy): Eukaryota > Metazoa > Chordata > Lepidosauria > Squamata > Iguanidae > Ctenosaura > Ctenosaura bakeri. Next base: position 85,285 of record CAOLHI010002888.1, read on the forward strand.
CTGAGAAGGTCCTTGGACAGAGAGTTGGAAGTCCAGAGAGAATCAGGAAGGGGGCTGAAAACAAGCTTTGCTACCATGAGAAGAACATACCAAGGAGCTAGTGAATAGTGGCCTGAGGGTAGCTGAAGAGAAGTACCCTTTGTGCAGAGACATTCTTGGTACTGAATTGCTGGTGATTCTGCTGCTGCCTCCTTGAGACACTAGTAATACCTGACTATCTGAGCTTAGGTTCCTCATCTTGCAACCACTTATTAGAGTCTTGCCAAGGCCTATATTCAGAAGATACTTACAGGGACCTGTGCAACAGTCGTTTTATTTGGTAGAAGACATGTTGAACTTAAAGTCCTTTAATCCTACTTGAGAGGCTCTGGATATGTTTGTGAGGTCATACAGGCAGAACTGTTTAATGTACCTCCTCCTATGGAGAATACAGACCTCAAAACAATTAGACATGTAACAAACACTATCCAATAAATATCACTTATCTGTAACTTGCTATGATGGGGAACTTAACTTTGGCCCTACAAACCAGATGAGACTGAGTTAATTATGGTCAGCACATTTAAATTTAGTAATACTCATGATATTCAGCAGCAGCCTGTATCCTAATGCTATTGGTGCAAAGCAGAACCTGTTATAACAACTTGAGGTGCTAAATTTGTTCTGCAAAAGTAATATTTGCTTCCAGCAATTAGGATGTTGGTGCTAATTCAAAACGATCTATAAATAGCATGGGTGTTTGAATTTTATAGCAGGACATTTACTCAGTATTGCTTAGGCTGATGTTGATTTTGCTTATGATTTTAATGATGCCACTCTCAATTCTTAAAGTTTCACATTAAATTTCACACCATGCAAAATGGATCAGAACCAATAAATCCCCCCCCCAAAAAAAACAGCCAAAATTTGCTTATCATCATCAAACACTTCTATAAACTCTCTTGCATAAGTACAAACATCTACTTTCCAAAAGCAAGTATTACTTTTGCAGAACAATTCAACACCTCAAATTCTTATAACAGGTTCTGCTTTGCATCATCATCACCAGCATCAGCATCCCAAAAAAGGGATGTTACCCAAAAGGGGGGGGCATTGGTGTCCACCCACAATGCCAACATCTCCTTCAAATTTGGGGGAATTAAAGCTCAAAGGAGGACAGAAAAGGAAGTGTAATGGTAGAATTTTTCATCTATGTATACTAGTGCTAACTGTAAGGAGAACTTCAGTTAAAATTAAACAAAGTTTTTTATTTGAATTGACAAACATACAAAAAATCAGACTCTCTTAAGAACCATACAAGGCTATTAGAAACTGAGGTGGGAAAGGTTGGACAGAGGGAGATTAGGGGTGATAGTTACCAGTCTTGAAAAAGGAGGGGCTCAGACAGCATCTGAGGGTAGCACGGAGGAATAGCAGTAGTGGACTATGTTCTATAGCAGTAGCAGTTACATTTTTATACCACTTCTTAGTGCTAAGCACTCCCTAAGCAGTTTACAATGTGTTTTAGCTAACTGCTCCCAACAGACTGGGTTTTCATTTTACTATTCTACGGAAGGATGGAAGGCTGAGTCAACCTGGAACCCTGCAGGATCAAACTCACAATGTTGTGGCTGCAGTACCAGCATTTAACCACTGCACCACCAGGGCTCTATGTAATATGATTGGCTGGGGTTAAAGCTAGGGTTTTTATACCCCATTTCATACCCTGAAAGGGTTCACTGACAAAGTCATAATGGCTTTCCCACAGGACTGACAAAGGGGTCTGGAATGAGCTGATTGCTTTGAATGTATGGCCTTAAGTCTCCAAGCCAGCATTAGGCCCTAAATATTGTTTGTCTATTGTTTCAGCTGAAAGAAGTTCTTACACAGATGGGCTACAGCTGCTATGAAATATTCATAGGTAATTAAATTAGGGCTTTCAGTTTTCCAAAACAGTTTTCAAAAACTGCTATAGTTACAATATACTTTCTTAGGAAAGGTGGATGGAATAGCAAGAGGAGACCAAGAAGGAGAACTATGAGAGAAGTTAGAGAATTATGTTCACATTCTTGTGAATTTTATTTAAGGTGAAGCCTTAAGTACATAAACACTGAAAACCAAATGCTTGGTTAAATGTCAACATAGAAAAACTTGTCAACATGGCAAATTTTCTCTGTGCAGTGGATCACTAGAGCTATCAGCAAGTTGGCTAGAGATGCTCCAGGATCCCTTTATAATACAGAAACCTGCAGTAGATCTGTTGATCACCCTACAACTTAATATTCAAAAATTCTAGCAAGTGGCTTTTGAAAAAAACATGTATTTCATGTGTTGAGAAACCCTTATGAGAAGAAACCTGGGCTGTTCAAGATGTATTCTGTGCAGAATTCACACATGGTTATTTTTTACAGAAAACATCGTGTGTGTGTGTGTGTGTGTGTGTGTGTGTGGAAACAATATTTCAATGCATAAATATTGATTCCTGCACAGAAAATGTTGTAATGGGAAATTTATTCTCCATAAAGTTTATACATGGTTGATTAGTACAGAAAACATTTTCTGTACAGAAAACACTACAACTCCACCTCTCCCTCATGTCTTCTTTGCTGCTACACAAAGAACTCCAGCGAACCACAATAATCCAGGATCAAGTATTGAATGACAATGGTTTTACCATTCACTAATCTGCTTTCACCAGAGCAGCTTTTTCAGCCAAGGCTATATAGGTTATTTGAATGGAAGACATTCTGGTGGCAGCTGGAACACTATTGTTGTCTCTTTTCCTAGTAAATTGTAACTGTCTTCCTTTCCATATCTTCCTCTGCTCTATAAATTATAATGAATGCCCCTGAGATCCAAGATATCCCATCCTAGTTTGAAACACATCCTTAGATCCAGGCAGATTACAAATAAATGGTACAACATCTCTTCTTTTGACCAACAGGAGAGGCCGTGCCCATATCTTCTCCTTCAATGTCTCTCTTTTCTATAGCAACTACAGCACTGGTAGCCTCACTTCTGCTGTCCAATATTATTTGCCAGCTCTTCCAACTTCTCTTGCAGTGGTGGGTGAAATTTGCTGGCAGAAACTGAAGAGTCAGCTTCATGGGCATGAATCTACAAGAAGATAGAGGTATACCATCCTGCCACTGGTTCTATCCCTTGTGTACATGAAAAGTGACTTTCTGAAGCCTCTGCTGGTGCAGGCTTTCTCTGTGATCTGAAACACTGATTCTCTGGGCAAAGAATTATGTTTGTTGCATTTATATGCCATCTTTCTCCCAAGATAAGACCTGAGGCAGCTTCCAACAGGTGAAAAGCATTAAAAGCATTAAATCATTAAAAACATATAAAATATAATTATATAATTACATGTAATTATGTAAATTATGTAACAATAATAGATTTTCAGAAACAGAAAAAATTAGTAAAAAGGTCTCCAGCTCACCCACTGAAGGCCTGCTTAAAAAGAAATGCTTTTACCTTCCTATGAAAGGAGAACAGGGAGGGGGACAGCCTAGCCTCCTGTGAAATAATGTTCCACAGGGTTGGAGCAGCCACTGAGAAGGCTCTTTCCCATGTCCTTACCAGGTGACCATGGGGTGGTGCGGAACTGAGAGAAAGCCTTCCCCTGAATATCTTATGGCTCTAGCTGGTTAATATAGGGAGATCCAGTTTTTCAAATAGTCTGGACCTAAACTGTATAAGGCTTTATAGGTCAAAACCAGCACTTTGAATTGTGCCCAGAAATAAACATCAAGATTCTATTCTTTTTTTAAAAAATAAGTCACTCTTCATAGGAGGAGAGAGATACGACAAGTGACGAAGTACGTGGGTCAAACATGCTTCCTCCTTGCATTTGTTTAGTCTATGTACTTAAAGAACACCTAATCAGGACTCACTGAAAGAGTAGCACATGAAGCTGGCCCAGTTTAAAAATGCATTGCCACAGGAGAAATTTAACAAGGATTAATACAAAATACAAAAGTCTTTTCTGCCCACTTCCTTTGTTGGCTTTTCCTGATGACAACAGTTAACTCTTGCTGCTATAACTTGTCCATCACTGAAAACCACAGAGCTCCTGAAACTCACCTGGACTAATGTCTGCTTACTTCTGCCAGGCAGTCTTACTGTGTTTACACTGTGGCAACTGTGTATGTGTTTGTGCATACTGCTTATAGTATACAGTCATCCATCCACATTCACTAGGGTTAGGGACACAGGACCCCCGTGAAAGTGAAAAAACTGTAACTAACTCTAGGCCCTCCCAAACCATATTTAACACACACAAAAAGTATGATCACCATATTCAACCCACCGTGGATTCTTTTGAGGCATCAGGGTTCCTTCACAAGGCAGCAGTGGGGGGCTGGTGAGGTTTACTGCCACCTCCACGGCTGCAGCACACCATTTTTAATAGGGACTGACAAGCCTCGTTGTCAGTTTCTCAGTCTCAGGAGGCTTACAGTCCCTATTAAAAATGGCATAGGGAGGCAGCAGAGGTGACTGCAAATAATCCGTGAATAATCAAATCTGCAAAAGTAAAACCCACAAATGTGGAGGAAAAAAGCAACGATATAATACTACAACAGCTCCAGAATGCCAATTGGTTAAAAAGGGAGGGCAATCTGGCTGCGACATCTGTCACCCCATTGATCGCCAGGGTTGATTCGGCTGATCTGGCTGGCTAGGCGGGTGTCCCCTTCCTCCCTCACTGCTCCATGTGCATCCCTCCCGAAGCTGCGCGCTCAGTGGAAGAGGACGACCATCTCAGATAGAAGGAGTGTACCGTTCTTCGGTCAAGGGTATACGATAGCTGCGCTCCCCTGCTAGAACCTCCAAACAAGCACAACATTTTCTAAAGGTGGTACAAAAGCTCCCCTTTTTTAAAAGAACTGATTGAAATCTCAAGACCTGAATAACCATTAATATTAAGATAAGCAGGAGTGCTGATTGGTGCAATTGAGGTTGATTCTATGAGGAACAACATAATTTTAATTGGTAAGTTAATTATTACCTACTTCTGGTGAGATTCATTGTCACAACAGCAGCAGCCACAGCTCAATGAAAGAAGAAAATGGACAGAAAATGGATGGAAATTTGTTTTAGTCAGGAAATTTTCACCTAATTTTTCTTTCAATGTGGTTAGAACAATCAAATAGATTAAATAGCCAAACAAATAATCTCCCTTTTTTCCCCCAAAGCAAATTAAAGAAAAATTGTTTTCAGACAGAACCTGGATCCCAGATAGATACTAGAAGTTTGAAATTATTGAAAACAGTTGTCAAAACATCAAACATTTTGGATTCCACCTTTGTCAGTGTTGCCCACTGAGGGAGACGTAAACAGTATTCCATGGATCCCATGGTAGTTATAGAATTCCAAGCGTCCAGGCATGGAATTTAGAGGATGTTGCTGGAGATAAGAGCGTTATTCTCCACATGTTAAGGCCATACAAAGCATCAAAGTGTCAAGTTTGTAGATCCAGAATTTTCCCCTTTTTCTCAATAACCACTGGATCAGGCAATTTCACAAGCGGAAATATAGCCATGTTGGAAAGGCTGTGACCCTCACAATTACAATTTTTACCAATAGATTGTTCTGACTTTTTGGTGGCAGTTGCTGAATTACAGTTCCTGTACCTTGTGCACAGATCAGTGGTAGTTTTCCTTTTATTTTAAACATAACATTTTTAACATAAAAATAAATAAAATAAATGGTAAACTGGAGTGAGAAAATGACCATCCCCAACAACCTTCTTTGCTTTTGAAAATGATTATTTAGGGGATATTGAACTAAATAATGCTGTAATACTTAAAACTGAAGCTCAAATGGATTGAAAATAAAGGTTTTTGATCAGTTTAGAGGAAAACATTGCCATCTTGCAATTTCTTTGGGAACAGAGGGACAATGTGTGACAGGCTTTTTTTTTTTAAGTAAACTGGAATTGCATTTGTCCTTGAAACAAAAAAAGTAGTGCAAGACTTGTTTTGCTTTTAAGAAATGGTACTGGCATGAATAACAACATACTAAGCAATGTTCTGTAAATAGCATGATCAAGAACTGTTATTGTGCACATATTACTTGCTTATGGGCTTAGTCCAACACTTGACAACCACTGGCACAGAAGCAGATCCTATCATAAGTGGGGAAGAGATAATCTCCTCTTCTCACTATAGACACACCATCTGCTCCAGTGTTCGGAAAACTTCCCTAGAATTCATGTTTGGGAAGCTTTGAGGAGAATGGAGGGGAACAACAAGAGATTTTTTTTGTGATGGCTTTGACAGACATTGCTTGCATTTATACCTCAGATTGTGTTTTATTTGCATCTGTCCAGCCATTGAAGCTAGAATTATGGTTGTTTCTTGTTTGTTATACTGAAATTTTATTAGTTACTTATTTACGGATCACAAAACAATCATGGAGGAAAACTCTTTTCAGTTTCCCCTGCAGACTAATTTTGAAGGCTGTATGGGTGGGTGGAGACCTTGATCCTGTCCTTCTGACAAATAAAATATTTTTAAAAATCAACAAAACTTGGTCAGAAGATCTAACTATGCTCATAAATTTTATCAAATTTTGCCAGAGTATGTGTAAAGCTACAAGGAGTGTTGCAAACATATTTTCCAGTAGGGTCAGAGGTCCTGCATAGCGTTGCACATTTAGGTACCATCACACAGAAATGCTGAAAATCACATGAAATATTATACAATAATAATAATTTGTTCTATGCATCTCAACTTCTTGACATGCTAGAGTCCCCAACAATAGCTTATAGGCTGTAGTTAGCAGAAATCTCCCATTCTCAGAATACACAATCAAAGCACTCCCAGCTAAGGGGGCTGGGTATTTTTAGTCCAGAGAAAGGAAGGTTAAGAGGTAACATGATAGATGTGTTTAAATGTATGAAGGGATGTCATATGGAGGATGGAGGAAGCTTGTTTTTCTGCTGCTCTGGAGATTAGGATAGACTAGTTCAATGGCTTTGAACTAAGAACTTCCTGATAGTAGGAATTGTTTGACTGTGGAATATGCTGCCTTGTAGTGTGATGGATCCTCCCTCTTTGAAGGTTTTCAAACAGTCTGGATGACCATCTTTCATGAGTGCTTTGATTGTGTATTTTTGCATGGCAGGGGGCTGGGCTTGATGGTTATCATGGTCTCTTCCAGTTATATGGTTCTACCATGAACTCCTTTCTCTTTTAGTATACCTGACCATGGGATTACAAACCAGTATCTCCTTAAGTTTACTGAAATCAGCTTTCTTAAAATATAGGCTACGTGTCTGATTGTTCTTGGCTTCCCTTTTCCACTATATAACAAACTCCAGGAGAATATAGTCACTCCCTCCTAAGTATCCTACCACTTCTACCCAATTAACCAAGTCACCATTGTAGGTTAGGATCAGATCTAAAATAGCTGGTCTTGTTCCTTCTTCCACCTTCTGGATAATGAAACTGTCTGCAAGGTGAGTAATTTGTTGGACCTGATACTCTTGGTACATTTTGACTTCCAACAAATAGCAGGGCAGTTGAAATCTGCCATTACTACTGCACTTCTCCTTTCTGAATGTTTGGTCATCAGCTTCAGGAAGGCATCACCCAAGTCCTCAGTCTGGCTTGGGGGTTTGTAGCAGACCCATAAAGACATTGTTGCTGTTTCAGTCCCTTTAATTTTTACTTAAATGCTCTAAACCTGACTGCCAGGATTTAAGTTACAGATCTCTTCATTATATCTATGAAGATCCTTGACATATAATGCTACTCCTCCACCTTTTCTGTGTGGTTTATTTCTCTGAAATAGATTACATCCCTCTGTTGCCACATACCAACGGGGAGACTAATCCCACTAGGTTGCAGTGATGCCTATTATATCATATTTGGTTTGCTGTGTTAAGCATTCAAGTTCATCTTGTTTATTTCTCAGAGTCTGTGCATTAGTGTAGAGACATCTGAGACCATGGGTCATTCCTATTAGCTGCTTATTTACGGGGTTGTTTTCCCTCCCGCTTTTGGGTTCTTGTACTATTCACCCATTTCTCACTATAAGATTTGGGCTATTACTTCCAGCACTTGATGAATTCCTGCCTTCCAGAATGTTATCTATCTTTCCCATGTAACCCAGTTTAAAATCCTCCTGATCACGTTTGTGAGACTTCTAGTAAAAACATTCCTGGCAACTGTTGTGAGGTACAACCAATCCTTTGCCAGAAGTCTATCTTCGTGAAACCACAGACAATGGTTCACAAAGTGAAGACATCCCTTACAGCACCATCTACGAAGATAATTGTTCACCTCCACTATTTATCTTCCTCTTCCAATGAACTTCAACCAGAAGGAGAGATGAAATGACAACCTGTGCATCAAAGCCTTTCAGCTTCCTACCCAGGACCTCATAATCACTTGTGATCTCTTAAAGGCTATGCATTGCAGTGTTATTGATTCCCATATGGACCACAAAGATCAGTGGGCCACTCTGTCAGCTACTCTATTATAACATGGATCTTTTCACCAGGGAGACATCACAACTTTCAATATATCCTGTCAGGCCCACAAATCACCTTTTCTTTCCCCCCTCAGCAGGGAGTCTTCTATGTCCACTTCATGTCTTCTCTGATGATTGGCAAGGGTCAATCCATGTGCTGACTCTTCCAAGGTCCCCTTCCCATTTTGTTACCCCACTGGCATACCCTATCCCTGGGAATATACATTTGATATTAAATATGTCTGCCATGCCAGAGAGGTCGTCCGAATGGGTAGTGTGATAACTGAAGCCCCTGTCAGAGCTGCTGATGAAGAACAGCAGCTGTTGGTCCCTGTTACTCAGGGTGGAGATGAGTCCTGCAGCTCAAGAGCTCCTCCTGCTGCCATGAACCAAGCAGGCTCGGATGTTCCTCTGCCTGCTTCTTTAGGGCAACAGGGATCCAGCTGTGATCCCAAGGAGGCCCTGGAGCCTGTGCCAATCAGCTCACAAACAAGGTGGAGACTCAAGATTGCTGAGGAAAGGGAAGCTTCCTTAATTAAGTTCAAGAAGCGGTGACTGGCCACACCTGTGCCTGGGCTATATAACTGCCTGCCTGGAAGCTTTCCTTTGCTTGTGGCAAACATTCTACAAGCCCTCTCCTTGCTTCCAGCACCTGGCCCCTGATACATTGGATTGATCTCTTGGCTCCTGACCTCTGGATTTTGGACTCTGACTACGGCTTTCGCTTGTCGCTCAGGCTTAGGTAAATAGACTGCCTATGAGTAATTGCTTGCTTTGACTCCTCCCGGTGGGACTCTGCTATCTCTCCCTCTCCCTTCTCTGGGCTGGCTCGACACCTGGGTCTCCAACCTTGACAAGTATGTAGACAAAGAGGTCAAACAACCAAAAATAGGGCAGGCCAGGAAAATCCCCAGTCATGTTTCCCTAGGAGGCCTCAGGCTAAATGTGTCCACATGGACAAAGGGTCTTCAGTGAAGGAATAGCCAACCTGAGTGGATTACTGGGTTTTCCCCAAGTTGAGCAACTCCAACAGTAGTAAACCCTGCACTGCAAGGTCCATCTGCATAAACCAATCATGCAAACTACCAAGGTACTATTGTGCAGCATTTCTTCCTTTATTTTGGCCACTGTTCTCCCTGGGAGAGGGCTTGCCCTCAAGGTATATTCTGCCCTATAAGTAGTTCCAGTTTTTGAGGGTCTCTTCAGAGAACTCCCCACCACACTAGCAGGCTGGCACTCTGTTAGTTGAGTGATCCCCTCAGCTGCTTCTCTTCATTGAGCTCCATTCTTCTCACCACTTCCCAGACTGAAGACTTCAGGATAGGTGTCAAGGTCAGAGATCTGGGTGGCAAGCCAGCCCAGAGAAGAGAGTGTGAGAGCCAGCAAAGTCCAGCTGGGGGGAGATAAGCAATCACTTTACACAAGGGAGTTCATTTACTAGAGCCTCAAGCAAAAACCATAGTCAGAGCTCCAAAAGCCAAGGGTCAAGAGATCCATTCAAGGTAGCAGGAACCGGGTGCTGGGAGCAAGGAACAGGCAAGAGGAGGGCTTAAAAGAAGTTTGCCACAAGCAAAGGAAAGCCTCCAGGCAGGCAGTTATATAGCTCAAGACACAGGTGTGGCTAGTCACTGCTTCTTGAACTTAATCAAGGAAGCCTCCCTTTGCTCAGCTCTCTTGAGTCTCTGCCTTGTTTGTGGCCTAATTGGCACAGGCTCCAAACCATCTTCAGAATCGGATCCCTGTTGCCCGAAAGGAGCAGGCAGAGGGACGTCCGCACTTGCTTGGCCCATGGTAGCAGGGGGAGCTCTTGAGCTGCAGGACTCATCTCTAGCCAGAGCCACAGGGACCAACAGCTGCTGCTTGTCATCTCCACCCTTAGCAACAGGGACCAACAGCTTGTCATCAGCAGCTCTGACAGGGACTTCAGTTATCACACTAGGTGCAGTATTACTGATTTACACCCTCTCTGCTAAATTCTCTATCATTTTTTTTTACCTCTTTCCTTTCTTAATAGGCCTTGTGTGTATGGGTGAGCGAGTGCATTGGTGCATGAGTACACATTTGTTAATAAAATCCAGTTATTGGTATGCTTGTCTGGCTTTTTGCTTGGTCTGACCCATTAAAAATTGGGTGAAAGATTCTGCTGGTTTACCCTGCCCCTCATTTGGGGAAATTATAGCAGAGTACAGGCTGTAGCCAATCTTTGCATTTTTGGAGTGAATCATGGTGTCCCCTAGGAGACCCCCCAGAATTCAGGATAACAATTTTCTAAGTACTTGCACTGTTGCTCTTGTTCCTTTTCCTCATTCTCACCAATAAGGGAGAGAGCTTCAAATCTTTTCTGTTGTTCCAAACTCACAGAAAAATCACTGATCTTTCTTCTTCTATGTGTCATATTCCTCCAAGTGCCCTTGCTATGTTTGGAAACTGGCCTCTTATTCAGAGAGATCCCCTATGTGTTCCTCATCCAGGACAGCCTGCTCTCCTCTGTTCAAGCTCTGTCGAGCTATCTAGTATACTGAAGAGTAGACACGTGGGCCTCAAGTTGCTGGACCTTCTGTTCCAACAAAGAAACCAACTTGTACTTACTGCAAGTGTAGTTACCCTGATCCTCTGGCAACAACACAAACATACTATAGCTGTTGCAAGTGACTGCAGCAGCTCACTCACCATCCATATTCAGTGGTCTTAAGTAGGCACTAAAACAGAGCTCTGGGCCTCCCCTGCAAAACTCCTCTGCTAAATGCCAATGTGACACATCTATTGCCCTTGCCCCTTCTTACCCTTTTTTAAAAAATTATTTTGGTGAACTCCTGGGACTGGGGCTGCAGTTATATAGAGAACTAGTAGCTGCTAGCTTCTCCCCCAACCAAGTCTCTAATTCACTTCCTCTGAGTCTACACACAGTAGAACAATAGCCTGCCTGAGGTCACACAAACACATGAACAATCAGCCTTACCCCCAACAGACACAACAGTCTTAACCCAACAAACTTTCCCAAAAGGATCTCTGGGACTGGGGAGGTTTAACTCAACAGACACAAGCTCACCTAATGCTATCTCTTCCACTATGTCCATGCAAAGTGTCTATTGGCAGAGCTCCAATGAGGTTAGAGAGCAACCCCTTGACATCACCAGGGGAGAAACTTCAACTGAAATACATAACCACATTCCATTGTTAATGGATTGCTGATGATGCAGTGGTATGAAGCACAGAGTTAGTTTCAAATAACACTCATGAGATATAGATAGTATAATTCTATTGCTATCGCTATTTTTAGAACTGTTATTACTGGCAATTTTCAAGCTGTCAGTAAAACACTTGTTAAACTGAAATAATTGTTGTGTGTAGTTTTTATCTTTGAATCAAGTACTGATGTTCTAATTAACAAATGGAAATATGAAGAGCTGGTACATGTTAATTACCATCCTATGCTTGCTATGGGTAGTTTAACATACTTCTACTATTTTAGTTACAAGCCTGCCTCTCCCAGAAGACACAAGGGAAGAAAAAGTGAGGAAAGAAACACACTATTAACATATCAGTAAAAATAGTTTCCAATTTATAATGTAGATCTATTGTCCAATGTTTGCCAGCCACATAATATATGTTATCACATCTGTTAGGCCAGGTTGTTAACTTCATTACTGAATTTAATCTTAGGTTTATACTGCCATTTCATGCATGTACTTGTACACACTATAGTCATGCCATAGACTATGTTTACTGATAAACTTGCAGAATGGGGGACATAAATAAAAAACTGAGATCACTATGCACCCACCTATATATTTCCAAATCAATCTATTCATTTCCAAAATACTGTAGAGCTTTTCTTCAAAATGTGTATTGCCAGAAGAACACCAAGACCAGTTGAAGAGGTGCAAAAGTAAATGAAGAAGCTGGGTAGTCAATTTGTCCAGTTCCTGTAAGCCCTACACTTTTTAGTTTTTTCTGTCTCCCTGTCATTTAAATCATCCTTTTCCTTCTTCTCCAACACTTGATATGATAGGGAGAAAATATTCATATAATCTCTTTTTGCCTACTGGTCACATGACAATCTGTCTCAAACCCAAACGCATGGGCATATTTCTCAGAGGGGAACAGCAAACAAGTTAGGCAATGGGCTTGAGGTCTACTCAGCAGCTGGTCTATGCTGCATATCAGAGGAACCTTCTAAAATGTTTCCTAAGAGCAGAAGACAAGCCTCACTCCCAGAGTGAAGAGTGCATTTCTCAGAGGGGAACAGCAAATATGCTAGGTAATAGGCTTGAGGAGGAAGGATCCTTTCTTTTAAACCTTTGGAAGCTTCAGTAATAAGGAATAAGAAGGATCCTATTCCCTACTTCCAAAGCTGCAGACTCCTTTATGCTCATTGGCACAAAAGCCTCCAGCTTTGGAAAGAGGGAGTACGAAGGATCCTATTCCCCACTTCTGAAGCTGCAAATGGCAAGATTGCAAGTGTTAAGAGCCTACTCTGCTTGAAACTGACTCTATTTGATTCTGCCTGGAAATTCTGAAACATAGATTGGAGTTCAAAGTTGGCTCCCAGACTTGACTTGATACTTGGAGTAAAAAAACTTAAATACATCAGTGCCACTCACTGGCAAAATCTAACAAAATGCCATAGAAACTAAGTGGCCACAGTGCTGCTGCCTCACTCCTTCAGGCCTAGCTGGGGCTGACAACATCCCATTCAACAATGAAAACTCTTAAATCTCATAACAGGTAACTCAAAATTAACAACAAAATGACAAAGCAAGGAGTATATAAAAATTGGTGAATGCCAAAATGGTAACCAAGAGTAGGTCTTGCCACTCTACTGTCTATAACAGTCACTACTCAGTTGCTTGAATCTCTGTTCACCCTACACTCAGATGAAATTGCCAAAAGAAGGAGAGAAGGGGGCAGTGAAGGCTTATATTAGATCTGGTTCCACCCTCTCTCACTGTGATGGTGCAAAGCACCATAACACATTTTATTGTGATCTCCTTTCATTGGAGACTAGCAAATGTGCCCTCCCCCATACTACATGGAGTTGTGAGGGATCCAAATTACAAAGTGACTATGGTTGGGCTTTGAATGCTATGAATTTTTAAAGATTTATATATAATCTTTTAATGTATTTTAATAATTTTTATGTTTCAATGTCATAAGTTGTTTCATTCCCATTTAAAACTAATATTTATACTTCTATGAATGTTTATATTGTTTTCAATTTGTATTGTTTAAAATATAACAAATATAACAAAATATTGTTAGATGCCTTGAGTTGTATTATTGGGAGAAAGGTAGGCTATAAAAGAATAAAAATAATAAAATAAATAAATAGGCTGGTGCTAAATGTCATCCTCCCCTGAAAACAAATAATTTCCTTGTAGAAAATGAGATGCTCCTGTCTCGTGCACTGAAACCTGTAATCTCCAGGATCCAACCATCAGAATTGTTAATAGTTGCTGGTGCCAATGAAGTATTTTTGTTTATTATTTTTTGAAAACAGTCTCAAGGAACCATATAAGTGTCCTGGCTAGAGGAGTTGGAAATTGCAAACATCATGACACAAAAGAACATAGCTGTGGGAAGAAAATTATGTCTGTACAGTTTAGTCACAGAAAGGCTGTGTGAGAGAGAAAGAAAAAGAAAGAGTATCTGCAGCTGGGGACAACTAGGAGAAATTGGAGAACCTCTTCTTTTATGAAAGCAAAAATAGTTGCTGCTTAGATATGCAGCCCTCTGGACATGAATATGATGTTATGTATTATATCCATCTACTGTTATGAACAGACATGGACAAGCCAGTTTCACCTGATCACTTTCATTTTTGTCATTGATAACAAGCTACCATAGGGCCATAAAGAATATGCACAGCCTTTTTTTAACTTAATGAGAAGAGTTGTCCTGACACATCAACAGATTGAGCTAAACTGTTAAGCAGTATTAACTTCCACAGAAAGTTATTTTTTGTGCATGACAGCTAAAAGTCCTGAGCTTTCCCCCTCTGGTATCCATTTTCACTGTTCTTTCCTTGCAAAAAAAAAGTTTACACAAAATACAACACATTTTCCCCCAAAATCTCACTTTGAGCAAAGTATGTTCCTCCCCCACAAAAGTCTTCATTAGGCAAAGTCATGAAACGTAAATAATCATGCAAATAATGTGGAAAAATGTCCATGGCCTCCTCCAATGGAGAATAAGAACTTCTCATGCATGAGAACTGTGAACTCTCAGGGGGCACTAATCCCTAAATAGTCCTCTTTTGAGTGAAAAGTGTTCTTCAGATACCTTGTATGGTCAACTTGGTTTATGTTCTCAGAATAAGAAATTAAACTTTCCTTTCTTTTTGAGTTTAGAACAAAATGTGTTTGGATGTTTAGAACAAACAACAGTGCTACAGATTTTGTTGGCCTGAAATTCCTATCAAATTGAGCTTGCAGGTCAGTGATTATGAATGCTGGGCACTGCAATCCACCTTCAGCTGGAGGACCACAAGTTGCCCACCCCTGCTGTACAGAGATGTGGGAAAGGAAAGCAGGCTGCCTGATCCATTAAGCACTTTAAGCACAGTGCTTAGCACCCACGAAAATTTTAGGGCCTGCAAAAACAGAATTTTAGGGGCGAGGTGGGGAGCCAAATACAAGAGTGCCTAGGGCCTATGAAAATCTTAATGTGGTTCCAAGAGAGAGGCAATAATAATATGTAGTCACTGGTCACAGAGTGAATACAACCAAACATTTGTGAAGATCTATTGTACCTGTTATGAAGGATTGAAGGTAGCAAAGAGAACTTGTTATACCTTCTCTGTTCTTTCTTCAGCATGCTGCCCAGCAGAACATTTCCAAGTGGTGAAGAGCCTATTGGAGTCGGGTCGGGGGAGGAAAGGATTATAATCCTTCATTGCCTGCTATTATAAATTTGACAGACACTTTGAGTAAAAAAGTTGTTTGTATTCATTTAGAACTTGATGCAACACTTAACTGCAAAATTTAGAAAGGTGTCCGGTGTGGCATCTGATCAATTTTCTTGGGGTCAGTTTCTGTTGTTGAAGCCTCATAATGTGGATAAGATCCTTGAATTATCTGTTCCACCACATGTAGTCTTGACTCTTGCTCATCTCAGGTCTCAAGATCTAGCAGATATAAATTGACCGGGTGAGGCCAACAGGTGGTAAATGCCTCACTCCATGAGGAGGAGATGGCTCCCGTCTTGAAGGAGGCTATAGTGCATCCTTTCCTGAAAAGGACCTCCCTGGACACAGAAGCATGTGATAATTACTGGCTTATCACTAACATCCCTTATTTGGGCAAGGTGCTTGAATGTGTGGTAGCTGGGCTGTTTCAGATGTTCTTGGAGAAAACAGATTATCTGGATCCATTTCAATCTGGTCTCAGGCTATGGTATGGTATCAAGAGAAACTTGGTCATTTTCACTGAAGATCTACTGTGAGGAAAAAAAAAATTAATAGTTCTACCTTGTTGATCCTCATGTATCTGTCAATGACTTTTGATACTATTGATCATGGTATCTTACTGGGCTAGATCTGGATGGGAGTAGGAAGCATTATTTTACAGTGGTTCTGCACCTATCTGCAAAGTCTGTTCCAGAGAGTGGTATTAGAGGACTTCTGCTCAGCTCCATAGCCACGGTGCTGTGGGATGTCACAGAGTTCCCATCTTGTCTCCCTTGCTCTTCAACATCTACATGAGACCACTGGAAACGTTCTTTAGGAGTTTGGAGATTGGGTGCCAGTATGCTTGGTCCATGGCAGCAGGGGGAGCTCTTGAGCTGCAGGATTCATCTCCAGCCAGAGCCACAGGGACCAACAGCTGCTGCTCGTCATCTCCACCCTGAGCAATAGGGACCAACAGCTGCTGCTCGTCATCAGCACCTCTGACAGGGGCTTCAGTTATCACACAGTAGTATGCTGATGACACTCAGCTCTCCTTCTTATTATCTGAGACTATGGAAGTGCTAGAATAGCACGAGAATGTTGCAATACTCTGGATGAGGGTCAATAAACTCAGGCTCAATCCCAATGAGATGAAGGGCCTGTGGATTGTTATTTTCTTAGCTCCAGTTACCTGACCTGGATAGGGTTACACTCTCCCTGCAGGAGCAAGTGAGTAAATGAGAAACTGAAGGAGCAAGTGAGAGTACTCCTAGATCCATCCTTTTCACTAAAGGCCCAGATAAATTTGGTGGTTTGGACTGCTTGGGCTCAGCTTTGTCTAGTCTGCCAGCTATGGCCTTTCCTGGATAGGAATAACAGCCACAGTAGTCCATGCACTTGTAACTTCCTGATTAGATTACTGCAATGCACTCTATGTGAGGCTGCCCTTGAAGGAAACTGTAGTTACTGCAAGCAGCTAGACTGCTCATTGGAATTCCATTCAGATATCACATAATATCTGTTCTGAAGGAATTGCACTGGTTACCAATATGTTTCCATTCTAAATTCAACTTGCAAGTAATAACATTTAAACCTCTAAGCCACTTGCAACCTTGGTAGCTGAGAAAATGCTCTTTCTCTTTATATGCCTGGCCAAGAATTGAGATCTTTTGGAGGAGCCATCGTCCATGTCCCATGAGTGTGGAAAATTCACTGTGGGAGGGCATGGGAGACAGCCTTTTCTGTAGTGGCATCCCAGTTGTGGAATTGCCTCCCCTTGGAGGTTCCACTAGTACAAACGGTGGAACTGCTTTGATGCCAAGTTAATACCTTGCTTTTTATTAATCTGTTTGGGCCAAACTGATTTTATCCAGGCTGCATATCTTTTATGTTTCACAATTGTTTTAATCAAGTCTAAATCATCTTAAAAAAAAACTGAGAAGGCACTTAATATATTTTAATCTTTTTTAATCTTTTGTAATTATTGTTTTAAGTAGGGATGGACCAACCAAATCCTTGACTCCTCGAATCTTAGGCAAGGATTCAAGATTGGAAATCTGAATCCCCCTGCCAAAACAGGTGAATCAAATCTCTCAAATCCTACCCTAGCTGGGGGAGAAGGTGGCGGGGAGCATAATATCGGGCTCCCAGCACTTCTCCCACCAGTCGCAGGCAGATCCTGCCCTGAGCAGGTGACAAAAAGTGGTGGAGAGCGATCTTGCGCTCCCTGCTCTGCTGCCACCTGCCACGGACCTGATGCTACCTGAGGCCAGCAGAAAAAAAGTTATGGAAAGTGCAATCTTGTGCTCCCCACTCTCCTCTTGCCAGCTGCAGGTCTGATCCTGCCCAGGATGGGTGGCAAAAGGTGGTGGGGTGTGCGATCTTGCACTCCCACTGGCAGGATCCTGTTGGGATGGGCGGCACAACCTGGTCAGGTTTTTCAAAATTGGTGCCACCAGGGCCCACCAAAGGCCTGATTGGCTGGCGGTCCTCTGGGCACACAAAAAATGCAGCAGAAAGCCACAGGCACTCTGGAGGCTGCCTGTGCCTGGGGCTGCTGCCTGTGCTCACTCCTGCTGGCTGTGTGTGCCGGGGGTGCCTGTGCCCCTGGCTGCCTCCCTCTGCAAGGTAATAATCTGTATTCTTTTGACTTGAGAGTTATGTACTTCATGTTATAGATAAACATGTCAATTGCATTTGTATCTTCTTAATAAGAAGTATGGGTATGTTTTCCTCAACTGAAAAACATTTTTTAATTTGTTTTTCATTAAACAAAAATGTTAAATTCTAGTTCAAAAGCACTTTTCAGCAGAAGTGCTTTCTTTCCCTTGCTTTTTAAACTCCTTTAAAAAAAAAAAGGATTCAAGAGATTTGAGATTCATGAGTTTTGTGGATTCCCAGAACCTTCCAGGGATTCAGATCCAGGTTCAGAAAATTCTGGATTCATCACATCCCTAATTTTAAGTTAATTTTATTGTAAGCCACCCTGAGATACTCAGAGAAAGGGTGGGATATAAATATTTTAATTAATAAATAAATAATAAATAGTTTTTCTCTTCAGGTTACAGAAATAAATTGTACAATCACAGTGACACACAGGGAGACCAACAATTCAAAGACATAAATTGTCACATTAGAGCTCAGGCTAAAAATGTAAATGTGTTGGTTACCTATTGTACAGGTGTGTGACACTTTTAACTAGGGATGAATGGGGTTCTGAGAGAAACTGAGGCCACTGTGGCCAGGGATTTAGAATATTTGGATCACCTTTTCTGAGAAGAATTAGTCCTTCAGAAACTCACTCAAAAAGGGAACTAGACAAGGGTGCCCATTATCTCCTTTGTTGTTCATTATTGTATTAGAGATATTAAACGAAAAAATTTGACAAGAGAAACAAATTCAAGGAATTAAAATTAAAGGCCAAACATATAAGATTAGAGCTTTTGCAGATGATCTGGCAATAACATTAGAGGATCCATTGCAAGATATAAATATTTTAAATAATATTCTACAACAGTATGGAGAATTTTCAAGTTTTAGAATCAATAGAGAAAAGACAAATATAATAACGAAAAACATGTCAAAGTTAGAAGAACAAGTGTTAAAAGAAAAAACTAAGTTTTAATATTACAAAGAAGGCTAAATATCTTGGAATAATTATTTCCAAAAATAATACAGAACTCTTTCATAATAACTATAAGAAAGTTTGGAAAGAGATTAAGATAGAACTAGAGAGATGGGGAAAATTAGAATTATCATTACTAGTAGAATAGTGGCTGCAAAGATGAACATATTACCTAAAATGAATTTTCTATTTCAAAATCTACCAATTCTAACAAACGATAGTCCCTTTAAGAAATGGAACAAAGAATTGATGAATTTTATATGGAAAAAAAACAAAAACAAGAATTAAACAAAAAATATTAATGAACACAAAGGAAAGAGCAGGTATGAGCTTACCAAATTTTAAATTATACTATTATGTAAATTGTCTAGATTGGATATCAGAATAGATTAGCTTAAAAATTCAAAGATTGTTACAATTAGAAGGAGAAGATATCTCTTTTGGTTGGCACGTGTATCTTTGGTATGGGAAAGCCAAAATAGATAAAAATGTTACAAATCATCTTATAAGGAGAGGCCTGTTAAGAGTACGGTTAAAATATAAAAATAGTTTCTATTTAAAAACCACTTTATGGATTTCAGCCCACGAAGCATTCTATAAAAGAGAAAAACCTAAAGTAAACAAATGGATTATATATAAAGATCTTATAAAGAGCCAGAATGGAGTTATACAATTTTAATCGAGAGAAGGATTGAAAGAGAAAGGTTTAGATACGCATCGGCTGTTAATAAGACAACTAAAAGAAAGGTTTAAGACTGATGAAAAACAGGATGGATTTGAAATGAAATAAAATGAAATAGATAGAGTAATTAATAGAGAGGTGGACCATAGAGTAGGGAAAATATATAAGATATTACTAGAAAGAGAGATGGAACAAGAAATAGTTAAAGACAGCATGTTGAAATGGGCTAGAAATATAGGTCATACCATCTCGCTAGAAACATGGCTAAGGTCATGGTCAAAAGTCATGGGAACTATTACAGCCTATAAGCTTAAGAGAGAATTTATATAAAATGATTCACAGATGGCATTTAACACTGGTGCAATTAGCAAAAATACAAAGGGGAGGGAAGGTGAAGTGATGGAAATGAGAATCTAAAGGTACGTTCTATCACATATGGTGGTCTTGTATAAAAGCTACAAAATTCTGGAAAGGAATACATAGAACGATTAGGGAAATACTCAATATAGAATTTCCACTAAACCAGAGCTATATTTATTGAATATAATGAATTTGGTACCTAATTTAGAGAGAACACAACAGAGGATTTTACTATATATGATTACAGCAGCAAGATTAAGTTTTGCACAATGGTGGAAACAAAATGAACCCCCAGAGATGGAAGATTAGGCAATGAAACTATATAAAATGGTGGAATATGATAGAATCAGGATATGGACATTAGAAAAACCTGTGGCTCACTGTGATGATGGGTGGAAAATTGTGACACCTCTCTGGGAAAAGTTATGGGGGAAAAGGCTATTCGGAGTATTGAGGTGTTAAATTGAATGAATTTAAAGACTAAATATTGAATATTCAATATTGAAGGAATGTTGAAATAGAGAAAATTGAGTAAATAAAGTTAACAGCAATTAAAAAAGAATTCTGAGCATTGTCATAGCAGGAAAGAAATCTTAAATGAATGACTTAATTTTATAAGGAATTAAATACAAATAGTTACATGACTATGTGATGAATGTATGTAAATAAATATATATAGTGTGTTAGGAATGTAAAATGTATATGTATATGTATAATGTATAATAAGATAGGGAATTATGAATGATAATGTATAATAATATGTAAGAAGAACAACAAGTTGTTGAGAAGTAGACCCGTACAGATATAAGACTATGTTGGGAAAATAATGGTCTCGCTAATGTAAAAGAAGAAAAGAAATTTAGAGAATGAAGAACAGATAAATAATCACTCACTTCTTGAAGGCGGAGAGGGAAATATTGCGGGGGGAGAAAATGAGAGGCTAGATAAGTACTATGGGATATATAAATAAGGTTAAGATATTAAATAAAGTTAAGTTGTTAATAATATTAAGACAAGTATCGAAACTTTAAGATGAAGAATATTTAGTAGGATGTTTAATTTATATTTGTGTATTTGTCTTTGTAATAGAATCTGATCTGAAAGAAGTGTATAATGTGTATAATGTTGTCCCCCTAGAGAGCACTTTACAATCAACCTCTTATTTTCTCTTTAAATAATGTAATTAAATTTAATAAAAAAAAGAAGAAGAAAAAGAAATTCACGTAACAGTTTCCAGGAATTCATTTTTTTTTTGTTTTGTTTTTTTTGCAGAAAATCATTCTATTTTCTGGAAATAAAACTACACAAATACAACACATTGCACAAAAGCATATTTCCTGCAAAGTACATTTGTTTGTACTTTGTGAATGCAAATTAGAACTGAAAAATGTGCAAAAACTCCCATAAGTTTTCCTACTGGTGAAAAAACTTTAATTTATGATGTTGCTGTGGTTATAGTTCTCAGCATGAAAGAAGTAGAGATTTGCATCCCTAAGTTACAATAATCAAGGAACAGAGATGAGGTGAGGAGTTTAATCATCTCATATAAAATTTGTGATTTGCTTTTTCAAGAGATCTCTGGAGACTTGGATAGTACTGTTTGACAAAAGAATAGACAAAGACAAAAGAACAGAATGGCAACTTCATAAATATACATTTCCGTGCACGGCCTGTTGCTCTGCCAACCAACTAATATCCTCTGTTTGGCAAGATGTGATGCCAGACTTCTATGTTTCTTTCCAGTTTTTCTTCCCCTATAAAAGTTTCTACCAAATGTCAAGCATGGATGAGTCCTGTTGAGGTGCACCGTCAAGTGGGCTGAATAACAGGAGAGTGATAGCTAACCACCAGAATCATTTCTGTCACCCTGTAGAAATGGAAGGGCACCATCTGAGGAGATTTTCCTCTGAACCTTGATTTTACAGGGTGCCAAAACCTATATAGAACCTCTACTGTACAGGCTCACCAGGTCAGAAAGTTCCCACCCTTCCCACACGTTTATTCAGCACAACTAATGGAACATCTGTATAGCTTATGGTTGCATCTTAGATTGTTTTGCCTTAGCCAAAGTTGCCTGTTAGATGTAACTTCTAATCATTTCATAAGGTATTTTTTTGAACAATTCTGTAACATACTACAGGTTTCCATGTAAGTGACACACTCCACCTGGCTGTACCAATATGATGTCTTGAGCTGATTTATGAGAACCACAGGTTGCACCATGGCATGCATGGTTAAACAAATATTATTTATTGCAAAACAGCTCATATGATCAAAATGATGTGGGATGACACTCTAGATGTTCCCAGGTGGCCAAAATTCTGAAGATAAGGTTTGCTGTAAGTTTCAGAGTTTCCTCTGAGAACTGTAAAACCAAAAAAGTGGTCCAATTTTAGGATGCTCTCATTGGAAGAATTTCCATGCATTCTTCCTTCCTTCTTTTTTTCATTCATGCTCTGTATCCCATTCACATCTATACAACAGAGTATGGAGACACTTGGAAGAGTTAGCACAAGGAACTGTGAGGACAACAGGCATGGAGCTGAGGATCACATTTTCTTTTCTTGTTCTAAAGAAGGCTGCAATGGACTTTATGGTCTTTTTCTGCAAATGGAAGTGGCCCTTCCAGCTCAGGATCTATCCACTGCACTTTAGTGGAATTTACTGTGGTTTATATTTGCTATACTTTGTGGTGACTAATAGGACCAGCCCAAAACATTCTGCTGCTTGGAATAGAGAAGCAAATGGGATTCCCACTCACTCTAGTGAAGCTGCATAATTCCCCAAATTATTCTGACACGTGAAACAGAAGAATTCACAGACAGGTATCCTTACCATTCAAATGTAAATGGGACAATTAACAATTTGATGCTCTCCTATGACAATTTGATGTCCTCCCATATCTGAGCCACCAGATTGCTCTTCCTAATTGTAGGGCTGATGCTGACAACAAAATAACCAAAGACAGAGTGCATCCCCATCAAGTAAAAATGGCATCTTTCATTTTTTTTGTCAGGCTGAACAATTGTAACTGGGCTAAATTTATCTTTCAAAGTTGCAATAACGTTAGGCTTTAAACACGCATAAATTGGCAGATATAACAATGGAAGGATCTTTGCTTGATTTCTTGCAAACAGGGATGAATGTAGGTGGGGAGATGATGAAGATAATCTTAAACCATGCCTGTGGAACTCCTTACTTTGGAGAACCTCCATACAAGTTGGAACACATTTTTCATTAAACAAGCTACTTAAACATTTATGTCCCACTGTGCAAAATCTCAAAGAGAAGCCAACTCCAAACAGACTATCTCTTTCACTGTCACATTTTTCATTTTTTTATTCCTTTACTACAATGATATCTATCTTAATATTGTGATTTTTTTTTAATACAGACAGAATATTTTTCTCTGATAACACAACAGGCTAATGGATTTTGCAGGAAAAATGTGTATAAAATGTCAACAATAGATAAATACTGAAAATATTCAAAGAGACAGTCTTACCAGAGCCCCTGATATACATCTGGTAATGTCTCGTGCTGGATATGAAAGGCTGTTACTTTTAGTAAATCAGGTTATATGAATTTTTAGTCAACAACAACACCCTGGCAGTTTGGTTTTATGCACTGAATCAGTTCTATTTTTTCCCCTCCCTATTGCATATACAAAAACTGAATGTATTTGAGCAAATAAGATATTTTTGCTTAGTTGCAGGATTAATCTCTTAGATTGAACACCATATTTCCTTTGTGTAGCACCATGTTTTTGACTTTCTAGTGGTGTTAGGTCTAGTGTTCTGCTGAAAATTCCTTCTATTTTTTTTAACCATTCACATTCAATTTGATTGAAAAGAACTTGTTTGCAATAAAAAAAAAGGGCAAAGAAGAAGAAAAAAAATTGGTAAAATTATCTAAGGATGACACTCCCTTATGTCTATAACCTTTCAATGGAAGTTCAAAAGAGCATCAAAGGAATTTCTAAAGCAATCTAGGAATGAGGCAGAAAAAAATGTAAGCTTCTTTTGCCATAGAAATTAGAGGTCAGCTTTTGGCACAGATCCCTTAGGGCAGAGGAAGGATTTGAAATTCTTAAGCCACCCAAATATTCTAGATGTTATTGTACCATAGGATCTCAAAGCTAGAGATAAGACTACCTCCAATAAATTATCTTCTCTCATGTACTTTTAAGAAAGAAGACAGTTAATTTGGGGAAAAGGCTTATATGGTACACTGTGCTATAACTGATTGGTTTTGTTTTAATTAATTTTGTAAGTTATCTTGGGTCCCGCACTAGGAGAAAGATGGATGTTCAATCACTCACTCACCCATTAATTATCAATCAATCAATCAATCAATCAATCAAGTCTGTCATTACATGGCTGTAGGATTACCCTTCGCAATTTCTTTCAAGCAGTTAGTGAAGATAATAGTGTATAGTTTATACACTAACTAATGTATAGATTATACATTAACTATATATATATATATATATATATATAAAATAGTTTATCCTATCAGAAATTTAACATAATTATATCACACAAATGGAACAGACTATAACATCTGTGGTATTCCTACAAAGATAAATATGTACTGAAGGCAAGTAGATAGTCTAGACTCCTGCTTGTTTTTCCCCCCATGATACGGCATTTCCTATTCTTATCCTTATTTAAACTAGAGACAATGAAATCCAGGCCACAACAAAAGATGACATGTACTGCCATATTGATAGATGTTCATACCTCTAGCAGTATTGCAAAAGAGGGAAGATCTCTGCTAGACACTTGAAAGTGCTACTGCCATTCAGATTCTACAGTGTGAACCAGTGACCTAATTCAATGTAATGTGGGTTCACAAATTAATAGGAGAGCATATAGTAAGGTGAACTGCAGCAATACCTTTGCAGCTAGTCCCTTTGCCAAACATGTACACTTCAGTCATGCATTGCAAATGCCTGTGCTCTCCCTCACATTCACATTAAGAAGTTTAATGGATTGACTTTCATTCAGGATGCTGTGGTTCCTGAAAAGGGCATCAAAAGGTACCATATATTTTCTTTGGGGATGATTCAAAAGAATATTGTTACCTAGGGCTATTTGGGGAAGAAGCAATAGAAGTGACTCCCTGACAACTTTTTGTCATAAATCATTCTGTATTATGTGGGGTTTTCATATTCTTTCATGAAAGTGAGCAAAATATTCCAACTGATTGCCATCTGATTATTACCCCCAGCAGCTACCACATGCTTAATATGACACATATCTACTGTTCTAATTTCAACTCTAATACAATATCCCTCATCTTTGTTAATAAATTGTGTGGGCATTTTAGTTGCCTGAGGAGCTATACTCACTGTTAGTTTTCTTATTATTCAGGCCAGGGGCTACAACTGAGCTGAGTGGTAAGTTTAAGGAGGGTAAGCATTCATCAAACATTAAGGTTAAGAGCTGAGTATCAAGCAGTACTGGGATTCATGGGGCAATCTACAGGCATCAAGATATCTGAGTGATCTGTCATTCATTGTAGTATGAATCTTTCCTTAAAATTATCCAGTCCCACTTTTGCTTATGCAAACTTCTCACCTTCCTCAGGATACATGGCAAATATTTTCATGATATCTAGAAATCTTGGCTCATAAATCTCTCTCTATACATATATTCAAAATGTAAATGTGTGCATGTGTGCTTGCGTATGTATGTGTGCGCGCCTTCATATATGTGCATGCACATCACTGACTACAGTTCCAGACCTTCCCATGACCCTCTTTGACACCATAACTAACACAGGTAACTGATCTTTTTCTCTGTCTCCCTCTCCCTCTCAGCTGTATTAGTAGTATATTGATGCGCCATGGTGGGTCAATGGTTAAATGCTGATACTGCAGCCACAACATTGTGAATAGGATCCTGCAGAGCTTCAGGTTGACTCAGCCTTCCTTCTGTAGATTGGTAAAATGAGTACCCAGCTTGTTGGGGGCAATTAGTTAAACATATTGTAAATTGCTTAGGGAGTGTTTTGCACTGGTAAGTGGTAAAGAAATGTAGCTGCTATTATTATTGATGCAGCAGGCAATCTACAGTTGAAGAAAACATCACTCCCCTGCAGCTGATGGATTTCAGCACGGAACTGTACATATCCCATTGTGAGATCTGCAGATAAAGAAAAGGACATAAATATTCTAATAAATTAATAAACTCTTCACAGCAAGAAACTACCCTACCCTAAATTTTACCCAGAGCATCCAGAGACAATACTGCAAATACTCATGCTAAGATAATGGGTCCTCTGACCTGGGATGTACCCCAGGGGCCTGGCAGAACCCCTTTGCCTGTCACCAGGAGCCATATGCACTACATTCTGTTTCAAAGACCAGTTGCAGGAATAGGAAGTTACACTTGCACCACTGAATTCTTTCAATATGTGTTTGAGGGGTGAGGACATGTGTTTCACCTTTGAAACATGGTTCTTGCTTATAAGATAACCAGCAGTTACGATAATTGCCACACAGCTCCTGGAGCACCAATCAGCTTATAAACAAGATGCAAGCACCCCAGCAGCTAGTTTAACATTGTGGCCCTCCCTTGTTTGTGGATACTGTATCACTGAAGTGCAATGGTGCAATGGCAGCAGTGAGAAGCAGAATTCCTAGAACCCCAATGAGGTCATCAGCCATAAAAACTGACCAACCCTACATGTTTTTTCCCCTCAAGAGATATCTTAAAAGATTGAAACCAAATTTTAGGATGATAATGATGATGGTCACCATTAGTATGTATGCACTTTACTGAGTTCATGAGGATAAAGGTAGGAGAGAGAGTGTTAAGCAGGGAAGGAATTTGTTGCTGTTTCAGCTGTATGTGTTCACTCAGTTACAGTGGGGGAAGGGAGGAGAACAACCATCATTCAAACATATATCTCACAAATATTGACAGCCACAAAGTCTCAAACATGCACATATATATGATATATAAACTGTGGATCTCAAAATATAGGTGATCAGTGCTATGTGGAACAAAGACACTTCCCCCATTTCCTGCACTTCTTGAGAGTGAAAGAGCTTGTGGTTATAGTGCAATATACTCAGAACCTGGTTCATATCACATACTCAGTCCCCTTTAGCAAAGAAATTGGGATATGCACCCCTGTTTCATGAAGTGTGTACAAGTACCAAAACGTGCAATACACTAGATGTTATAAAAGTTCTTTCTAAGCATTAATGAAGAGCAGACCACAGCACAGGTGAACTACATTCATTTTCAAAGCTGAACAAATATTTGTAGGAAGCTGAGTTTGTTATGGGTTTGCTCGTGTTCTTTATACATTAGAGAGAAATGAAGCACAAGTTACTGATGTTATTTGGATTTCATTTTAGATAGCCGAAGTCACTGATACAGTTAAACTCCATGTATTCATTTTTTAGTGCCTGTGAGGATACCTTTTCCAAGGGTCATTTCCTATGTTGAAATCACCAGAGAGAGTACATGTATATTTCAAATCATAGTGACAGAAAGATACATTTAGATGCCTGCTTTATTTCCAAGGCTAGTAGTAGTATGCAGGAATGCTATATGTACATGATGTAAAAGTAGAAATCTTTGCTTGTTGTACCTCTGCAGTTTGCTTTGAGTCTGTAGATCCTTCTTATAATATACAGCAAAACTAAACATAGTATATGAATTGCACACATATGAAGGGGAAATCTAGGACTTTCTCTCTGTATGGTCCAGAGGGATAGTTGATGTCAAAATTTTATCTAGCAGAGCTAGCAGCTGTCATATTGCCTACCGCTGAACCTCAAATCCTGTTGTGCAATCTGTTTGTGGTAATTCTACATTCAGCAGTGTTTGTGGAGGTTCATAAGTGTTTTGGATGCACATCCAAGTGAGAACATAGGATGCTACTTTTTACTAAGTCAAAGCTTTGATCCATCTAGGCCAGTAATGTTGATACTTAAAGGGTCTCCAGGATTCATTTGAGATTGTTTTCTAACCCTACCAAGAGCTGTCAGGAATTGAACCCGAAACCTTCTGTACGCAAAGCATGTGTTTTGCCACTGATCTGTTGAACAAAAGCACCAGAAAGTTGAAACTCACTGACGAAATTCACTGATGAAAAGAACCTGTTCAATTTTAGGGGACACACACATGTATTATATTTCTTTTTTTAAATTTATTTTTATTACATTCACAGTGATGAGACAGTAAGCAAAATGAGAAGCAAAAAAGAGTTTACAATGTTACAATGTACATTGCCTAGTCTAAACTGCATGTTTAAATAATAAAAGAGACAAAGAAAAAAAATCATCAACTCTAGAGTTGGATTCTCTGGAGTTAATACAGAGGAAAAAGGAAAGAGAGAAGAAGGAAAGTTGTCTTTCCTAAATTCGTATTATGGATTCCTATGTTCCATTATCCTAGCAACTTAAATTTATACCCTTATCTCAATATCAATTACTCTAATTCTGCCAATTCTAGAGTCTTAATCTAGTTTGTTTCTAGAAAAAAAGCAAGAAAAGCGGCAAAAACCACATTCTGTTTCCACAATTATATGTGTAAACAGCTATAGATATATATGTATGATATATTCCTTTATATTTATCACCTGTACCCCATCCTGCTCTGCTGACTTCAAGTTATATTACAATGTGTGATTCTGTTAATACATGATGCCTAATTTTATTTTCCTTATGAAACAGAGCATGAATTCCAAAGTTTGTTCAATTTTTTATCTATGAAATCTTCCTGCACTTATAGGAGATTTTCAATCACCAGTGCCCATTCCTCTTCAATTTTATCTTCCTTTTTGCCTTTGAGGAATTGTGTTAGAATATCCATAGTTTTTACTTCTAGGATAGCCTGTTGCCATTCTTCTATATTTGGAAAGTTGCTTTTTTCCCAGTGTTTTGCAAACACTATTCTAGTTGCAGTTATTAAATATAGTGATAATCTCCACTGCTTTTGTTATCAAATATGAGTCTAATTCATGGGTTATTTTTAACAAGTACAGTTTAGGGGATAATGGAAACTTACTGTTGAACCATTCTGAAATCTTGTGAATATGAGTCCAGTTTTTTCTTTCTTTCCTGCATGTCCACCAAATATGATAGAAAGTTTCTACTTGTTGGCATTTCCAACAAGTCCATGACATAGATTTGTGTATCTTACTTAATTTTTTGGGTGTCAGAGACCAGCGGTGAAATATTTTCAAGTGGTTTTCTTGCAGATTTTGGGCAAAAGTGAATTTGAGGGTTGATTTCCAACTCTTTTCCCATTGTTCTAGAAGGATAACCTCACCGATATTACTTGTCCATTTGAGTATAACGTCTTTTACTATGTCTTCTTCCCAAGAATGTATATAACCTTGACATCAGATGAGTTGGATTATCAAAAATTATTTTTTCAAATTCTGTTTTGTCTTTGCTCTTAACGAAATCTTCCAGCTTCAGATCAGTCTTAAGTCTTTCTACCAACTGTCTGTAGAACCAATTGCATTTTATGTTTTCTCTTTCCAGTTCTCCTCTCATTTTTATTCTGTATAAATTTTCAGGAGTATTATGTTTTCATAATGCAGCTGTTTTTCTGAAAGATTCTTCAATTTTCCAAAAAAACACTTCCTGAGGGAGACCCAAAGAGGGGTTTTGATGTAGTATAATTTCTTATATTTGTACCAGATGGTCAGTAATGTTTCGCAAATATAATGGTTGGAAAATTCTTTATCTACCTTGCCTTTGCCATACCATAGGAAGGTGTGCCAGCTGAATCTGGCATTGGCTCATTCTAGAGCTAGCATTCTTTCATTGCATAATGTTAACCAATCTGTTATCCATGTCACTGCACTTGTGTGATAGTGGGTTTTGAGGTCTGGTACCCCCCATCCTCCTTGTAGTCTTAAATCTGTCAATGTGTGCCATTTTATCCTTTGTGACCAGTCCATGAGCCCTTTTTAGATAAGTCTTTTTTCTAAGTTAAGAATGGTTTGTCATTTGTGATTATGGGAGCGTTCTAGAATAGAAAGTTCATCTTTGGCAAAACACTCCTTTTTACACTAGCAGTTCTTCCAAATAGTGATAATTTCAAGTTATTCCAGTTTTCCAAATCTTTTTAAATCATGTTCCAAGTTTTTACATAATTATTTTCAAATAGCTCATTATTGTGTCTGAATATCCAGATAGCTAAATAATTGATTTTCTTTTCTATTTTAAAGCCGGATGTCTCTACCAGTCTTTCCCCTTCCCCTTTCCTCATGTTTTTGTTCAAGATTGAAGTTTATCTTTATTGACCTTTGTTCCAGAAAACTCACCAAATTCCTTTAATATTGGAACCAATTTCATCAGACTTGAGATTGGTTCTTCTAAAAAGAACACCAGGTCATCTGTATAGGCTTTCAGTTTGTAGCCATGGCCCTTTATATATATATATATAATATTTCAAATAGAGGGTCAAATATGCCACAGAGGTATAGTTGTGTACCATATCTATTTGTGTGTGTGTGTGTTTGTACATACATGCACACACTCATACACAATGAAATAAGACAGTCTAAACACTGCAATGAGAATTTCTGCTGTCAGTTTTTCCAACCATATTATTTCAACCTATT
This sequence comes from Ctenosaura bakeri, assembly GCA_948474755.1. Taxonomy (NCBI): domain Eukaryota; kingdom Metazoa; phylum Chordata; class Lepidosauria; order Squamata; family Iguanidae; genus Ctenosaura; species Ctenosaura bakeri. Next base: position 115,903 of record CAOLHI010002888.1, read on the forward strand.
TACATTATAATGGCCCAGTTCAAGGCAGAGGTTTTTCTATGCAGGACTATAACCCTAAACAATTTGGAATCATCATATTTAAAAGACAAAATTTAATGTGGTCCTATTCTACTCAAATACACATAGATTCTTGCCTATACCATAAACCTCTAATGCCTTCTCAGAAGTGAGCCCCACTGAGCTGAAATTATGAAACTTTTACCTGGAAATAATCCTATGTCATCACAATGATACTTACTTTTGAACAGATATATATGGCAATGTATCATCATTATTGGAAACCTCCATGGATATTCTCTCAGGTCAAAAGGTATCATATAAATGCTTTTATGAATAAATAAATATATAGCTGTGTAAGGGAAAGGGGGATATTCTCCTACTCAATGCTGTCTCCCACCCTTGAGTAAGAGATGCGACCCCCCCTTTGCCCTTGGCTGCCACCACGTACTAACTTTAAATCCCCATCATGCAGTAACTCAGTAGGAAGCTACTGGGGAAAGAATTTCTGAACTCAGAGGCTTGCCTCTCCAACCCTCTCCTGTAGAAAAAAGGAATTCTATCTGTGAGTGCAACTGGCAGGCACATGGAGAGAGAGCATGAATAGGAAGGGATCTTTATAAGGAAAGGTTTTTTTTTATTCTAACCAGGCAGATGGATCAACAAAAGATATCCCCATTGATGAAGCCAACTTCCTTCAAGCATTAGCAGTTACAAAGTTACAGATAAGCCTAGGTAATTTCAGCCAAAGTTTTAAAAGAACATAATCCTTATTTCAACTAGCTAAAACATTCTTATTCTACTCACATTACTATCCACATACTGGGATGGTGTTGGGGAGGGGAGGAAGCTAGTCATCTGGACCAGTTTGGCCCAGTTTGCAACTTGCCTCTCTCTTTCTCTCATTGATGTTCCTTTGTCTCTCTCTGCCTTGTGGTCTCTGACACCTTTTTAAAACTTCTTGACCAAAGCATCTAGAAGCTTCTCACCTTGTTTCCCTATCTGGTCTTGATGACTGGGCAACTATCTCTTGAGATCTCTGATGTCCTTCTGTGATGCTGACACCCAATAAAAAAAAAATAACTTAAACCTGACACCTTATTAACTCCTTGTTTACTTGGAGAGAGAGCTATCTCTCTTCAGCTATGTTGCCTGGATAATGGGAAGAGCCCATTATGTACAACATGTACAACAGCTAACAGGCAACTGATAGCTGAACATGGGAACAAACTCTACTGAGAAGTGTTAGTTTGAAAGGGATATCATGTTGTACGAAAGCAGTGTCTGATATTTTTAAACTATAGTGTATGACTATTTTATACAAACAAGGTATCACTTGATAGCCTTTAAGACTGTAGTCCTATATACAATAAACTGTCCTGTGAGAAAGCCTCATTGAACTCAGTGGAGCTTAGTTCTGAATAGATATATATCCAAGTCTTCTGTAAGAGACAAAAGTGTAAACCAAATTCATACTGGTTGTTCAACTATTGTACATACATCTAATGGTGCTAGCTTAACTTTTTTTAAAAAAACAATCAATCCAAAGTTTCTTTTTTTAAAGAAAATATCTTGTGTTCTATGTTTAAAGATGTCTGTACAGCAAACAAACTAAAAGAGAAAGGCCACAGTGCTTATCCTAATTTCATTCACTTTGGATCAGCTGGACAAACTAAAAAGCAAGCCTTGAGCAGAATTTGGTACTCAGAGGTGCAAGGTTAACTGAGACAAACAGAGGCCAATGCTAAAGGATACTTTATAAATGGAGTGAATTTCATTTTGACACAAAATATTTCTGACAGAGACTGTCATAAAGGGGGTTTATGGGAGGGCATGTCTGGGGATAGTAAAGTTGTCAAACAGAGTTTGCCTGTTTTAAACACTGAAACCAGAAGACAGTATATAAAGAATATGGAATACTTGTGTTTCATGACAGCTAATACTTTAGTGAATTTTGGAAGGTCACATTTGAAAACAAACAGGGACTAACATCACCTTTTCAGTACCTGTCAGAGATTTGTCCTTACCCAAAGCACTGTGTGGATAGGAACACAGATCCTGTCCAAAGTACTGCATGGATAGGAGCTCAGCTGACTTTGGATTTTGCATGTTTCTGAATTTTGCAACAGGGTTTTCAATTTTGCTACTAAGGTGTGTGTGTGTTTGTGTGTGTGTGTACTAGTCAAAGATGTATACAAAACCTGTTTGTTATAAGGAGTTGTTTATGAAAATAAGTGCCCATTAACATGTGTTTCTTTAGAAATCTCATAATATTGTAGAAATTGGACAGACTAAGATAATGGTTGAATATATGTGAAACTGACACAGAGTAGGGAATAGATGGATTTGTACGCCTCTGTAGAATCTTATGTCTAAAGCCACAAGGATTTTCTTTCAATTGTACCTAGTATGCTGTTAAACCAGATTCTTTCTTCTGGCTAACTCAATAGAAATATCATCCCACTACAGCATTAATCTAGTTGTTTCTTCCAAAGTTTGGACTTCATCATCTGTGACTTTTATTTTAGATTCACAGCTAGAAGAGGCAACAAATGCCATCTAATCCAAGCTTCTATACACACAAACACACACACAGAATATTTTAATGTACATATCTATAGTCTCTCTTTCTCTTTCCCTGACCATCATCCTATATCTTCTTGTCATGCCATCTTCACATGAATTTACTCCAGAATTATAGGTATTTAGCAAATCACTATATTGAGAATCAATTATTTACTATGATGAGGACCACCCCTACATCTTGGATCCATTTCACACTACATAGTTACAGCACTACGATTCCATGTTAGCTGTCATGACAATATCCTTATGGAACCCTGGAATTTGCAGTTTAAGGAGGGGTGTACAGAATTCTCTGCTAAAGAGCTCCTATAGTGCCTCATCAAACTGCAGTCCCCCAGAATTCATTGGATGGACTCATGACAGAAAAAATGGAATCATAACTGAGTAGTATGTAAGAACTCTTGAATAGTACCTGCTCTGCATTACTCCTATGAGACCAGCTTCTCTGTGGTCTGATCTAACAGAACTATAAGGCATGAACAGCCATATATACATTTTCCTTACAAAGAATTTGGTTGTGCTAGGTCTCAAATATCTGCATCTCAAACACATTCACTAACTTTAAATGAAATAAACCAATATACTCCCATTTCATATTTCAGCCTTCCCAGTGTCATTACTACAAAAAAAGGCACTCATAGATCTCCTATGGCTTGACTGGTCACTTCCACCACCCAGATATGAAGTTATAAGTCATAAAGGAGCATTTGGGACCTCCTCTGTTTAATATATCTCTCAAAGCTATCCATTCCCCTTTCCAGAAAGACAGAAATTAGATTCTGCACAGGTTGAACGTTGATGTCACTTGGGTTACCTTGGCAGTTGACTTTGCAGTCTCAACCATGTGAACAGACTTTTCCCCAATGACATAATCACCAACACAGACTTTAAAGGTGATATTTTCTTAAATGAATAGAAAATACATTTGGTACAAGGCTGCTGGATGTTACAAGCAACTGTAAAGTGTAAAAACACAACCTACCTAGGATCATCTTAGAATTACAGAAAATAGGAATCCCTTAGTACACACACACACACACAATCCAAAGCAAGGCACATAAAGAAAACACAAACAGCACAGTGTGTAACCAGACATTTCCCTTCACCTTATTTCATTACAACTTGTGTACAGTTACTTGCACGTGCACAGAAGTGAGATGATTACCTTTCAAGGTTGCATTAGTAATGCAATTGGCATGGCACTGGATTAGAAGACCTAACCCCGTGCCATACTGCTAGAAGAAGTCTCTTCTAAGATTATGATTGTAAAATTCAGATGTCAGCTGCCCCTCCTTTTAGAAGTTCAGCTTTTGGAAAGGACTGAAAACTTGAACAATTTTGCCTCCAGCAACTAGGCTAATCTAATCTAATTCAGAGATTTAGATGAGGCCTCAATTCAGTTCATACTGATTTGTATACAAATCTGAACTATAGTTCAAAAAATCTGAATACTCACACTATCAGTTGATTTATATTGGAATATATTGGAACTCAAATGACCATAATCCCCACCATAAAATAAAATAAAAGAATGTGCAAAAAAGATATCCCTGAAAGAAGAAAATAAGTCCTGTAAGATTCCAGATAAGTATTTTTTGTTTGTTTGTTTATTTGTTTTGTTCTATTTGGTTTGAAGTAATAATTTCATACAACTGTATGGAATATGCTGTAGAACCCTAAGAGAGGACTAATCTCAACAAACTACGGAAAGGTAGGTTACATCTACATTTTTAAAACTATGTTTTAAGTTTTCCTAATGTCTATGCTGCTTTTCTACTTTGTGATAAATAGCTGTGATAAGGATGCAAATTCTTGCTTCTTTCATCCCTGTTCCAAAGACAGCAAGACACTTTTCAACAGGGAGTTTATCTATTTGCCCTATCTATCTATCAGCTATTTATCTGTATATATCTATCTGTATACCAAACATACAATTTTACAGTTGCCCAAAACCTAAAATAACTGCTACCTTGTTTCATGAACATTTAAAAACTAGAAGCACCGAATTGGTCGTTTGCTGTCAAGTCAGCCAGTTCTTCTGTGTTCTTTGTCTTATTTTCACCCTGGAGGCAAGAACTGTCACAAGGGCTACTAATTCCTTGACAGGCTGTCTTGATGAGAACAAGAAATATTGTGAATATTTCTCACATCTCTAATCTGTGATGTCAGTGTGTTGCTTGTGTATAAGTAACACACATGTAGAGAGATGAGAAGACACAAGAGAAGAAAACATACTAATGCCAGATATTGAAATTAAAATCAATCCTTACTTTAAAAAAATCTTTGGTAAGAATTGGTGGTGGTGCTGATAGCAGGCTAAGATAAATGTCACTGAGACCAGCATCCAGGCTCATAGAAACAAACAAGAAATATTTCTATTTTATTTACTTATTAAAATATTAGCACATCACCCTACATCTGAGGATCTCAGGGCAAAGTACAATTATCTTAATAAATAAATATGATAAAATGAATCATAATAGTTTAAAACAATTTAAAATATTAATAATAATTGAAAGCCTGAAAACCACATAAAACAAAACACATAAAACACATAAAATAGGACATAATAGAACAGATAAGGATTGACCTGGTTTGGAAAAGAATAAGAACTGAAAGTTAGGAACTGGCTGGATGAAGGAAGGATAAATACAAGCTGCTACTAAACTCGAACAAGGTCTTTTGAAAATCTTATAGCTGCTCATAGAGAACCAACAAAACAGCAAGGGACAGGAGAAAATAATTGTTCACAATCCTTCCTCCTCTTCCCAGTACTATCACTGGAATATGCTGATGAGATCATTGTGCCAGAACTGTCCATGAGCAAGGTCTCCCCTCCCATTCCCTCACCATTGCATTTACTTCATAATGTGTTCTGTTGTAGCACTCTGGGAATGCACAGTTTGGGTTTCTTTAACTGCAGTTTGCACAGATTCAATCTGAATCACTTAGGACTAGACTGATCCAGTTCAAACCTTATTCGTAACAATCTAATCCAATGCAGACCAATTTGGTTTATATTGCTCCCTTTGCAACTCATAACCAAGACATATCTAAAATCTCTCATGAAGACTAAATGAGAAATGGATGAACTTCTCTTAGGTCACTTCCTATTCCTTGTTCCTCATTTCCCCTATACTAATAAAGGGATCAGACATTCAAAATGTTCCTTTTTCTACTCTAATGCTGCATTTGCTTTGCTTTACCAAAGTTTGCAAAATCTGGACACATATATACATATGGAGAAACTGAGCTTTCATAGATGTCCTCAAGCATGATTTACAATTCAGCATTACTTTGAGAGAACATAACAATTATTCCCATCATGTTAAAGGGCTTACATCTTTTGTTTGATCTCCACAACCAAGTAAATTGTATCTCCCATGACTATGCTTCAAGTTTGTGAATAGGAATAGAGTGTTTTTGAAAGTAGCTGAAAGGTGGAACCTTTTAAGCCTTTTTAAAATAAAAGCATCCTTATCTGATTATGTTGTATATCCAAAACTCTACCATTATGGCAACAGGCACTGGTAGTTTAAAAACCTTGTTTCTCTCACACAGACTGATTGAACCATGCTGCTTAAGTAAAGCACATTAATAGCTTTCAGACACAGGGGTGACTTGTTAGAGTGCTTTCATGTGTGATTTTCTCTGGAGAACAGAGGGTTAACCAATAAAGCCCATTCTCTGTGATCTTAATTTATTCTCCCACCACCCTATGCAAGGTTTGATTTATTGATTTACTCATAATGAGAAAACAGTGTGCAAAAAGCAGTTGCTAAACATAACGAGCCATAGCTTAGTGGCAGAGCTAAAGGAAAATTATTGTGTTAATTTAATCTTTAAAAAAGGTGCCACGGTATTAAAATGGGATCTTTCATTAATAAACTCTGCAGTGCATGAAGATGACAAAGCCGCTTTCTTCCCCCTAAAATCTTACTGTCAGAGACAGGAAGAGTGAACGTTGTCCCCATATCACCCTCTTGGTAGCAATCTAAGTGATGAGGCCCGTTAGGTTTTCAAAGCAAGGCAGCTAAGCCTTCAGATAATAGACTGCACAGTGCAGTAGAAATGCACTGGAGCTGGATTAACCCTATTGAATATTTTCAGTCTGAAAACTTCCAGTCTGGAAATGAAACTGGCAATATCCAGAAGCTTGGGAAATGGATTTCTTCACTAGTTTAAGTGGCCTATTTTGAACCATTAGGATAAAATGTATCACTTCTCTGGCAAGAAGCTCTCTCAAAAGAAATAACACTTTCCCCCACTCTGGACTGTTATACTATACCTTCCCTCTTAGGGCTAAACTAGAAGTGATGTTAAATGTGGGATTAAATCTAACATCTCTCAATAACACATTTTTATTGCATATAATTACAAGGAATAACATATTTTTTTCTTCTTCTAAACAACACTCTTGAGAAGATCAAAATCAACATTAGGTGATTTCGTTGGAAGGAGGCAGATGACACTTTTTTTCCTCACCACAGTCTCAATGAAACTATAGTGCATATGAAAAGCATATTCCTTAATGCTGCTATTTGCTGTGAAAGGGACATTTCTGTTGGAATAACAATGGAAGTGATCTTCTCAGGGCTAATAGAGATTTGTGCTGAGGCTGGGGGGTTTCATTGGAACTACATCAAGGGAAAGGGTTAAAAAGAGAAAACATACACTTTGCCCACCATGACTCCAATCTTGTGTAGCCTCCTCCCTCAGTGCTTTATTTCTAAGAAAACAACATCTTGTTGTCATAGAATTTCAGTGTTATTCCAAGTAGCCTCCTGAAACACAGGGAGACACATCTAATCACAAGGAAATATGTGTAAATTGAAGCTTTGGCATCAGGACTCTGGTTCATTACAAAAGTGTTTTGCATATGTGTTGTGCTTCTACAATATGAAAAAGCCAGGAGCGAGAGGAGACACCTGAATAGGGTTGCCAGATCTCAGGTCCTGGCTCTGAGCTTCCTATGTTTGTGGGTCGTTTCATCTCCATGAGAGCAAATTCTCCAGTTTTGGTAGACTCAGCTCCAGGCAAGAAGAAAAAGCACTGGGGAAATCTCCTTCTCACCTAGTACGGCATAAACTTGTTGCAATTTTCAAGGCTTCATTGTTTTGTTGCTGGAACTTGCAAAGACTCTGAGAGGGGAGTATCTTTGCATTTCGTTCACTTTCTTCTTCCCTTCCAGTCATTATGGCAATAAGGGCTCATCCTCCACTCTGTTTCATATCCACCTTCAGGCTAGACACAAGCAGTTTAGATTAAATCTTCTATCCTGTCTCCTAAGGAAGTGAGAAGGAACAATCTCCTCATTTCACCTTAATGTGATTCTTTTTAACTTTCCAAACAGGAAAATGTTTTGTATGTGTGAATTTGAATGACAAATTGCAAGAAACTGTGGCTGGTACTATATTTGTAATGCTTAATGTCATCATTAGAGTTTGTCTCTGGGTTTCAGGCTTTGGTCCGGAAACCTAACACTACACAATTATTGCAATATGAATGTAAACTGCCATCCCATGAAATCCCTGGGTTTGCAGTTTGGTGAGGCACTAGCGTTTTCTGTCTGAGAATGCTAAATATTCCTCCTAAACTGCAAACTTAAGTTTCCATATGATGGAATCATGGCAGCTTTCAGAAGGTTGTTGCTGCCACAAAGAATGCTGAGAAGAAAAATGGCTATGAGTTTGTCATCAGGGTGCTGGATCTTGTTAACTTTGTGTTATGTTTGTTTTAGGTGAGACCCAGTAACAGTTGGTGGGGAGGAGAAAGGGAAGAGAACATCAGAAAAAAAGAAAAAGAAATTTCTGTGAATATTGCAGGAGAAAAGTCTGTTAGTAACGTATTCTGTGGGAAACACTGATTTTCTCTCGTATGGAGGAAAGTGGACTTGAAATGTTTGTGGCAAACCTATTCCCTGATCCAGACCAGATTTGTTAGAACGGTCTTGTCAAAGTGCAGTGGTTTTGTCTGTTTTTAAGTTCCTTCACATTATCTCCAACTTATGGCAACCATACCCTAGGCTTTTCTTGGCAAGACTAATTATTCAGGAGAGATTTGCCATTACCTTCCCTAACGGCTGAGAGAGAGTGACTTGCCTATGGTCATTCAGTGGGCTTACATGGCTGGCAGGAGACTCATACTCTGGTCTTCCAGAGTCCTGGTCCGATACTAAAACCACTGCCCCATGCTGGATTTCATAGTCTGCTCCAGATTTTCTATTAGGTGTCCAGAAATGCTAGAACAGTTAGGCTGTGGCTCAGACAAGGAAGAAACCACAAAACAATCAAGCTCACACCCTTTAAAAATATTGAATGTGTCTGCATTCTTAATTCAAAGAATTCCAGGCTTCTAAACAAAATAGGACTGTGTGTTTCTCCTCTGGATTCAGCTATTTATACCTGCGTCACCACCCACAATTCAAAGAACCTTCATGCTGCTACTTTGGATGCTTATGAAGGTGCTTGTGCTGTCTTTTTCATTCTATTCTTTTAATGAGGCTGTGTACCCAGGAAGAGACTTTTTCTGTCACGGTTTCCTACTGATTTGCTGCTTTGAGGTAGCCAGGAGAGGGTGGTTTTTTGTTTTATTTTGTTTTTTGCTCAGTATGTGGGACCCTGCTAAGAGGAGGGTCTTTTTCTGTTGCTTGAGGATGGCCTACCTGAAATTCCTTCTGGTTGCTTTATATGCCTCTTGGTTTTTTTTTAACTGTGAAATTGAGCAACATAATGTTTGGTTAGGTCTCCTAATATGTATTGTTAAGTGAACTGTGAAATTCAAGGATAATGTTGGTAATATTGGCATTTGACCTATTGTTCTGCATTGCTCTTACACTGCTGAAATGTTTTAAGCAAATTGTAATTTAGTTAATATTATGGCATATTGTCATTGTAATTATTGTTATTGGATTTGCTTGGTTTGGGGAGCCACTTGAGGGCAATACATTGTGGAATGCATGCTACACAAACTGACTGATTTTTGTAAGTTTCTTTGCTTCTGCTGTGTGCATTGTACTTTCAAAAATACAAAAAAATCTATAATGGACAATTGCCTGCAAAAATGTGGATGCTGAGGACAAAAATTACATACTAACTGTCATGTGGAGTTTCTTGTTTAAAAAAATAGTCACCAAGTGATATGAAAAAGAATGGGGGGAAATGCAGAAACAGATAAATGAGAAATGACAGTACAGACAGATATGTCCATCCCTGGATTCTTGGCCATCCATCCAGTGAAGGAGAATCAAAATACTCAAAAAGTTAGATTATTGCTGTACTACAGAACCTGAGAAGGAGTGTGAAAAAATGAAAGAATGCTACTGGTGATTACCTATGGTTTCCCAATGTGTTTCCAGTGATCTACACCTCGTCCTGAAAAAAAAAAGAAAAGAAAAAGAAAATGCCCATCTGTAGTTTGGAAGGTTGCCTGGCCCTTACTTCGTAGAAACATCTCTACCTGAAACAATTATTCACCACAAGCATTATGTCACTCATCAGGAATACTGACAAGGACCCAAACTCTATAGAAATCTGTGGTGACAGCTGTGACCCTTCATCTATTCCGGGAAAATCTACTAGCATAAACCACACTGCTAGGGATTCATTCACCTACCTAGCTTCCAAGATCATATTTCCTGTCAGTCAACTGCTTTAGTAATAAATATAGGTCAAAAAGTTCAGTCTCTGTGTTAAAGAGCAAATGGGGATAAATCAGATATTTGAAAGGGCAACACAGAGATGTCACTGAGAAATCATTTCAGTCTAAGACACTGAATCTCAGACATTACTGTTACCATAAGAAAAAAAGGTCTGGCGCTGATAGAATTCAATGGGTAAGACAAAAGGATTCAAGTATTGTTTCAAGAATTCAAAATTCCAGATAATTATTGAATGTCTTGACTTGACCTTCAGTTCTTTTTCCTTTTTCAAAATATTTTTTATTAAGCATAAATTTTAGATACATAAAACAACAAATAAGGAGAAAAAAGACAAATGGCAAATCTAATAAACAAATTCTTCCCACCAGAATTGATGCAAAAATCTTATTGTTTAGAAGAGAAATCAACCTGTAGTTTTTAGGATCTGTCATGTGTCTTTCTTCCTTTGGCATCATGTATTTTCTGAATTCATCAATTGCTACAATAGTATATACAACTGTTCTTCCAAGCTTCTCCAATCTTATTATCAGATATTATTCTCTTACCATCTCTGATCCTGAGAATCCCCTAGTTTTATTTTTCTTAGTTTATAAGCCAACCATTTTCCAGGTTTATTTGCAAATTCAAAATTATTTTGTCATACTGCAGCTTTCTTTCAATTTCATTGGCCATATTCTGAGAAATTTGTTTTTTGTAATTTTTTTCCTTCAATAATAACTTTTTCAATTCCTCTTTTATTACTTAATTTCAACAAAAATACTTTGATGCTGCAGCTATCTTTTCATCACTGCTTTATTTGTATTCCAAACCATTGAAATGTCTGTGCCTTAGTTCAAGTTATCTTCAAACAAGTTTATTTTGCCCTTTTCAGTATCTCTTCATTTTCAAGTAGTTCATTATTTGAACTTATTATGATTCTTCTTAAAAGGCAAGATAACTTGATTATGTTCCAAAATAATATTTGGTAGCACCTCCAGAGCTTTAATAATATTAGTCAAAGATTTAGATGTCAAAAACATGTCAATTATGGGAAAAGATTTATGTCTCTCTGAGAAGAAGATACATTCACATGCATCTCCATATTTTAATCTCCAAGAGTCCAATAATTCCAAATTGACCATCAACTCAAAAAATGTTTTGGCAGTTTTCTTGACCGTGGCTTCTTTTCTTCTCAGACGGTCTAACAATGTTGGAGTTTATAACTCCATTAAAATCTACACCCATTCCATTTTTACAAGAAAACTTCAAAATCCTTTGCAATAACTTCAGGAGGAGTAGGGAGCCTAAACACTCAACAGTCCAGATTCATTATCCTTGAACTGTGAGATTCCTATAAACAAATCAGGCCCATTTTTTTTTCAAATAGTTAAAGATTTTTTTCTTCTTTTAGAGGGTGAATTAGTCCCTTTTGTGTTCCTAGAAAGAAATGTTAAATCTATTTTTAAGCATATCCATTAGCAACTGTCTTCACATTTACCTGATCCTAAGGCCTTCTCCTATCCTCGTCTCCACTGCTTTACTCTTTAGAATTTGGATCAGGAGGGTTTTTTTCCCCTCCTTCTGTCTTTCTTTCTTCAGTTTTTTTTTTCTTCCTCTGTCTTTCTTGGAACTTCTCCTTCAAAATCTTTTCCTTATCTTATCTTTGCAGAAAAATTCTCATTGTATTGAGATTAATTCTGTACTGTCTATAACACAAAGTAAGTCCTTCAGGATTCACTCACCTGAAAAGTATCACATGTAGCTTCAATTTATTGGTCAAGAAAGTGTATTCCTTCTGCATTCTCAGAATTCTAACAGATATATCCTCAAAAATTATAATCTTTTCCCCATCAATCTGTAACTTCCATGTGTTGTTGAAAAACTTGATCTTCTATTTGCTTTCTTGCAAAATAAATATACACATCTCTTGGTAAATTCCTTTGTCTGGCCACCAAAGAATCCAATTGGTATACCTTATCCAATTCAAAAACATTTTCTCTGTATTTTCAAAAAATCAGCCAGGGTTTAATTCACTCTTGTACAGACAGTTTCATTTTGAATATCTAGAACGCCCCTTACTCTATCCCTTCCTTTCAACTCATGTAAAGTCATTGCATCTATTTTTTTTCTCTTGATCAGTACTTAATTTCTCAATGACTTCTTCCAATTTTTGTGTCTCCCCCCGCCATAGACTCCATTCTCTCATCTGCTTCATCTAGGTATTTGAGTCAAAGAAAGTCTTGTATCCTTAAGCTCAGCTTTTAAATCCTGTTTAATGTCCTTCTGCATTCGGCTAATAGCAACTCCCATTTGAGTCATCTCTTTCTTCACCCACTTTATATCTTCCAAAATCATCAGATTTGATTCAATTTCTCTGAGTTGTTCAACTAATGTTTTTTGTGTCTGTGCTACCTTTGCTTCTGGTTTCTGCTTTCTAGATTGCATTTTGACAACCATCAAACAAAATCTTTCAGCTGTAATTTCCCCCTTCACTACTAGATGTCAGCGCATTCAGCAATCAATACTTTCTAGCTAGCAGATTATACATGCTTTTAGAAGGTGAGCATTTAGTTCATTTAGTTCATTTAAAGCTCAAAACTAGTTCAGTTCCTGTGATTTTGACCTTGAATCTTGTCTTCCAGAAGATAAGCATGTAGCCAACTCATATGGTTAGTACTAAATTTAAAAATTATTTTCTACATATTTCCTTCAATTTAATTAAGGTGGTAATGTCTCTTTAAATTTGCCCATGCCCAAGTAGCTTCCAGCAGCTACTTTTCTTTTTTACTCAGTTCTAGCATGTTGGGCACAAATTTTTTTAATAAGTGAAATAAAGAATCAAATGCTCCACTCAAATTTTGCAAAAACACAAATGATGAGGTTGATTATAGCCATCTTCTGGGGAGCTTCTTTGATTGTCTAAGTTGGGTATGCAGCATTAGAACTGCTTTGAAGCAGTAACACAATGACCTGATCCCATCCCATCTCATCTGATCCATCTGCACTTCTAGAGACCTCTTCAGTGTCTCCTAGGCTGCTTGGATAAATGATCATTATGGGACCCCTCTGAGTTTTCCATACCCAGGAGACTGTTCCAGCCAATTTCCATTGCCCCAAAATGGCTCCTGCCACCTCCAGCAGCTTGCTGTTTAGCAGAGCTATTTAAGGGACAAGATGATCTGGCTCCATTCCAACTGGAAGTCCAAGAATCTTCAGTTCTCTAGATCTTACTTGACTAAAACTCCAAAAATTCCAGTTGCTAGTTCTTTGGATGCTGACAGAAGTGTCATGGAATACGATTGTGTTACTCCAAGTAGCTCCCTGAAGGGAAGGGAGACAACTCTAACCACAGGAAAGCATATATAAACTGGTTTAAAAGTGCTGGCATCTCTTTCCACATATACTAAGCTCATATCAAGACTCTCTGACTCATTGTAAAGGTATTTGCATATGTGTGGTGTTTCTGTGAAATCAAAAAGCCAGGGACAAGACAACGGGCCTGAATAAGGTTGCCAGGTCTCAGGGCCTGGTCATGAGTTTCCAATTTTTATGGGTCATCTCCAGGTGAGACATATGGGTGCAAATTCTCCAGTTTTGGTTGGACTCAGCTCCAAGCAAGAAGAAAAGTCTAAGTGGAAATCTCCAGCTTAGATTGTAGAGCACAGTCTTTTTACAATTTGCAAGGTTTCATTGATTTTTATTGCTGAGACTTGCAAAGACTCAGTGTGCATGTGTAACTGGCAAGGAGAGAGAGTTTAATCTCTCCTCTTCCCAGTAACTCAGATGCAGTCAGAATTACTACTATTTTCACAATGAACACAGCAATTTCTGTTGTGTCTGTGCAACAGAGATAAAGCTAAAGTTTCCTTGCACCCACAGGTTCTGAAGCAGCTTATCTGCAGTATATTTATTTGTGTGTGTGTGTGTGTGTGTGTGTGTGTGTGTAGAGAGAGAGAGAGAGAGAGAGAGAGAGAGAGAGAGAGAGAGAGAGACAATGTGCACACTTGCACATATGCAGACAGCTGGCCATGCAGCATATGGCCCTGTGGCAAAACTAATAATCACTGTATATTTCTGCTATAGTGGAGACCCATTACTGTCTTAGAAGTGAGTTTGATTGAGTTCAATTGGACTTACCCCCAGGTAAATACACTTAAGATTACACAGAAATACTTTTAAGATGCCATTGACCTCTGTGTCTCCATTTTTCACTCTACAATGTAGTTTTTCAAGCAGCTGTTGCTGTAATGAAAACATAGTAATGTCCATGAACAGAGATGTGCATGAAAGCCCAACGTAAAGAAACCACAAAGCATATAAATTCCAAGATCAGTAAATAAATTATCCAAGTGTTTAAATTTTTTTAGTACCCATATTGTGAAATTATGAGAAAAGCTCTCTTTTATTACCTCTCCCATCGAATCAATTTCTGAATTCAATTTGAGTTTGCCCTTCCAAATTATTTGCAGTATAGTTTTGGAAGACAAAGGTCACTTTGCATATTCAATTGCAATTCAAAACTATTGTAGAAATCAATAAAGTCTCTCAAGATTCATGTTCTCACCTTTGAGGTTTTAGTTTTAAGTATGAGAGCTCTTGAAGGGGAAATCCCAAGGCAAATCTGAACTCAAAACTGAGTGGATGCACATTCTGAAAGGTATTATAACTGATGCACAGGTAGTCCACAATAATTTAGATCAAAAAGAAAAGAACTTGAAAAAGAACCACCCAATATAATTATTGCATTTTCATGGCCTATATATATGAGACAATTTGCATAACCCAGAAATGTTGAAGCTATAAAGATAGAACCATGACTTTGAAATAAATATGATCTGTGTTTTGATGTTAAGATGCTTGTAGATTTTTGAAGCAACTTTTGTTGAAAACTTATATCCAGATTCTTCAGAAGCTGGTCAGGAATAAATGATTTTCACATAAAATGTTCTGCAGTTCCCACCCAAAAGAATGTCTGTCCATACACTCACAGCCCAAGGGCAATCAACAGGTTTCACTTGTTGGATCCTATGGTGTCGAATAGTTCATGCAATGTATTATAGTATAGTAGTTTGACATGTGTATCCCAGTATCCCAGACCTTGTTGTGCAAACAAAAGTTGCATTTTCAGGATCCAAATAAAAGCCTTCTCCATTACTTCTTCCAGCTATGGAAATCCTTTCCACTGGAGGTTCAGCAACCCCCCTACCTGTTCTTTTTCTAGTGGTAGGTTAAGATTTATCAATTTAGCCAGGGCATTAGGTTTTCATCATATGGCAGCAAGGCATTTGAAATAGGTATGCTATCAGTTATTTTTAAAATCTATTTTAAACATTTTTAACCATTTGCCTTGTTTCAAAGAAATGTGACTTGTTTTTAATTTTTTAAAAATTAGTTTTTAACTTTTATTTTTATTTTAAATTTTGTAAGCTACTTTTGATCCCATGGTGGGAGAAAGGAAGGACCTGAATTGAATAAGTAAGTGAGTAAATAAATCCTACATAAGGCACCAGAAGTTTCCATTCTGCCAGCCTTCAAAAGGATCTCAGCTCAGAATTAATACGGCATAGAGTTTTCAAAGGCCGTTATAAATAAGGTCTTTATGAGATCAGCACTGAGGAACTGATTCTGATGGAGAAGGAAGTTGGATAGTCAATGTGAGTCAATATAAGACTGTAGAGATGGTCATCCATATTTGACCATCTGCACTAATATTTTAAATCCTGGAAAGGAACTTTGAAAGGTTTGAATTATTTTTACATATATTCTTTATATTGCATCACAGCAATCTGGTATTCTCCAGATGTTTTAGACTTCACCTATCTTCATCCCAGCCAGCATGACCATTAGTCAAGAACTGGGAGAGCTGAAGTCTAAAAGATCTGGAGGACATTAGGTTGGAAAGTCTTCTTACAGGAGAAGAAGAGAAAAAATCTGGTTATATTTAGGTAGATTTTTGTTTGTTTGTTTCCTGATTATATTCATTATCCCTTTGCCTATCTTGACCTTCCAACTTTGAATTCTTGTCCCTACAGGGAGTTAGACATAATCTCTGCAACCTAAAATACAGCTGCCTGCCAGTTTTGCCGTAAGTGAAATTTCACAGTGAATTTGGAGCCTCCTGCTTTGGAAAAGTGCACTGCATGACTTACCGGGTTGCTCACTCGACACTATTTGCATAATGGGGTGAGTGCAGAGCAATTGTTGCTCTTCCAGCCCTCTGGGCTGGGAGAAGGCCATTTCTGGCAGCCAGGCTGAGCTGAGCAGTCCCTGGGTGCCCACACAGCTGACAACCAAGAATCATGCCTTCTCCAGTACAATTGTCTTATTATTATTATTATTATTATTATTATTATTATTATTATTATTATTAAAAATAAATTTTATTAACTCTACTTCATACATATCCATAAACTCCATAAACATCATATATACAAATTAACATAAAAAACCAAACAGAAATACATTATACTATAGAACAAAACAAAACAAAACAACAACAATAACAACAACAACAAGATCTTTGAAACAATCACATTAGTAATTTACTAACACTTTTTTTACTAACACTAATTTACTAACACACTAATTTACTAATTCAGCCTTTCTTCCACTCAACATGACAAACCTTCTTTCTTCCGTCTTCCAGTCATACACCATATCATGACTTCATTCATGGTAACCTTGGGTGTGCTTATCACCTCCTAGTACCCTCCTTCTTCTTTTCCTATCACTGTAACTTTGCTGGTATATCCATTCTACTCTGCTACTCTCTAATTATCTCTAACCTATAAAACCTCTATTCTAAACTTCAGTCTAAAGTTCCCTTACCTACTTCTTCCACTTCCATGTCAATTATATATTCTAATCAAACATGCCTATTAGAGCTGATTCTCCCCACTCTTCTTCCCATAATACCTTCAATATTTTCCAATTTTGAAGAAAAATTTCTTTGGGTTTATTCCGTAGAGTTAAAGTTAATTTATCCATTTCAGCAAGCTCATAAACTTTGAGCTTCCATTCTTCTATTGAAGGGATATCCTTCCTTTTCCAATTCTTTGCATAGACAATCCTTGCTGCATAGATCAAATAACAAAGAATTCTCAAGGCTCCTTTTTCCACTTTAATTTCTAGCCCTCCTACAATATTTAACAAATAAATTTCGGGCGATAGTTTAAATTTAATCTTTAACAATTTCTCTATATGATTATGGATTTGCATCCAATATACCTTAGCTTTTTTACAACTCCACCACATGTGGAAAAAGGAGCCTACCTCCTGACACTTCCAACATGAGGCTGCCTCCTTACTGTTATGGATTTTGGATATTTGTACAGGAGTCAAATACCATCTATAAAATAATTTTAAAAAATTTTCTTTTAAATTGTAGCTGCAAGTAAATTCTTGATTCAATTTCCACGCTTTTTGCCAATGTTCTAAAGGTATTGAATGGCCTATTTCCTGAGCCCACTTTATCATGTTAGTTTTAACTATTTCTGTTTCTAGGTCTATATTCAATAACATTTTGTAAATATTACTTAAAGGTCGTTTAATCTCAGATTTTATTATCCTATCGAATTCAGTGTCCTCCCATTCTATTCCTTTCTCTTTTGTGTCCTTTTTATATTTTTCCATTAACTGTCTATGTAAGAACCAATGTGTCCGATATCCCTCCCCCATCAATTCCTCTCTAGATTTAAGTTTAATATTGTTCCCTTCTTTCTTGAGAATGTCTTTATACGTTATCCACTCTTTAATCTTAACTTTTTCTAATTTATAAAAGGCTTCATGGGGGGATGTCCAATACGGTATTTTTAAATACATTTTTTTCCTAAGTTTAAGCCAGACTCCTAAAATTGCCTTTCTTTCAAGATGATCTGTAAATGTTTTGTCAATTTTATATTTATCGTAGCAAATATAGGCATGCCATCCAAAATAGAGGTTGAATCCCTCCAATTTGAGTAGTTTATCATTCTTCAAAAGAATCCAATCTTTCATCCACACTAAAGCCGAGGCCTCAAAGTACAATTTTAAATCAGGCATACTCAATCCACCATTCTCTTTCCTTTCTTTCAAGTATTTTCGTTTAATCCTCGGTTTCCTCCCATTCCATATAAAACTACTCAGTTCTTGCTCCCAACTATGAAAGGGTTTCTCACTAGTAATTATAGGTAAATTCTGAAAATAAAACATTTATCTTGGCAAGATGCTCATTTTCACGGTGGATATTCTTCCCAGTAATGATAAATGTAAATTTTTCCATTTCCGTATATCCTCCCGTATTTTCTTCCAAATGTTATTTGTAATCGTTTTCAAACAAGTCCGAATTATTTTTTGTTACCATTATTCCTAAATATCTAATCTTTTTTGCTATCTTGAAGCCAGAGTAGTTCATTAGTTCTTCTTCTTTCGGTTGTGCGATATTCTTTGTAATCATTAGAGATTTATCTTTATTAATTTTTAATCCCGCCATCATACCGTATTCTTTCAAAACGCCTAATAGGGGTTTAATACTATTAAGTGGATCTTCTATAATTAAGGCCATATCATCTGCAAAGGCCTGCAATTTGAATTCATATCCTTTTATTTTTGTTCCCTGTATTTCATTATTGTTCCTAATTTTTATATTCAGAATTTCAAGACACATAATGAAAAGTAAAGGGGAAAGAGGGCATCCCTGTCTCGTTCCTTTAGTAATCTTAAATTCTCTTGATTTTCCCCCATTAACTATTAAACAGGCCTTTTGGTCCTTATAAATTGATTGTATCCATCCTTGAAATCTTGTACCAAATTCCATCTCCTTCATCACCTCAAACATAAACTTCCAATTTACATTATCAAAGGCCTTTTCAGCATCTAAAAATATTAACGCCAATTCTTTCTGCCTATTCATTTGATAATATTCAATAATATCTATAATTATTCTTATATTATTTTTTAGATGCCTGCCTGGTAAAAAACCGTTTTGATCTTCATGAATCCAATTCACCAATATTTTCTTTAATCTATTAGCCATAATTGAAGTAAATAATTTATAATCTAAATTTAATAATGAAATTGGCCTATAACTTTTTTTGTCATATTTATCTTTCCCCTCTTTCAGGATTAATATTATATTTGATTCTTTCCAAGAGTTTGGTATTTCACCATCTTTAATAGAATTCATTACTTGACTAAGGATAGGAGTTAGTAACTCCTGAAAAACTTTATAATATCTCCCAGTAAGTCCATCCGGGCCTGGTGCTTTCCCTTCCTTTAGATTTCTAATTGCATCTCTAATTTCTTGTGAGTTTATCGGTTTATCCAGGTTTTCTCTTTGAGTCTCTGATAATTTATTAATATCTATCTGGTGTAAATATTTATTTATCCCAGAGCCTAGGTTATGGGGTTGTTCTCTTTCCTTAAACAAATCTTCAAAATAGCTTGTCAGTATATTTTTAATCTTCTCTTGACGATAGTGTATGTCCTTCCCTTCCCTTAGCTCCAAGATATTCTTTTTTTCTCTTTCTTTCTTCAATCTGTATGTTAACCATCTGCCTGGCTTATTTCCAATTTCAAACTGTTTTTGCTTTAAATATTTTAATTTCCTTTCTAATTCTTCTGTCATTAACAATGATAATTGTTTTTTCCATAGTTTAATCTCCTTATTAATTTCCATATCTTTGGGGTTCTTTTTCAGTTGAATCTCTTTTTCCTGGAGTTTATTCAAAATATAAGCTTCCTTCTTTTTTCTGCACTTATTTATCCAAGACTGCTGATTTATGAAGAACCCTCTCATTACCGCCTTACTAGCATCCCATACCAATTGCAATGACTGGCCTTTCCCTATATTGTTTTCCCAAAATGTCTTCAATTCTTCCCTCGCTTTGGTAATTACTGATTCTTCCCTTAATAGATTGTCGTTTAATCTCCAACTCCCATATTTCCTTCCAATTTTTAAAGTCATACTGATTGGGCAGTGATCCGAAATCGTTCTGGGGAGGGTTTCCATCTTAACTATATTTTTGATCAATTCAGCCGACATAAAGAATCTATCTATCCTTGACCATGATCTATGACGCTCTGAGTAAAAAGTAAACTCCTCCCCACTTTGATTTGTTTTATTTCCTGTATCTACAAGAACCATCTGATCTAACATGTCGAAGAAACTTTTTGGTAATTTCCCTTGATTCTTTTCATTTTTCTTTCTAGATTCACCCGATCTGTCCTTTTGAGGATCTATTACCCCATTCCAGTCACCCATTAATATTACCTTACGGTCCTCCAAGTCTAATAATTTCTCAGCCAGATTTTGATAAAATTTACTTTTATTCTCTAAAGGGCCATACACCGCCACTACTATTAATTTCATATCTGGGAGTCTTACTTCAACTATCACACAACGTCCAGATTCATCACTATATATTTGCTCTGCTTCAAATTTCTTATTTATATATATTATAACTCCTCTTTTCTTTTTATCAATTGCTGATGAAAAACTCTGACCTAATTTCGGGTTCTTAATAAATCTCAACTCTTTAGTTCTAATATGTGATTCTTGGATGGCAATCACATCTAGCTTTAACTTCTCTAAATAATCAAAAATATGTTTTCTTTTATGGGGAGCATTCATTCCATGCACATTCCAGGATAGAAATTTCAGAAACATTTTACCGTGATTTCCTCAAGTAAATTCTTTTATACACTACTTGGTTTCTTCTATTCCTTCTTTTCTTTGTTCTTCTATCTCTATATCCTGCAACGAACTTAATTCCTCTTCCTCTTCCTCTTCTTCCTCTTCCACCTCTTGATACTCCTCCTCTGCACCTCTTTCTTCTGCTTCCAGCCTTCTTTCCAATTCTTCTTCTCTCTGTAATTTAGCTATCTCCTTTTTCATTTGTTCCTTCCTGGACTTTTTCCCTTTATCATAAGTCTTCCGTATCTCCTCCTCTCTTTTCCCCTCATCTAACTCCCGTTCCATTCGGTCTCTTTCAGTTAGTTCTTCTTTATGTTTCTTCCAGAAGTCACGCGCTTTCATGACTGAGTTTAATACAATTCTCTTCTGTTTCCAAACAAATGAAATACCTTCCGTTTTCTCCCATGTATATCTGATGTTAGAATCTCTCAACAGTTGAGTTATGAAAGTGTACTCTCTCCTTCTCTTCAACAATGCAGGATGTACATCCTTAAATATTTTCACCTCAACTTCCTCCACTATCAATCTCTTCTCATAACTGCATTGTAGAACCAGCTCCTTGACTCTTTCCCTCAGAAAGTACACCACAATGTCGTGCGGTAAACCCTTGCGTTTTGCAACTGTGGAATTTATCCGAAAGGCTTTATCAATCTCTAGATTGAGCTGATCCGGGACCCATCCTATCAAACATGCTAGAGGAGTCGTCAATCTTCTATACAAATCTTCTTGAGGTATTTCTGGCAATCCCCTTATCTTTATTGATTTATTTCTGCTTCTTATGTCCATCATTAATGTTGATCGTTCTAGTAAATCTGTCCTCTCTTCAATTTTTTCTGCCTGAGTTTCCAATTTCTCTGTTTTCTCTTCCACACATTTTATCTTCACATTCACCTGTTTTAATTCTTTCGAGATATTATCCAATTTTGTATTGAAGATCGCCATTTCCTCTTTCATGTCAGTCTTTATTTCCATCTCATTAATTTCATCTCAGATCTAACTTCTTTCATTTCATTTTTAAAAGTCATGGTGAGTTTCTGTAATTCTTCCATTATTCCAAGTCCCGAACTCTGACTAAAGCCTTGATTTTCCGCCGTATCCGTCTTCATCTCTAGAGTCACAGACTTGGTTTCAATCGATGCTCTCCTTTGTAAGAGAGATTGAATCTGTGTTTGAGTTTGGGCTCCTGCCCCCGCCTTTCTTTTCCCTGCAGCCATCATTTTGATTATTTCTTATTTATCTTCACCTGTATTAGGTGTTAGCTTAATTTAAATTTAACTAAGATTTACTTATTACCTGGGGAGCTAATTATTTACTAAACACTCCAATTAAGATTAGGGACTTGAAAATATACTTAATTGAATTTATTTAATTTATTTGAAGCACTATATTGAATTTGATTATTAGTTATTTAATTCTATTCCTTCTTACCCTCTCCTCCTTTCTCTCTGCTATCTACAACTAACCAGTCTTAACTTTCTCTAGCCTTCTCACTCCTTTCTCTCACCTTCTTCCTTACGTTCCTTAATTCCTACTTCTATTCTCAAAAACTTTCTCCTTATAACTATACTCCTATTCCAATTCTAAACCAACAATCCTATTCCAAATCTCACTTCTTTCTTATCTTAAGTTCTCTACTCAGAATATCTTCTTTTCTTTCCCCCCTCTTTATGCCCTCTTCTCTTTTTATCAACTTAAATCCAGAAAACTTATAATACCTACCTCAGCACAATCCTTCTACTTCCTCTTATCCTAATTGACTTCCTTTCCTGGACAGGGCCACAAACAAAACAAACACACTGTTCACTTAAATGCAATACTTCCACAAGCTATACAATATTACTTAAATGTAATACCTTCACAGACAATCAGGCTTGGACAGCAATTTCCTACTTATGCGTACTCACCCTCAATTATAAATTCAATAAGATTAGATGTAATGAAAGATATAATGAGACAGCTAATTATACTAGATTATCTATATATAGCAATGTAATAAGTCCAAATAGATTATGTAAATTGTATTATGTAAATAACCAAATAAGAGATAATGAATTGACCAATAAGAAAATCAGTAAGAACAATCAAGAATTATAATGAAGTGTTGCAAAGTCTTCTCTTAAACGCTTCAAGAAATATAACAAGTCCTCATTAGCAAAGCTTCTTTAACCAATAGGAATCCCCCATACAAACCTCACAAATTCTTACTCAATTCCCCCCTTCACCCTCTTCTTAACCCTCCCAATTTGTTCCCCCCTAACACTCTACGGTTTCTATCTGGGTCTGAGAGGTTTCCCAGAGATTAGCTTGTCACGTCGCTTCTCCGAAATGTCTCTCTCTCTCTTCTCTTTCCCCCCTCTCACTCTACTCTTCCTCTGTCGCCGCTCTTGCTTCTTCTCTCGTCTGCTTCCGGTTTAGGACCTGCAGATCCCGTTGGACATAATATATAATAAACACAAATCACCTCCAACGAAATCCTCCTCTTCTTATTCACTAGCGTATAAATAGGGGAGTCTCAATCACCACTAATTTCCAGCTCCAAAAATCTCAGGATTCTTTCTCTTCCACCCGTCTCAGCTGAACAGCACAGGCAGTTCCAAGATGAGCGACACAAACTTCCCAGTCCAACAAAAACAGCTCCGCAGAGTTGAAAATGGCGACGATCCCTCTGTCGTTGATACTTCAAAAGTTCTTAAGGGAAGATTTGCTCCGCGACCTCATCCTCCCTGAATTCTCCACTTCCCAGTGCGTCCTCTCAGATCTCACCAGGTAGGTCTACAGCTTAAATAATTTAGTTGCTAAGTTCACAGGATGGGAAGAAGAGGGAATAATAAACAGTCTCGTTTCTTTCCCACAGTCTTATTAACTGCTTACCGCTACTTTTCTCTGCTCTGGGGGTACCGTCCCAGAGACCTGTTACGTCCTTTGCCAAGTAGAATATAACGTTTGGCAGCTCCCCAGCAAAAGTCAGACAGAGAAACTTACCCAAGGTTCAGATCTTATTATTCTTCCGATGGATGTAAAATTGTAGCGGTGGGGACACAACTTGCCTTGTTAAGGCTCTTCAAGCAGTAATGGCAGCTCTACGGTCCCACAACCCGAGTGCGTCCTCTCACCTTCTCCTCTTCTTCCTCGCACTTCGGGATGATCCAGACCCCTGTCGAGCCTCCTCCGCGATTCCCCTTCTTCGGAGAATCTATTTCCTCTAAGGATTTCCACTGTTCGAGGAAAATACCGACCACTTGAAGAATGGGAATCCGCAGCCTCGTGGATCCCAACTTCTCGCTGTGTCGCTGCCACCGGAAGTCCTCCTCCAGTACAATTGTCTGTTGCTGCCTGGGTGAGTTGAAGCAGCCAGGCTTCACTCAGGCTGGATGCAGGGATATTTATTTGGGCCTGCTTTTTTGTATCTCAGTAGCTTGCAGCAACCCTCCATCTTTCTGTTTGCTGTTTATTTTATTTTTATTGTATGATGTTCTCTTGCACTGTTCGTCACAACTTTGGGTGGTTGCATTGGTCTTGGATCCAGGTTGGTTGGTACCAAGGCACTCGCATATGGGTCATTTGCAGCATTCAGGGGGTGCAAGGTGGCAGTAGACATGCCTGGCTCTGGGGGACATGTGTTTCCTGCACCCATTGCTAGCAGGGTGTTCCTGTCCTGTGGGCTCCCCCTGCTGTTCCTTGGGAATTCCAGCCTGGGGCTGAAAGATTGGGTTTATCAGTCAACAGGCAGGTTGATCAATGCCGATTCCAGACCCATGCATGGGCCAACCCATTTGTATGCAGTAGCCAATAAAATTGTGGCCTTTTTTCTCCCAGTTTTTGTTCTGCATCTTATTCCATAGCTTCTTTACCCCTGTTGACGCAAGTGGTTTTGAAATGTAAAGAAAGCAAAATGAATGTCAGTGGAAATAATATAATAGATCAGGGGAAGTACAGACATACCTAACTGATGCTATGGCCCTTTCCACAACTCACCTTTTCTCGGTGCTGGGGTGTGGTGCTCGTGCAAGCAGCCTCCAGAGAGAGGCTCTCGTGTCTGGGGTCCTTCAGCTCTGCACAAGCTTCCTGCTTGCTTGTGAGCCCTGCCTCTTCCTTTCGCAGTGCAGCCTGGGACAGGAAGCAGAACCGGCCCGGCTCCTGAGGCTCCGCACGCAAGGTAAGTGTGTGCGGGGCCCTGGAGCGATGCGTGATCATGCACCATTTTCGGCTTAAAGCCAAAAATGAAAAAGGGTGTGACCAGTCCCTTCCAGGCCCTGGAGAGTTGCGCAAATGTGAGTGCATCATGTGAACCACTCCTCACATGTGCGCAATGCTCGAGTGGCCCTTTCGCCTCAAAAATGCCATGTGAAAAGGGCCCGACTTTAAAATAAAACTGAACCTATAGTTCTAAATTTTACATATTAGGTTCTGTTGTACTGCACAGGATGAATGTTGAAGGTCTGGCTTGTTTAAAACATCCAGGGAATTCTGAATGTTGATTATGGTGGTAGTTAATTCCTGTCAGTAGGCACTGACAGAATTATTCCTATTGTTTACGCTGTTGTATTTTTAAACTTCCTTTATGAAAATAAAAACTGGCATACCTTGTCTTTATTGGTTTATTTTTGTTTTTCAGTGATCTTATATGTCTCCAACATATGATTTTACAAATGAAGTCTGGCATATTAAGTCAATTCTTCCCTCTGGTAGTTGAGGAACTATTGTGAAGGATTATTATTATTATTAATGTGTATTTAGAATATGAGATTGGATTGTATATAAATTTACAATTTAATCCAATTTGCTGGTGTAATTTTTCCTATATTGCTATTGAGCAAAATGAAATTGGAAAGAAAATATATTTAAAAATTTGAAATTGCATCACATTCTCTGAAACTGGTTGGCAATTTCAACATTTGTTAACAGTGAACATATTCTTTTTCAGACAGAGGTCTCTTTCTGGAAGTTATTCAATTGACATTCCTCCACTTCTAGGAATGGAATATAAAAGTAGCAGCATTTTGGCTTTTCTATTCATGAATAAGAAAATTTTTAAGGTAAGAGCCACAATCCAGTACACAGTTAAGAATAGTTGTTGTCCACTGATTTCAAAAACAATTGAATGTATTTAATAGAACATCAAATTCAGCACAGGTGGAACGGGATTATTATTTCTTTAGGTTTTATACTTCACTGCCCAGCTCTGGAAAGTCTAATAAAGAACGAAGAATTAATTAGATACAAGTAATACAGTTGACTGTACAATGATTAATTAATTAATTTGGTATGATGGCATTACCAAAAATTATCTTGTAGGGAAAATTTTGGAGGCTTTTTGGCATTTCCTTACTGCATCAGTTCTAAGGGGTTCACTCTCAAAAAGTAACAGGAAGCAACAGAAAAAGAAAGAGCAGTCCAACAAGGAATGTAGTCACTTACTTTTCCAACATTGCAACAAGTCAAGGTAATGGATTATATCTCAAATTCACTAATGAATAAAAAGAAAATTACCTTTCCAGTCTCTGTTGTGATTACATTACAAAATGTTTAATATACCTAGACAAGCTGAAATTCATAAAACAATTAAGAACATTAAATATGAATATTTTATTTCTTCTTATAATGCAGGGAGGGCAAAGTGCACTGCAGTACTCAATATTCCTCATTATCACCCTTGTTCACAACAGCTGCTGAAGGTTGAAGTTCAACATCTGAAGGGTTTTCTGATCTCCACCCCTGCTCTAACAATAAGTTCTTGACATAAAACACCTTTTGCCTTCGAAGAACAAAACATGCATTTGTCATTATTTTTAATATGGCTTCTATAGAAAAGAATTCCAAAAATTTTGCTTTCGGTGAACAAACCATATTGTAAGGAAGTCAGTCTTTATAAGTGTCATTCTCACAGGCAAGAACAAATAATTTCATGATTGTTTTTCCTTGCTGCAAGATAGTTGTCAAAAGCTGTGTATTTTTTTAAAAAAAATTATTCACATTTCAGGACTTATTCTGTGCAAAAATGTAGGATTTTTCTACCCAGAAAACAATATTTTCATCAAAGAAAAGTTACCTGCACAGAAAACACCATTTTCTGCTCAGAAAATAATCTACATCTTTGTTTTACTGTGAAAAACAAGTTTAGTGTGATAAAATGTCATTTTCTATGCAAAAAACATAACTCTCAAAAAGTAAAGTTTCTCACCCATCTAGAGTTCTACTCCTGATGGTTTCCTGATGTACCAGAAACTTGTTTTTCAACCATTTCTAAAATATTCTTGTATATTCTTTCCATCTTTGCTCTTTGCATGGAGCTCTTGCAGGTGTAATTACAGACATAGGCTGTCTAGTTTTAGGATTTGGCCTTGAAAGGGGTTGACACAAGGACATCGGCAACATGTTGCTTCTCCTTCGTTATTTGTGGGAAAGTGTTTTCAGCCGTCCCACCCCTTTTGCTTATGAGTAAAATTTATTGTCCATGTATTCCTAGGTGTGACAGTATCAGCCAGATCTGCCATGGCTTCACAGGTCTTAGTAGCACAAGAGTTATTAGCAGTAGCCCACCTTCTTACCTTTTCTTTGTGTGTCAGTATAGGCTTTATCAGTTCCCTGACACTAAGACTAAGTAAAAATTGGGAAGAGGTCATTTTCTATTTGCTGAAAATTGCCTTCTCTCTCTCTTTCAGCTACTTTATGTTGCCCATCTTATAGATGATAAACTGCCTGTTTTGACTTCTCTTTTATTGGCACTTGAGTTCAGCCAGCCAGTACTGACCAGAGAGGATTATAAGCCTGAGACTTCTTGGTGAGCACCTTTGACATCTACAATACAGAATTCCTTTTCAGATCATCTTTCATACCCTCCTTGTGAGACCATTTGTGGTTACAACAACTACCCTTGGGCCTGGGCAACCATATTGTATATAAGGACTGCAACTGGCAAAGACCCTTCTGTGTATCCACTTGGAAGCCTTGGTAGGATGAAGTATAATACAACAACAGCCTATGATGGTCAACCATCATAAGACTAGACACAGAAAGATGGATTAAAATAAGGAACACTTTACTTGGCCTAACCTATTTAAGATGTGTTGGCCTGGAAAGGAAGCAAGAGAGCGGAGCAACCTGATGCAGATCCAACTGAGGCCAGGTGTCACCATGTGAATACCTTCCCAGACTTCTGTTGAGCAAAAACCTTAGGCTTAATGATATGTGTTGCTTCCCAGCCTGACCTAATTGGAAGGTAACCCAGGGACTCCCATCCAAGTTGCACAAATCTATAAGTGAGAGCCTGAATCCTGGGTTAACCTCAAGAATAGCTTCCTTCCCTAAACCCCTAGGTTGCAGAACCCTATAAGGGGAGGTTTCAGTGCCCCACCTCACACTGCAAAGGATGCCAAAAGGTGATTGCCGAAGTCTTCTATTCTCCTTCCCACTACCTGCCATGGACAAGGGATAAGTGTCTGTTTAGTCCCTTCCCCCACCAGGCCAGACAAGATGGCCCTCACCCCTTCTTGCAATTCCCCCAGAAAAAATATGAATGCCATCGGCCTGAAGAGCTCTGGCCACCAGAAAACAATACTAGGGTGATGAAGAAAGTGGCCTAAACTACTGCCCAGGGCAATACAAATCTCTGTATTAACCCTTCTGCAGGCCCAATCAATGTGCACCACATTCGCTGGTGCAAAGTGGCCAAAAAGGGGTGGGGGTGGGGGACTCCAGGCTAATGACGTTTTATAATGCAAAGATCTTCCAGTGCTTGGAAAACGATGGCCTTGCCCTTCAGCAAGCCCAAGTCATTCACACCAAGGTGAATGATTAAAACATCAAGAGGAAGACCCATCTGCTCCTCAAACAAAAGAGGCATCAAACTACTACATTGTAAGCCTCTTTTCTCCAGCCACTCCACAGTGACAATATCAGTTAACCTCAGCTGAGCTCCAAAATGGCAATTTCAGGCCCAGGACAATGCTCAGACACCATACTATGTCCACAAATCAGGACTCACTGTCTTGCAACACAATACCTAAATGCTTAATAGAGAAAACAGGTAAAAATTTAAAAGGGTGCATGTAGTTCTTAGCAAGGTAAGATTTCCAACAACTAATGCACTGGATATCTCATGAATCAAAACCCATGATGTTTAGGCAGCCCCAGTTCTAAATGAATGGGTGCCAGACTTAACTCTGAGAAAGCCCAAACACTGTGAGGCCTTTGATGTAACTGTCCAAGACTAATACCTGGTAAGGCGAGAAAAATCAACATGGCAAAATAATGCAGCTAGCATGCCTACCCTGAGCTCCACATAATGCTAAAATACATGAACAGGACATAATGCTGAGTTAGCACACCAATGTAGCTTCAGTGTAGCCTCCTCTTTGATCAGTTTTAGATTGCCTAATCTTCACCACTAAGCCCTACCAGAAACATCATCTTTAGCTGTTACAACTAATTCCTAACACAGAGAACTCCCAAAAATACCATCAATGCCACTGCATTAAAAAGAGCTACCTCACAGCCTGCACTGCAAACCACAGGCCAAACATCACCTAACCTTTAAGCACTACCAGAGAAAGAGGCTCCCAGTTGTCAGCCACCTGACCACGCTCTCTGGACCACCTTTCCAAGGCCTTACATGCTCTAAAATCAGACATTGAGTTCTCATAGCCCTGAGTGTTTGCAGCAGAAGCCAATGCAGATAACTTAGACTGAATAGACTGAAGTGTCAATCCCTTGTCCTTTAATTACACATGGTACTGCAAGACATGTTCAACAGGAACAGGCCAAGAAGTTGCCAATCCTACAAAACTACTCAAAATCTTTCCCAGCTGTCTGGTAACCTCATCTAATGCTGGGAGCTAATGAGAGGCTGATGGATCTCACCATCTCACCTCTTCAAGGCTCCATACATCTAGCAACATGGGAACAGGTCTGGCGTCTGCTTCTGAGGCTAGTTTGTCTGAAGTGCTCCGTCTGTTAACATGAAAGAGCATCAGCAATCCAATTATCCACACCTGCCACATGGAGCACTGTAAGCAAAATATTATACTTCAAAAATAACAAGACAAAAACCCTGACTAAAAACATAATCCTTGGTAATTTAGAAGACATAGTGTTGATAACATGGACAGTCACCATGTTATCACACCAGAAATATGCTGAGGAGTTAGACAACTCTTCAGCCCAAATCGTAACTGCCACCACAATGGGGGGGGACTCTAAGAAGATTAAATCACTCAATAAACAAGCCTATTCATCTGGCTCAACACAACAATGTCCCCTAAAATAAATGCCCAAGCCTATAGACCCAGTTGCACCCAAAGACACCTGTAAGACATTGTGAAGACACAACTCATACCTCCAGAATGAAACACTGTTAAAGGAAACAAGAAACTCTTGCTAAATCATCAAATCTTCCCTAATCCCTCTAGATAATCTGTTTTTATGATTGGGCTTTTGCACTCTAGCAATCAAATCACAAAGATGCCTCAAAAAGGCACTTCTAGGAGCAACCACCTTACATAAAAAAGATAACATGGCCAATAAGCTCCTGGAATTCCATAAGCATGGTTTTATGAAGCCTTAGAAAGGCAGACACTCCCTCCTGCAATTTGGGTCAGCTAACTTCTCTGTAGACAATCCACAATGCTGCTATAAGGTATCAATCCCAATACCTAAGAAAACCAAAAAAGTGGCAGATACTTCAGTCTTTTTCTGAGACAAAGGGACACCTAATTCTTCTGTGAGGGAGTAGAAGTCTCTCATTAGAAAAGCATATTACCGTGTGCCAGCCCTACCTACAAACAGGAAATCATTTAGGTAATGAGCTACCCCTCATAAACCAGACCTAAGCTTCAATGCCCACTCAAGAAAAGTACTAAACTTTTCAAAATCAGAGCAACCCCATAGAGAGCTCCAGAAGGAGATGGGAGGGGGAGTGCAGATGGAATTATTTGCAGGTTTTCCACTTTCATGAGGGGTCTGTGCCCCAAACCCTCATGAAAATGGAGGGAGCACTATTCCAAATTTTTATGCCAGCTATCACAAATACATGTTTCTGCATGTCTGTTACCTTAACCAGTCTTGTTAAGTTTTTTGAGATAATGGTGGGACATCTGGAAGATGGAAGTCCCCCAGGAATATTGTTGGCCCCAAGTCAAAATCAGCATTTCAAATTCTGTCTGGGAAAAAAAGAACACTAATACAGATACTGCAAGACTTATGTTTCTTCTTCCGTTACAAACATGAGAGAGGCTGAAGAGTAGAATTTTTACCATCTGAGGCTTCTAGAAAATCATTCCACCCAGTATGCTTTGTTATATTCCAAAGTAACCTTCTAAAGGCACAAATAATTTTCTCTCCCATGAAGCAATAAAAAAAAGGAAACAAAAACAGGGAGATTATACGAGTTCCTTGAGGTTACGGAAGGTCACTGTTATGGAAAAGAAACCATCCAAACTTTCTTAATCATGTTCACAACCTTACATAAAATCTCATCCATCTGTTATCGTAATGCTACAAGTAATTTGCAGACTTTTCTTTTGAGTAACAGAACTCTCTAACTACCATTTCAGTGTGAAACCTTTAAAGATTTTGCTGCATATATTTTTGATTTGTTTGATTCCTTTGTCAGGAACTCACTGTAAGATCGGCAGGGTGGTTGTGTGGGAAGAAATATAATGATGAGCCAAGAAGCACATTATATTTGCATGAAGTACTAAGATAAACAATTTTTTGTGTGTGGTGTTATCTGCTATTTGCAATAACTCCACATACTTTACTGCCCTTGAATGACAGTCACGGTTTCTGTTCTGAGTTCATTTTTTTATGCTCATAGGAATAGTCACAAGTAAAACCCACAAGATTTTTTTTTTCCTTGAGCAGGAAATCAAATTTTTTTGAGTTGACAGTTTTTAATCCGCTGTTCCTGGAGCACTGCATTAATTTGAGCAGTAATCCTTGCTGGATGGGGAGAACAGTAAATCCTCTCTCATTTACACCGTTCCCTTTAACCATGGAATAAAGCTTTCAAAGCATGAAATACTTTCCTGACAAATGCTACATAGGAGAAGAGATACATAAGTATATATGGTATTATTTACCTATTTTATAACTAAATTGCTTGCTCTTCCAACTCCGAACATTTCTTTTCAAGGGAATTATCCAACAAAAGTGTTGATCTTAATCCAATTGTTAGTCTCAAATTAGAACAGACGTATTTGATCAGTGGAACTTCTATAAGTATTAACTAGCCAAGTTCCTATTGATTGCATGACAAGTTAGAGTTATCAATTTGATGTATGCAATTACCACTAAAAAAACTATTATATTTTAGTCCAATGGAAGGGTACTATTAAATTATGGGAAATTAAAGGCACCATTGCTGGCATTGTTTGTGACAGCAGGGATACTGTGAACCACAACCCTAGCTGGCGCACAAAGATCTGTCCTAGGGAGGTTCACAAATGACCAGCAGCTCAATCAATGGCTTTTATGCTATGCATTAACCAACTGATATAATCAAGAGTTTATCCTTCTATTTAAAGATATAGCCACAGTTCCCACAGAAGGTATGGTGGTTGCTCTCCATTTCCACACATACTGCTAATGCATTCCAGTTGCTACAGACAGCTGCCAAAACTACCCACTCACCTGCTTAGTTAACCTCCCAGCAGGAGTACCTGCTCACTTCTAGGACTCTGAGGAGCAACAGAATTGAAAAGAAGCCATGTCAAACAGCAAAAGAAAAGGAGAGTAGTTTCTCTGTAACAGCTGTTGATACTGCTACAGTGACTCAGAAGCTTATAATCATGTAGGCACTTCATGGTTTCCTGTGTGAACCAGGACTACCTGTGCCACTGAGAACTTAACAGATCTGGTCAAGACAAAATGCATTGCCACCTCACACCAAAGTCTAACATTTATTATCATTTATTGACACTTATCTTGATAAAAAAAGAAAAGAAAAAGCAGACTGACATGTATATGAAGAAATTGGTCCAAGTACCAGTGAGTAATGTTGTTGACCCAGTGTTGGCTTAGCATACTTCGCTTGCTTCCTCTTTCTTCAGTTCTTGCCTTTCAGTTGTGACTTCTCTGCAATCCTGTCAGTACTAATGGATTCAGCAAAATGTCACAATGTATGACAGTTAATTTATGGTGGGGGCTGAAACTTTCTATTTGTGGGATTTACTCTCCTGAAACCTGTGCATTCCTTGGATGATTTACATTTGTGAAGGCTCTATGCTTGACAAATGGGGACGATGAAGATGATTCAGAGGACAGAAAAGAAATACAAAATGAATAAAACAAATGACAGGCATCTCATAAAATTACTTTTCAGAAATAATCACCAGAGTAAAACAGGGAGGGAAACACTAACTTTTTATCTCCCAGACAATATGCACTTCTTCAGCTTCTGCAGAACCTCTTTCTTAAGTCATCATTAATCTTATCAAAGCATCAGGTACTTGAAACTAGACCTGAATATGAAAAAAAAGAATCAGTGAGCTCTTGAGGATAGCTCAGTCTATGTTCTTGTCTTTGCCAGTATATGTAAGACATGCTTATGGTTGGAATACAGGGTTCAGCTGGACTAAATTTTAAAAGATTGCTTCCATTGCTAAAAGTGCGTAATGTGCAATGTATTACAATGTTGCAGTTTTTCACTGCCATTTGTCAAATGCATGGGATTTTGAACAACTGTTTATGTCATGCTACTACTGCTCATTTGGTTATAGTAGATGTTAACACAATGATAATGGATTTTTATAAATGACAAATCATAAATAATACATAATAAATAAATATACAGTTTTTTATTTACATAGTGGAATGTATGCATACACACACACACACACACACTTTAGTGAATATTCCAAAAATCAGAAAATTAATGTTAATATTTAATGTTGATAAGCACCTTCATACAACAGATAATTGTTGATATTTCTAACTTATATCTGGGAGTTTCTGTATTCATTTATGAATGCCACTATTTTCTACATCTTGGAATTTCATTATAACATATTATAAACAGGGAAAACTGCTTGCTACTACACAAACACACTCTCACAGACATATATCTCCTCAGACTATAATGGATAACAATCTTAATTTGAAGTAGTATTATGATGATGTTGTCATCAAGGGCAAACCAGTTAGGTTACATCAATGGAGGAGAAAATGCCAGTCTCCTAATGCTATAATTGGTATGGGCTGCCCTGTTCTAAGAAGGAGACAGAATGTTACAGATATTATCTTCTCAATAAAAATGACTACAGAGAACAATGATATTGCAGTAAAACTGGCCATAACTTTATTAGAGAGTAGTAATCTGCAGTGCAGCAGCAAATGTGATAAGCAGGCACTCAGTGAGGAAGGTTGGTTAAGCCAAGCATCCACAAGGTAGAAACTCCCCAGTTTTGAATCATGGGGAATTTCCCTGTGATTCTTAATTGCCTAATTTCCATAAAGGCACAGTGGGGACCAATGAAATCTCATAAATGGTGCCACTGGCATTTTTTGAGGTGCAGTTCAACTTTTGGTCTAGTGCAAGCCGTCCTGTTTTCCTTGCCATCACATCCACCAGCACCACCACCACCAGCAGCAACTTTCAGTGAGGTGTGCTCAGCCTCTTTCTTCTTATCACTACAACTTGCAGGCAGCATAGACCATTTTCCTTCTCTGGCTGTGAGTGAAGCAGCGTGGCAGGAGGAGCAGGTGCCAGTGGTGACCTAACAGTGTGTAGTTCCCATTTCATCGGACGATAGGAAAAGTGGACACAGATATTGGGAAGTGTGTTTCTCACTCCTGCTTCTCCTACTCATGACACTGCAGATCTCTAGGATCTCCTGTAAGGATACTAGAAAGCTTTTTTCTGTTAATGTTGTATATTAGCTCATATCAGCCAGTTGAGTTGGCTTGGTGTTGTACATTCTAATGGTCACACCTTTGAACATCCATGTGTTAATGTAATAACTTGTAGTGAATAAAACTATCGATGAACAAGTTTATAACTTCCATGTGATCAGGACACCAACTCATGTTATGGGCAACTCCAGATGACTATAGTATAAATTCCTAGTCGTCCAGAGGCAAGACCAATGACATGCCTCAGTTTTTTCCCATAATTATGATATACTTCATTCTCCCATTGTTATGAGATTCTCTGTTCATGAGAGTGATACGTGAAGTGGTCTTTAAGTGTGCTAAAGTCTACAGAAAACAGTAAAAATGTAGAGCTGTGTCCTTTGATTGTGATCACATTTATAATTATACTTTTTCAATTTTGCTGTACATTGCAAAAGCAGTCAGTCAAATACTTCCCTTATTCTTTCTTTGCCACTCACTATTTCTTTTTCATTATTCTGGGGAAAAATCTATTTTACACTCTTATTTTAATGCACTTTAATGTTCTGTATGATTCAAAGAAGTTTGATCACTCCGATCCATTCAACAAAGATTTTCATTGATTGTTCCTAGGGGATGCATAGAATACAGAGATACGTTTTCTTGCATCATTAACTTAAACAAATAAAGCGTATGAACAAACAATATCATTTTTTCCAAAAGCCATTATCTTACACTTATCCTTGCTGATTTTCATCTGAAATTGCATTGCCAATCACAGATTTCAGGCATACATATGCCTCCCCGCCCCCCGTTTGATCAGATGTTTCTCACCTTAGCTGATCATCCCTCCCATTTTTTTTAATACCCTGTAAGAAATCACATAAATTGCAGCCATATAGATTGCTAATCTTTCATCCACAGTGAGTATTCATTACATTTTTCCATCTGTTGGTTTTCTGTTTGTCCTCGGTACTACAGGAATGCATTACTCATGCTCCATAATAACTATAGAGTGTAATTTCCCGTGGCATAATTCTCTATGACACTCTATAGTGTTACTAGTGGTCCTAGTCCATGTAGCACCCCATCTTTAACAAGGTAAATATCAAATGATTTTTTAAATGGTGAAGGGGAATGGTTTTTTAACCCTTTAAAGTATTGTACTTTGGAAATATGGTGAAAAAACAAAAATAATGTAAGGCAGAAGGCAGCAGGAAAAGAGGGAGGATCCATTACATGTAAATAGACTCAATCAAGGAAGCCATAGCCCACAGCTTGCAAGACTTGACCAAGGTTGTTGGTAACAGGGAGGCCTGGAGATCTCTCATTTGTAGGGTCACCATACATTGAAATCAATTTAACAGCAACTAAAAGCAACAACAAAAGTTCATGAATGGAATCTGATAGTAGTTTAAATTCAGCAGATTAACAACACACTACAAGCTTCTCGAACTTGGTAGCCCAGGGTTCCACCTTGAACAAGCAATTAAAGAAACTTTATGTTGAATTCTTACAAGAACATGCAAGAAAAGCAACTGAGTAACACAAGTGCATGACATACATACAAATTCAGCAATAAGGAGAAACACAGTTTCCAAACTATGTACATCACACTTGTCCTTTTATCTTATCCAGACATTCTAGCTGTTATCATACCAGCAGAATATGTCAAGATATTTGAGATCATTGCTCAGAATGTTTTGTAGATGTTTCACTTAACTTGAAATCACTAGGAACTGATCTTCTGTGTCTAAGCAAACTGTTTTCTTCAACGTGGCTGTACCTCATTTAGGTCTTATAGTCACTTTCTGACTTTTCTCCTTCAGTGGAAAAAAAATTAAGAAGAAAGGGTGTGGGAGTCCCTGTAGAAGTGCACACAGCCAAGGCTGTTCTCAAGGGATCTGCTCACTTTGTAACTAGATGTATACCAAGGTGCAAGCTATGAATATAAAGAAGCGGGTGCTTGTTTGCTGTTGTACAATATGATAAATATTGTACACTACTGTATAATAATATAATACACTAGAATACTAAATTATAGCCCCTTGAAATGTTGTTGTCTATATGTTATTGGACCTCCTTGTGTCAAATGTTCAAAATACATTTTTAACATATGCCATTGCCAGATAAACACATTCTTTCTTATTTTTAAAATAACTCTTTTCTAGAGGCCATTCACAAAAGTAAACAGGACCATCAACTGACAACCAAACTCAGTTCTGCATAGACTTAAAGTATTCCCTCAGCTTCTAGATAATCTACATTAGGCTACTATCTTGTCCTCTGTGTTCTAGTACCATATGCTGTAATGCAAAATTGATGACTGTCATTATGAACTACACTTAAAAAGCCCACGTCCCTTGAGGTGTGTGTAAAAATGTCATAGTATAAAATCAAGTTATTACTTTTTTATGTTCTGGGGACCAAGATATGTTCAGAACCATCAAGGGTTCTTTCACATTATAAAATACTACAAGAATACAATAACCTTTCAAAGTTAATTTAGTTTTCTTTGTTCTATATTTTAAGTATACTCCAGTGGGATTATTGGGCAGCCAACAGTAACAGAGGCATCAACTATCTGAAGTTGAAAGTTTTGTCATTTGGTATTGTTTTGGGTCATTAAAAAAATGTTGTGCCTTTTGACAAAGAATTATGAAGTGGCTGGCATTCTCTCTCTCTCTGTCAGTCTTTCTATCTGCCTATCTAGAAATCCGGGGGGGGGGAGAGAAAAAAGAGTATTCAGAAATCCGAGAAAGATGCATACCATAAAAATCCAAGAGAACTCATCCAGGAATCAAAGAAACCCAATGATTCTGTGAAAACAGGCCAATTTTTGCCTCACGATGCATGATGACAATGAAATGTCATACTGAATCTGAGTCAATAAGGAGTCCTCTTTTCTAAGGTGGTAGGATTGTATGCTTCTGTGAACAAAAGTTTATATTGATGGTAGCAGTGTACTAGGATCTCCCATGTCAGATAGACTTTTGCTGAGGAGCCAGACTAAATATGCCAAACAGCTACTGGGCAACAGCAGTAGTGTGTGTGTGTGTGGGGGGGTGACACTGGGGAAGATTTCTCTGTGTGACAGGCCCCTACTTCTTCCAGATTGGTGTGACAATTCCTACTCTGATAAGGTGGCCTGTCCTTTTCTACACAGCAATGCCTCTCCCCACCCACCCACCCACCCTGCCAATAACACCATCTTTTTATAAAAAGGCAAGGGCTTTCAGCATTTATTTAGAACCACTTAGTAATGTTATGTAGTGTGTTTTCTGTGTTACTTATCACTGGAGACAACTCAGGCCGTGTCAGTATTTACAAAGATAAACTGTAACATTTATTAAGATAACAATAAAAATAAGGTAGCATGTTAGAGTTCATATGCAGTTTAAAGTTGATACATTTTTGTACACTTTTCAGACAATATTAACAGTTAACTCCCTGCTCAGAAACAGTTCAATCAGGTCTCTAGTCTTTCATAAAATGCATCATTATCATACAACATTTCTTCAGCTAAATTCCCACCAAAGGCTTAACCCTCAATATAGGTCACATTCTCTGACCAGTTCAATTGCTCTTCTCTCTCTCACTAGGCTTCTACTGAGAACTAAACCTCCCAAAGTAGCTTTACTCTCTGGCTGACTAAGAGACTATGCTCCCTAGCTACTTGCTAGAAATAAATATGCTCACATGTACTTGGCTTTACATAAGCTTTTCTCTCAGACGTAAGCCTCTCCCACATACTCTTGGGTTGGGTTTCTCTCCTGAGGGGCATTCTGGCTGCCTAGAAACCTAATTTCAGGCTGCACTGGCACTCCAAATAGCCAAACCCTCAGAAGTTCCTCACAAAAGGAAAAATTAAACTAAGAGTGGGAACACTATACTGTCAGCAAGGGAACATATTGCATGACCAAGTGTTAATAAAATGACAATTGAAAACAATACATGGAAAAAGTCTGTGAAAGAGATGAAAGGATGACAGATTAACTCAAGGAACAATCATTTGAAGATGAACCTACAGTTTTAGAAAGTTAAGTGGAAGCTGCACTCAGAGCACCTGGCAGAGTTAAATACCAAGGAAACAACGGCATGCCAATATAGCTGCTTCAAGTTACAGAGATAAAATCTGCTTTTGTAACTAAAGTATGTCAACAAATATGGAAAATAAAACAAAGGCCCACATTCAATATATATTTTAATCACTAAGAAAGGGGACAACAGGGATTGCAGTAACAGCTGGACCATTGTGTTAATCTCCCATGCAAGCAAAGTGATGCTCAAAATTCTACAACAGAGGCTTTCCCTATATATGGAACAGCCAAATTAAAAAAAAAAAAATCACAGAAGTCCAGACTGGGTTCAGGAAAGGAAGGAGCACTGTGAATCATATTGCAAACATAAGTTAGATAATGGAGTGCACCAAAGAATTGCAAAAGAAAATCAGTGCTTTATAGATTACAGCAAAGTCTTTGATGGTACAGATCACAAAAACCTGTGGATAACCCTAAAAGAAATGGGTGTGCCACAACATTTAATGTGTAACCTGTATCCAGGACAAGAAGTTAAACATCAGGACAGAATACAGAGAAAGGGAATGGTTGCTAGTTGGCAATGTAGTTAGGCAAAGCTGCATTTTATCACGCTAACCTGTGTGCTAAATATATGGCATGTGAAGCGGGATTACACTTGGAGGAAGGAGGCATGAAAATTGGAGGAAGGAACATCAACAGTTTAAGATAAGCAGATGGTACCATATTACTAGCAGAAAATAGCAGACTTTGAATAGTTACTGGAGGAAGTCAAGGAAGAAAGTGCATATAGTCCATACCTTGCCTTAGTTATTAATCAGAATATAGGCTACAGTCAAGAAATCAGAAGAAGCCTTTACTTTGGAAGGGCAGCTATGAAGGAACAAGACAAGATTTGGAGGCGTCATGACATGCCATTAAAATTAGGATTGTCCATACCATTGTATTCACAATTTCTATATATGGTTGTGAAAGAGGGACAGTGAAGAAAACTGATAGGAAGGAAAACAACTCATTTGAAATGCTGCGATGGAGAAGAGTTCTGTGGATGTGGACTGCTAAAAAGACAAATAAATTGGTCTTAGAGCAAACAAGGCTAAACTCTTTCTAGATGCCAAGATGATTAAACTGAGACTGACATTCTTTAGACATATCATGAGAAGACATAACTCCCTAGAAAAGACAATAATAATTGATAAGGTAGATTTTTTTTAAAAAAAAAATCTCATTTTGAGATGAGTGCTTTTATTTCCTAGCAGTGTGCTAGTCCCATTCATCTGGTTACTAATGCATTTACTTGATGTTTCTCTTGAAATGGTGAGATATGTACAAACATATGGCTGCATAATGCTACAAGTAATTGTATACATCTAGAGATGTATTCAGCCAGTAGGTACATGTTGTTGTTGTTTGCCTTCAGGTAATTTCTGACATGTGATGACTTTAAGCCAAACTTATCACAGTTTTCTGAGGCTGAAAACATATGATGCACCCAAGTTCAACTAGTGGGTTTCCATAGCTGAGCAGGGGATTGAACCCTGGTCTCCAGGGTCATAGTCTAACACTCAAAGCACTTTACCAAATCTGGATCTCGAATCTGGATTTCTGAGGTTTGCCAAACTTGTGTTGACCTATGAAAACAATGCTTGCTGGATTCTATATAGAACTGAAAGGAATTCTTTTTTGAAATTGTTTTCCCCCTTTTTTAAAAGAACATTTTTATTAAAATAAACATTATAAGATCTAAAAAACAAACAAAACCATCAACATACAAAAACAATCATTACTAAGTATTCATCATTATTACATAATCAACTTCCTCCTGACAAAGTGTGGGTCTACGATAACTATAAATTCTATATCTTTTCATCTAATATAATAAATTATTTTACTTATTTTATTTCCTTATTGTATTTACATATAGTATAATCTCAATGAAATGAACTTCTACATTTGCTATCTTTGACCATTTCCACACGGGGTTTTTAAAATGAGGCAGAGGACGTCTGTACCTGAGTGGACTGGGTCGGACCTACTTAACGTAGATCTGCACCCCAGCCTGCTCCGGAATGACCCCAAGTGGTCATCCAGTGTGCTTTTGAAAGACTGCTAAAAACAAGTCTTTCAAAAGCACAGAGCGTGCCACTGCGAGCCTGCTCCCTTATGCAGACTCACAGGCTTGCATTGGTGCGAGCCTGCGATCTGCTGGGGGTGGGCTTTAGGCTGGTGAGCTTCAGCAGTTGGTCGAGACCCGGAAGTTGCCATTTTCATCCCCAGAGGAGTGTGGAGTGGTGGTCCTGTGCTGCTCCGGAGCAGTGTGGACCAGACTGGGGAGCCCAAAAGTCCGGTGAGTAGCGTCACGGGGTGATTCCCTCGCCTCATGTGGAAATGGCCATAGTCAAGAGTTGTTTTGGCAGTATGGAAGAGTACAGTTGAATGAATCTTTACAACAGTATTGAAATTCTTGGTTAGCTAGTTCCCTTAATCAGTGTAGATTGCCTGACAAAGCTGGAAAAAAAGTTACTTACAAATGTAGTTCAGCTTCATGCAAAATTCACCAAAAATGCTGAATAATTCGTAGCAACACATTGTTTAAATTCTGTTGAATATTTGAGTCATAAACATACAAATACTTTTTTGTGTTGTTCATTGGAACACGTTGCCTAGAAAAGTACCTAGAAAAATAAAGATTTCCATTTGGAAACTGTATCTGAAAATGCCCTCTGTTTTAGCATGTATAGATTGGGGAAATCCATGCTCCACCTCAATACCTCTTTATGGGATAAATTCCTCATGTATTCCTGTCATGTTGGCAACACAGTTATAAACAGCAGTGCTCTCATATTGGCAACAGACAAGTGCCACTCTTGTCTTTACACTGTCATTGGGACTCAATGACATCCATTTCTGTGAGTTGGTTCCATAGCCAAGCAGCTCATATGGCTGAGCTTAAATCAGCTTAAGCCCTACTACATCAGTTTAATAACACCAGCTTAAAAGTGTCCATCTAGCTATTAAATATGGATAAGCTATCCCATTTTACGCTAAGTATGAGTCAAGTAATGT
This sequence comes from Ctenosaura bakeri, assembly GCA_948474755.1. Lineage (NCBI taxonomy): Eukaryota > Metazoa > Chordata > Lepidosauria > Squamata > Iguanidae > Ctenosaura > Ctenosaura bakeri. The sequence goes on from CAOLHI010002888.1 coordinate 157,727, forward strand.
GGATTAATTTTCTCTTGGGGAAACTAGGACTGTGGTGCTTATTATGTAATACTTTGTGTGGGGTGTGTTTGTGTGAAATAACGTTTCCTCAACCCTTAATTGAGGTAATTGCTCCTTATTGTTTTTTTCTGCTCCTGTAATATTTATCTTTATTGGGCCTATTTTCCTAGAGCTACAGAAATATGTACTATAGACGTTAATAGCAATATGCATCTAGTAAGAATGGCTACCCAATGATTTCACAGTGGTCAAATGTCCTAGAAAAGTTAATGAAGACAGCTAAAATTCCCTGAATCAGGACTTTTCTGCTATTATTTTTTTCCCATTGAGCTGACGATCACTTTGAAATGGTTTCATTGGTTTTTATTTAATCCTATAGTAAGAAGTAAATTGACTGTAATTTTTGGAAAGAGGCTAAAATTTGTATCTCTTCCCACACACTGGAGGTCAGGAAAAATCACAGGAGAGCTTCCTTCTTATTCCTGTGAATACAAGCCTTTGCATTTTGCCAAATTAATATGATACTGTTCATTCCTGCAATCAGAGTAACCTCTTGGATCTGGAGACAAAGTACAACAAGAACAAAATAGCCTCCACTGATAAGTTCAAATGGAAGTCAATCTCTGTCTCTGTGATGACAGAGCTACTCTGAGACAGGAGAATCTGCATTAATCAGGACTGATATCCAAATATACCCCCATTTCATAATGATAGATATTTCTATCAAGTTAATGATGAATTTCAGAGCATTTTAGAAGCCAAATATTAAAGGATTTCCCAAAACATAGGAGCTGATAGCTGCAATACTACACTCACCTGACCTTTTGAGAAAACTCTTTTTATAGTACAAGATATATGCGGTTGTTATTTGTTAAGGGATCTCTCTTCAGCATACCAATATTATGAGGAAAGTGCAGTATTTTGCTACTGATGGGAAATGCTCATCCATCAAAATTATTTTATTAGGATTTGGAACACTTTGGAATGTGGTAGCATGAATGTCACAGAACATATTGGCTTAGTGTTGGTGCTATCATTATAATGAGCAAACGACATAGGATCATAGAGCTGGAATGAACTGTGAGGGCCACATAGTCCAAACACCTGCCATGTAGCTATACATAGCTAAAGCACTCCTTTGAGATGGTCATCCAACCTCTGCTTAAAGACCTCCAAACAAGAGAGTCCACTGCCCCTTGAGCAATCTGTTCCACAGTCAAAAAACCTCTCACAGTCAAGAGGTTCTTCCTAATCTTTAGGCATAGTCTCTTTTCTTGTAATTTGAATCCATTAGTTTGTGTTCTTGTCTTTGGAGCAGCAGAAAAAATGCTGACTCCATCTTCCATATGACATCCCTTCATATACTCAAAGATGGCTGTTTCTCAGTCTTCCCTTCTCGAAGCTAAACATACCAGGTTCTCTCAATCATTTCTCACTAGACTTGGTTTTCAGAACTTCTACCATCCTAGTCACCTCCTCTGGGCACTTCCTACCTTGTCAGTATATATGTATATGTATATGTATATATTTAATGGTGATGCCCAGAAACAGACATAGACCATTTCCACACTACACTGTTACGGTGATATTATTCCACTTTCAACATCCTATGGAATTCTAGGGTTTGCAGTTTAGGGAGAGGCCTTTAGAATTCTCAGACAGAGAGCTCTTTGGCCTCAGTAAACTACAAACTCCAGAATTCCACAGGATGTTGAAAGTGTAGTGTCGAAATGGCCCTAGTATTCCAGGCAAGGTCTGATGAAAGTGGAATGGAATGGCAATATTACTTTTCTCAATTTGGACGCTATACATCTTTAAGAAATTCCCATTTATCAGGGTCTCCATTTCCTTTGAACACTCCTAACCATTGCATCTCACCCACTATTTTCCTCAGCTTATTGAAATTAACTTTCTTAAAGTCTGCAGAGCACATATGGCTACATTTAACTTCTCCTTTCCACCTTAATTTCCCCCTTTCCTTGCACTCTTGGCTGAGTTTTGCTTCCAAAAACTATTGGGAGTTTGAAATTTCCCATTACTACCATCTCTCTTCTACTGGTATAAAACCTAGCCCATTTCTACACTTCACTGTTATAGTGCTATTATTCCACTTTAAACATCCTGTGGAATTCTGGGGTTTATAGTTTACTGAAGTCAAAAAGCTCTCTGACTGAGAATTCTAAATGCCCCTCGCTAAACTGCAAACCCCAGGATTCCATAGGATGTTGAAAGTGGAATAAAAGCACTACAACAATGTAATGCAGAAATGGCCCTACTGTTGGTCACAATTCGAGTATGACCATTAAATCCATTGGATTTACCTTCATGTTGATTCACTGTTTAATAGTTGATTCAATGAATCTATTCTAGTTGGTTCTACTCAGCCAAATGCCATCCACTGTCTTCTAAGACTTAAATCCCATCATTGGTCCCAGGTAGAATAGAGCCCATGGATCTCTTGGATGCATATAAGTGTTGCCTTACAAACTACTCATGAAATCAATCACTTTCTTCTAGTCAGGACTAAAAACTGGATTTGAGTGTAAACTATCATCATTGTTAGTATTGGCTGGTCTTTACTTTTCAATTGACATTATTTTTATCTGTAACTTACTCCCTTATAACATTCTTCTTAGAAAACAAATCATGTGCACGTTGTAATACTGAAGCATGTAAGCTATTTGATATATATATATATAAAAAAGCGAGCATTACCAAGTTTCATTGCAGCAGAGTCTTATCATCCTACATGCTATCCTTTGCCTTTTACTTTGAGGTGGGGGAGGTGAGGGAGAAGGAGAGGGAGAACTGCAAACTCTCACCTCTAGCCTTAGTTAGTATATCTCCATCACAATAAAAAATAAGCCTGCCCGAAGCCTTGCCTAAAAATTTAACAATGTTTTTTGTAAATATAACTTAGAAGCACAGGAGATCTGTTGAGCAAGTAAATGGGGACAGATCAATGATTTCTGGGCATCTGGGACACCTGTAACTGGTTTTCTCTTTGTAAACATCTGAAAAACTAGCACTGTAAGAAGAAGAGATCAAAAGTTACTTTTTAGACTTTAGCTCCAGGAATCCCCTGGCCAATATGACTTCCTAAGGATTTCGGAGAGAAATCATTGATGTTCCAGTATTTTTAACTGCCTCATTATGATTTAAAGGTACGCCCATACCCTGATTGGATCAACGTGGTTACACATGTGGGGGAAAAAAGTTAAGTTCAAAGACCATCCAGGGTCATAACAAACTCATTAAAAAACTATTGAGCAGCTCGTTATGATGGTATGGAACAAAGGTATTAATATCAGCCACATAGCTTGGATTTTGAGTAGGGGGAGCAGGGCGAAGAGGGAGTGGAGGGGCAAGGGCATGGCTGCGGAGCATGGGGGCATGGCCGGAGCATGCGAGGATGTGGCCACATTTCAAGGGGGCATGCTGCGTCACTAGGGAGTGTGTGGCTGCATCACGCAGGGCACCCTTCCAAAAAATTGCCACCTGGGGCAGACCGCCCTCATCACCCCCCCTCCATCTGTACAACTCTGATTAGTATTACTCTGAGATATGGTTCATCCATGACTCATCTTTGTCAGTTGTTCTATTTACTGTTGAGGAACTGGAGATGGCACATTCTTTTGGCCATTATCCTTAAAACATTGCATCCCCAGTATTTGCACTCAGCACTTACATCCATCTTCATGATGCAGAATGATATGACTCTGTTTTATAAAATTTGGAGTTAGGAAATTCATTTTGTTCTTGTGTATAAATCATTTTATAAATCTGGGTTACATAGCTTGACTGATTTTTTTTCTTGCCACAGAGTGTCTAAACATCCTGTAATATCACTAAAAAGATGTTGTGCTTCTTAGCAGAGAATGATTTATTCAGTAACATTAAATTCAATCCCAGTTTAACAGTAGATGGTGGCAAAGTGACTCATGATAGTATCTCAATTTAGCAAACCTCTTGTCCTCAAGAAAGGTCCCAGTGGACAGATCAAGGAGCTGAAAATAATCCACTTTCATCCATGAAAAGCATCCCCCCCCCTTCTCTTCCACTTTCCTGGCAGGTTTTGAAAAGATTTCTTTCAAATGGCTGCATCTGGGTATCAGAGAGAGACAGGATATGCATTCAGCTACCTCCAGAAGAAATCATCTTTCATTAGTCCTTGCCAAGCTCTGAAAAGGGAAATATTTCTTTGGATTTCATTAAGAGGTGGTTTAGAGATTTGTCTCTATACGTAGACGTTCAGTATTTTTAAAGGCTCTTGTAGACATGTTACGCCACAGTGCATACTTCCAAATCTGATATAATTTAATTGGCAAAATAGGGTTTAACTGGCAACACACATGATTAGGACTTGATATCAAAGTGGCCCTGCATTGAGCAGATGACTGGATTGACTCCGAGAACAAAGTGGTCCGCACGTACAGTAGAGGACCCCTGGTGAGACAAAGGTGATGACTTAAGCAGGAAATTAAGTAGCAAAACACAAGAACAAAAGATTGCTGCCAGTCTATCAAGTGAAGAGTCACAAAACAGGAAGATCCCCACCAAAAAAAATAGTTGCACCAAGCACCTAACCCTCTCACCTACACTCTCTTTCCATTCTTCTCGATACTATCCACATCCATCTGCACCAATGTCACCCACCGATAAGCCCATCAGTCCATTTTGGACTGCACTGGCCATTTACAAAAACTCCTTTGTCTGAGCAGCTAGCAAAATATTAATGCTCAGTCCCTGAGGGTAGATTTGGGGTAGGGATGGGCCAACCAAATCTGCAAACCCTTGAATCCTAAGCAAGGATTCAAGATTCACAAATCTGAATCCTCGTGCTAAAATAGGCAAACTGAATCTTTCAAATCCACCATCCAAATAGTTAGTTGGAGACCGGGACGCCTGAAAACCTGGGAGACCAGATACACAAGGGAAGATGGCAAGTAGGTGAGATTTTCCGTTGGAGTATAATGGCCTTTGCTAACAATTTCCAAAATTACATCTAGGGTTGTATTCTAATAGATTTAAATTGAACATTTAATATTTAAGTTTCTGTGCTGAAAATCAATGGCATGTATAAATGCTGGGGTCAGTGGGTGTGACGCTTATCAGAAGTAGTGGGGCAGAGGGCAAGGTCACACAATCTCATCCAGGGAGGTTAGCCCTTGCCTAAGCTTTTGGTAAGGCTGAGAGAGTGTGGCTCGCCCAAGATTATCCTTCTTTCCCTTGCTTTTTAAACCTCTTTATAAAAAAGGATTCAAAAGATTTGAGATCCGTGAGATTTGTGGATTCCTAGAACCTTCCAGGGATTTGGATCTGGATTTGGAAATTCTGGATGTGTCCCACCCCTAATTTGGGATATAATAGCCCTGATTTTGGTCTGATTGGCACAGTATTTAATGTTTGGGGACCCACTCTGTCTCCCAGATTTCTGATTGGTTCTGTCTTTGGGTGCAAGTCCAGGCCATCTCGCTCTTCTCTGCTTCTCTGCGGATGGTAATTATCACCCAGTCCCTACAATCTCTGTTATCTGCTTTCCTCCCTCTCTTTTCAGTTAGTATTGTGTAGTTGCGTGTATGAATGTGGATCTTGCATGGGACTGTGCATTTTCCCTCAATAAAAGATTTTCATTTATATCTGAGTTTTCTGACTGGTTTCTCTCTATCAGCAACCCCGTAATCACTGGTGGAAGGTCTTGTTAGGTCGCCCCTCTCCTGTGAGCTCATAAACAGGCAAGTTCTGCTGAGCTTCTAAGCTGTCTCAGGCCGTTTCCACACCAGGCTATTAAAATGGTGCAGAGCGACCTCTGACAGAGGTCTTCTGCACCGTGGAGTGGACTGGGTTGGACTACTTTTCGTAGTTCTGCACTTCAGTCCGCTCCGGAGCGACCGGAACTGGTCACGCAGCGTGCTTTTTAAAAACCTCTTTTAAGAGGTTTTTCAAAAGCACGGAGGTGGACCCCATGTCGCTCTGTCGCTGCGCTCTGGTGCAGATTTGCAGGCGTGCAGTAGTGCGTGCCTGCAGATCTGCTGGGGGTGGGCTTTAGGCTGATGACCTTCTCTGGTTTGTGGAGAGCTCATCGCTCCACACTGCTCCATCATCCAAAATGGTGGCTTTCGGTTGGTGGAGAGCCTCCACCAACCGAAAGCTGCCATTTTGGACGATGGAACAGTGCGGAGCGATGAGCTTGCACTGCTCCTTGTCCTGACGAACTCGATTGGATGGAGAAGAAATCTGGTGAATCCTATTTCGGCTCGATTCACACCCCATGTGTGGAAAGGGCCTCAGTTTGTCTGCTGCCTGGCAGTGGAAGACCAGTGCCTAGGATGCTCACCTAGATTCCAATGGGAGTTCCACAGAGTGGAAGCAACCACCAAGAAGACTTCTTTTCATGTCCTCGCCAACCATGTCTGTGATTTACTAATGAGAAGCCTTAGGTTTAATATTTGAAATTCAAAATGTCTGTTTTCAGTGTGTTGACATAGGAAGTTGATGTCCTGAGCAGGGATGGAATTTTAGCAGTTCCTTTGAGCTGTTGATCCAAAGAAGTCAAAAATTGGCTCCAGGACTTGAAACTACAAGCTCTCACAGATATAATGGTCTGGAGCTCATGCTGTGTGTCTTTTGGGGCTGCTCAATTAGAAATTCCTTATCCCAGTTGGTGCAGAATTCTTGTCTCAGGCTTTCTAATTTCTTTGATAAACACAACTCTTGGCATTCTGTTGATGTTATCAGTTATCAGCACACACAGCAAGTGAAGGGTTTCATACAGAAACACTTATTTCAGGGGGATATCAATGTCTTCTCTAACTGCAGAAAGACTGTAAATAGAATCTGGCTGCAGCAACTGTTAAGTATAAAATTAGCATAGATTAAAATTCACATCCAAACATGGGGATGGTATGTTTATTTATTACACAGGGCTTTTTGTGTATTGGCAATATGTGAAATGAAAAGAACGGAATATTTGAAAGGCCTGCCAGCCATTCCATTCCCTTTTTCACTTTGCAAACAAACTGTTTAAGATGCATGAGCAATGTGAACATTTACTAAGGCACTGAAGCATTTTATGAAAGCAAAATGTCTAGAGCTATTAACAATGACAAGTCTTCTTTCTACAAAAAGCTTCTTTGGACAAAGCGTATAAAATAAGAACATAAAGGCTAAAAGATAAGTCTATTGGTGACTTCAGTATCAATTGGGGGATGAGGTGAATCCAGACTTTAAACCAGCTATCTAAAAGGAGGACTCTGTCCTCAAAATACCTGCAGCATCTTGACTATCCCCTTTACAGTTCAGACTAAAACCTGAAATGGATTCACTGCTCCATTAATACAGCAGTCACCAGCTGCCACTGATTGGGCTGGAGGAAGTTCATATGTGAACACATTTGCACACACACAGATAAAAGGAAATGTAAGCCATATAAGAATACAAGATGTTGGCTTGGATTAAGCAAGGAACAGCAAAAAGGAGTTTTTCAAATATATTCAAAGCAAGAGAATGTTGAAGAAAATGGTGGGACCACTGCTTAGCAAGGATGATAAAATGCTAATAGATGACAGTGAAAAGTCAAAATTGCTCAATATCCATTTTTATTTCAGTTTATTAAAAAAAGAAAAAAGGACTGTGTATTTCCATGCTTCACCAGAAACCTTGGCAAGGAATCTGGGTTGCAAATCAAGATTGATGTAGTCAGGAATCACCTAGTTAACCTAAATGAGTTCAGTTCTGTAGAGCCAGATGAACTGCAACCCAGAGTAAGGAAGGAACTTGTTCACGTACTTACACTTGCAATCGTTTTTGAGAAATCTTGGAGAATGAATACCATGTCAGAGGACAGGAGACAAAAAAAGGCAAAAAAGAAGATCTCAGGAAATTACAGCCCAATCATTGTGACCTCAATTCCAGGAAAGATATTAGAATAGGGCCCACATGCAAATATCTTGATAACAATGCAGTGAGTAGTAGGAGCCAGTATGGGTTTGTGAAGAATGAATTTCCCCAAACTAAGCTTATGTCTTTTTTTGATCAGTTTAGTAGATGGTGGGAATGCAGTGGATGTCATTTGTCTGAATTTCAACAAAGCATTTTGATAAGTTTTCCCATGATCTTTGATTAGCAAACTGCCTAAATATGGAATAGATGGAAACATCTTCAGATGGATTCATCATTGGTTGGAAAACTGTGTTCAACGAGTTGTTATTAATGGCTGTGCTTCAAATTGGAAGGAGGTCTCAAGTTGACTGCCACAAGATTCTGTCCTGAAGCTAACACTCTTCAATGTTTTTATCAATGCTTATCATATGTAATCATATCAAATTATATATGTTAAAAAAAACTGTGAGGGGTAATTCACACATTGGAAGATAGGAACAAAATTCAAAAGAACCTTGATAAACTTTTTAAAAATGGTCTGAAATTAATAAAATAAAATTCAATAGGGACAAAGGCAAAATTCTACATTTAGGTTACAAAAACCAAATGTACAAATATAGGATGGGAAATACTTAGCTCATCAATACAATATGTGAAAAAGAATCTTGGGATTTTTATTTTTTTATTCTTTTTATTGAATAAAATCACAAATGTGAAAACACTTTATATTTGTATTATTTACATAATTATAAATCCTTACTTGGCATACATAGTTATACCTATTCATCCATAGAACTTCATAACATTATTCTTTAATTCTATATATCATACCATATATAATGTATGTCCAACATATACATTCAACATATCACAACCAATTAAAATACGTGAAAGCAATCTAAAATTTCAATACCTACCTAGTGACCTTCCCTTATTACTACTTCATATTTCATAGTCAGTTATAACTTATGTATCCCATGACCAGCAAATTTTTCCAATTATTTAGTACTTCAACATTTAACCTCTACCTCAAATCATACTTTCAATTCTTTACACAAGCTTCTTGCCTCTCAAACTTTCCATCCAAACATTTTTTCTTCTCTTGACCTACATTGAATGAGTAGTTCTCCTTCTCAACTTATTTCACTCTATTATATTTAACCCACTCATCGCTGTTTCCCCCATTTGGACTCCCAAAGAGGGGTAATTAAATTCCATTCTTTGATATTGACAGAAAAACCTAAAAAACAATTTAACAATGTCAATTTATCTGCTCCCCATAATTCATATAATTTCTACAACCAATCTTCAATATCTGGGACTTCTTTTTGTTATCATCTTTGCGCAAAAACTATTCTGGCTGCCGTAACCATATAAATTACAATTTTCCACAATGAATTCTTTTTAAAATATTTAGTATCTAACGTATTCAGCAAATATATTTCTGGATTCATTGGGAAATTTATTTGAAGGGTTTTCGTGATACGATTATGGATACCCTTCCAGTATTTCCTTGTTTTATCACAGGTACACCATAAGTGGTATAAAGTCCCTTTCTCCAAACATTTCCAACATGTATTTTTCGTATTTTTGCTTATTTTAGCTATTTGTGTTGGTGTATAATACCATCCAAAATATACCTTATAATAACTCTTTTTTAAACTTGTACTTTTACAGAATTTTTTTACATCTCTCCATGAATTTTCCCAGCTTTCTAATGGGATTGGGCGTCCAACATTTTGCACCCATTTTATCATGTTACCTTTAACAGTCTTTTGTTCCATCTGTAAAGTTAATAATATTTTATATATTTTATCTATTAAATGGTCAATTCCAGGTTTTAACATTGTATCATTTTCTTTCTCCCATTTCTATTTCTAATGTTTTAGAGTTGCCTCTGTAAAAGCCAATGTGTTGTAATACCATAGTTCATCATATCCTCTTTACTTTTCCAAACTATTTTATCCCCCTGAATTTTTACTAGATCTTTATATGTCAACCAATGATTTAATTGAGGATTTTCTCTTCTATAAAAGGCTTCAAGTGCTGACACCCACAGTGGTAATTTTGTATAAAATTTATTTTAATACCATAACCATGTTTTCAAAAGAGGTTTTCTTATAAAGTGATTATTAAAGTTTTTATTTGCTTTTGTCTTTTCATACCACATACATGTGTGCAAGCCAAAGAAGAGGTCAGCCCCTTCTAAGGTTAATAATCTTGTATTTTCTAATTTAATCCAATCTATTACCCAACTGAGGCAATTGGTATGAAAGTATAATTTTAAATCAGGCAGTCCCAATCCTCCTCTTTCAATCGTGTTTTTCAATATTGCCCATTTTATTTGTGGTTTTTTACTGTTCCAAATAAATTTCAATAAATCTTTCTTCCATTGATTGAATGGCATGTCATTCATATTTATCGGGAGGTTCTGGAACAGAAAAATCATTCTAGGTAGAATGTCCATCTTGATTGTTGCAATTCTTCCCAACAATGATAGCTCAAGTTTTGACCATTTTTGTAGATCTGCTTTTACCTCTAACCAAACTTTTTTTTATAGTTGTTATGATATAAATCTGGTAATATTAATTCCTAAATATCTTACTTTTTTGATATCTTAAATTGAGATAGTTGCTCAATTTCTCCTTCTTCTTGTTTTGGAATATTCTTAGTTATCATTGTTGTCTTCTCCACATTGACTTTAAAACCAGCAACCTTTCCAAATTCTTGAAAAATTTCGATTAGTCTTTTGATACTTTGAATTGGGTTGTCTAACATAATTACTAAATCATCGGCAAAAGCCCTAAGTTTATACATTTGATTTTGAATTCGGACCTCTTTTATTTCTATATCTCGTATTATCTTAATATTCAATATTTCTATCATTAACACAAAGATTAAAGGTGACAATGGGCATCCTTGTCTAGTTCCCTTCTTAATATCAAATATTTCTGTTTTTTCTCCATTAATCAAGATACATGTTGATTGGTTATTGTGTATCATTTTTGTCCATTCAATAAATTTTTCCCCTATATTCATTTTTAATACCTCTATCATAAATCTTCATCTTACATTATCAAATGCTTTCTCAGCATCCACAAAGATCAAGCCCAACTTTTTCTTATTATGTTTATGATAGTATTCAATATTGTCTTCACATTGTCTTTTATTGATCTGCCCAGCAAAAAACCATTTTGATCTTTGTGTATCCAATTATTTAAAATCCTTTTCAATCTATCATCAAGAATATATGCAAATATTTTATAATCTATATTTAAAAGAGATATTGGTCTGTAGTTCTTCACCTCTCGTTGATCTTTACCTTCCTTGGGTATTAAGGTAATTGTCGCCTCTCCCCACGAATCTGGTCTATTAGTCATCTCAAATCCATTAAACAATTTTTGTAGGGGCTCAACTAATTGATCTTGAAATGTTTTATAGTATCTTGCTGTGAATCTATCTGGGCCTGGGGCTTTTCCAATTTTTAGCTTTTGGATTGCCTTTAAAATTTCAGTTTTTGTAACAGGTTTATTTAGGTCTAGTCTTTGTTCTTCCTGAATTTGTGTTAGTTTAATTTCTTCTAAATACTTTTCAATATCTTTTATATGTTCTTCCGAGTCATCTTGATCTTCAAATAATTTATTATAATAATCATAGAATGCTGTCTTTATCTTCTTTGGTTGTCAATATATTTTATCCCCTTCTTTAATTTCCATGATCAATCTTTTCCCTTTTTCTTTTTTTAGTCTAAATGCTAACCATCTTGAGATTTTTATGATCACAAGTTGGACTATGAGCCAATAGTGTGATGCTGCAACAGAGATGGCAAATGATATCTTGGCCTGCATTAATAGAAGAAAAATTTCCAAGCTGAGGGAAGTACGGGTAACAGTACCTCCATATTCTGCATTGGTCATGTCTCTTCTGGAGTCCTCTGTTCAGTTCTAGGATTCTAATTTTAAAAAGAATATTGACAATTTGGAGTGAGTTCAGAGAAGGACAGAGAGAATGGTAAGAAGTATGGAGAATAAAACATATGAGGAGAGGTTGAAGGACCTGGGCATGTTCAGCTTTGGTGAAGAGAAGGATGAAGGATGACATGACTACACTCTTTAAAAACCTCAAGGGATGCCACAAAGAGGAAAGTGCAGGCTCATTCTCTGCTGCTTCAGATAGTAGAACTAAGGTCTAATGGTTTTACATTACAGGAGAACAGATTTTGACTGAACATCAGAAGGAACTTCTTGACAGTGGGAGCAGTGTGGCAATTGAAACAACTGCCTAGAGAGATAATGAGGTCTCTTTCTCTGGACATCTTCAAAAAGAGTCTGAACAGCTACTTGCTGAGGATGCTTTACTGAAGATCTTTGTCAAGGTCAGAGACCTGGGTGGCAAGCCAGCCCAAAGAAGAGAGTAGGAGAGCCAGCAAAGTCCAGCTGGGAGGAGACAAGCAAGCACTTACTCAAGGAAGGTCATTTACCAGAGCGCCAAGCAAAGCCGTAGTCAGAGTTCCAAAGCCAAGGGTCCAGAGATCAATTCAAGGTGTCAGGAACCAGGTGCTGGGAGTAAGGTACAGGCAAGAGGAGGGCTTATAAGAAGTTTGCCACAAGCAAAGGGAAGCTTCCAGGCAGGCAGTTATATAGCCCCAGGCACAGGTGTGTCCGGTCACCGCTTCTTAAACTTAGCCAGGGAAGCCTCCCTTTGCACAACCCTCTTGAGTCTCTGCCTTGATTGGGGGCTTATTAAACCAGGCTCCAGAGCCTCTTCAGAATCGGATCCCTGTTGCTCCAAAGGAGCAGGCAGAGGAACATCTGAGCCTGCTTGGTCCATGGCAGCAGGGGGAGCTCTTGAGCTGCAGGGCTCATCTCCAGCCAGAGCAACAGGGACCAACAGCTGCTGCTCATCATCAGCAGCTCTGACAGGGGCTTCAGTTATCACAATCTTTACTGAGCAGGGTTTGGATCTGATGGCTCATGAGGCCTATGCAACTCTATGATTTTATATTGTCCTTTCTCTAACCCATCTGTCTGTCTCTAACAGTAATCACTGAAATGCACCAACAAACTTTGCAAGAAAATGATCACCTCAGCCATTCCTTAAGATAGCTCATTGTACTGAACATGTTTGCCATCCAGAAGATCCTAGGTTCAATAACTTACTTTTTCAGGTAGAACACACACAAAAAAAGATTCCTGCCTGAAGCTGTGGAGAGCTGTGATGCACATGGCCACTGTTTACAATACCAGGTCAGATAGATGAATGGTCTAAATCAATATAAAGCAGCTTCCTATGTTCCTATTGTCTGTCACCGGCATCTGTAATCAGAGGCAGATTACCACTGATTAGAGTAGTTCTATTTTTAGTGTTCACTGCTAACAGATATTGGACTTTCTATGACTGTGACTATCTCAACCTGCTGCAATGATTCATACTCTGTGAAAGACACTTTGCAAGATCTTCCAAGGTATGTAAAATATTTCCTTTGAATTCAAGCAAAATATATCATATATCTGTCATTATTCCTCTGAACGCAAAAGTTTCCCTTTCTTTCCTTTGTTCACTGAAGATAAAAATACTGTACTGAAATATATGCTAATATCCATATCAGATTATTCTCCTAAATCAGGAGTGTGCAGTTTGTGTGGTTTCCCAGATGTCATTGGACTACAAATCCCATTGGCCCTATCCAGAATGTCCAATAGTAACAGATGATGGGATTTGTAGATGGCCATATCTTGGGGGTTATAAGTTGCCTAGCTCTATCTTAAATATGTGCTACAATGTTAAAAAGAATGTTCATGGCCAGTTCACATAGGAATTCTGAACTTTAGGAGTAATGTGGGGGTTCTACTTTATTTGCCATGCATCCATATAGTACTGGAATTTGAAGTTTAAGGAGTGATGTTAATTCTCAGCCAGAGAACTGTAGTGCTTCAGCTAACTTGCAAACTCCAGGATATCGTATTTTTCCATGAAGTTCAAATGCAATAATTGTGCTATCATGGTCTAGTACGAAAGTGTCCTTTGGCACCGACTGCTACCTATGTGATGTATTTTATATTTATACATCTTCTGATATTATGTATGCATGGTCTGATATGTAAACAACAATGTTCCAAATGACATTTCTTTTTCCAAAGGAAATGGAAATACCATAAACAAAGCATTTTGAAATCCAAACTATTTAAAGTTGATGATAGTCACTGTTTTTAAAATACTTTGACTAGCTGTGCTACCTTGTTTTAAACATTAAGAAAAACTTGTTTATATGTTATTTTTGTGGTGGCTATGATGAGCGTTTGAGAGTATTTGTAAAGCTGAAGAAAGTATGTGCAGTGAGTGAGTCACAGCAAGAGGTTTTTACATTGGGAGAAAGTATCTCATAACTGGCCACTTCAGATAATGCAAAAATAATTTCCACGAGACCTTTTGGATACCAACCTTGTAAATATTTCCAAAATAGCCTAAAAGCACTAGATCCTATATGATCTTGAAAAGTAAGCGAGGTCAGCTCTGCACAGTACTTGAATGGGAGAAAGATAATGAATACCATATGCTGTAGGCTATATTTTAGAGGAAGGAACTGGCAAAACCAGCTCTGAGTATTCCTCGTCTAAATAAACTCTAGGAAATTCATTGGGGTCCCCACAAATTGACAGACAACTTGAAGGCACATATACACAAACACACTTGCACATATTATGAAAGAAGAACAACTTTCATTATATACAAAAGTTTTTGTGTAACATGAGTCTGTTTTGTTGAAAGAGAGTGGTTAAGCAAGGAAATTCAATAATTCGTTGAAGTGTGTGTGTAAGGTTATGTATAAAATATTATTACAAACATGTCTTTAAAATCATAATTCTAGCTAGGTATTCTAAATTTATTAAATGTGAAGGAACACATATGCCAACTTGGGCCTTCCCTTACAATTTTTCCTGGATTTCCAGGTTCCCAAGAACCTGGAGGACTCTAACCATAGTGCAAGAGATTAAGAGATAAGAGTTTCTTCACACTGTCTTTGTAAACATGTAGAGGTTGATGATGAAACTGAGGCCCTTCTGTCCATCCTTGTCTTTTCTCATGTTTACAATTTTGCTGGCCTTGGATATATTACTTTTTGTGCTGTATCACCCAAAGTCAGTTCTAAAAGCAGGTTTTCATGTTCTGAAGTTTTATAACACATGCATAGAGCCTGACTTCACCAGTGATTTGATTGAAAGGACTGGAGTTTGTTTCATATACTGAAATCAGTAACTTAGTCTCAAATAAGTATCGGCAAAACAGAAGGTTGGTAATTGGTGTTATTTGGGCTTCTAATAACGAAGAAGAGCACACAACAGTCTTGGGTAAAGATGGCCATAACTTTGTTGGTTACAAATTAAGCAGGGATTTGGTGCTGCACAGGGACACAGATCTAGCCAGTGTTCTGTCCGTTTGCTGCTGGTGAACTGATTGTTTGGGTTAGGAGGTCCCATTGTGTTGTGTGAATTTATGCGTGGTTCCCCCCATTACCTGACAGTGACACCGGCATATCAGCCATTGAATGGAGCCATTACCTATGGATCTCAACTGCAAGATACCTCTGAGCACATCCTTTTCAGGGAGCAAATTCCCACAGTACCTCTAGCCCAGTTCCAACAACACTTCTTGCCAAATAGAGTTGTATCCAATGGTAATGTGACTATCCATTCACAAAATATCAAAAGGGAGAAATTTGGTTGAATGTCCATGGAAGAGACAAAAGCCCCGCAGTCAAAGAAGTTAGTTACATCCTCAGGTAAAATTCCTTCTTAGTACTGAAAACAGGCAGCTGACTGTTGAGAGGCAACATAGGGAGGATGGACAAGAATGGTGGGGCTGCAGCCTGGATTTACAGACTTATGGAAATGCCAAATCCAGCAGGGGCTGGTTATAGAACTGGCATTTCTGACTTCTCCATAGGAGTCCTCCCAGTATCACATGAAGCCATGGGTTGGCCAACTGATGGGGAAAACACCAGCCATTGTTCAGCCTTGCTATCACCATGAGTGGGACACTGCCATGCTCTAAGATGAATCTGCTCCTTCACACTTCCCCAACACTCCACATTGGTGCAGACAGAGGTCCCCAATAAGTGGAGCTTGGTTTGAGCTTCAAAAATATCTGTTTTGGCCACCTGTTCATTTATATTAATATGTATATCTTCCTATCTATCCACATACAGGTATCTTTCAGTTAATGAAGGAGAAGTGTTCCTGGATTTTACTTCTTTAACAGAAACTTGGGTACTAGAAGTAGGCATGACATGGAAAGAATAGGGATAGGTTCCTGTATACCACAAAAAGAACAGCAGTTCGGTATCTTTCAGCAAACTTTTTATTCAAAAGTAACACTATGTATATGTGAAATGAAACAAACAAGTCAGGGAAGCCTTGAATAATTAAACAAAAGCCTTTTGAATCTTCTAGAGATCACTTTTTCCAAAATGCATCCTGAGATGATTTTTTTTTTCCTTTCAACAGTCTCCACTTTTCTTATCATTTCAATTTCATTAGTAAAATGTCCATGCTTTTTCAACATGTCAAGGTATCTGGTGAACTAATTTGCTTTTCCCTTTTCTTTCTGTTTTGGTTGTCACACATGCTCAGTGAGTGATTCTGGAGGCAGCTCTTTACTTTGACTGTTGTACGTGCACATACATAGTTATAGTAAGATTTCCTAAAGCAGGTTTTTTTGCACTGTTTACTACAGATATGCTGCTGCAGCTCAACACTGAAAATCTATCTTTCTCCAACCCTCCTTCACCATTCTCCCAGTGCCAATGCTGCAGATACATGAGAGGTGAGTAAGAACTTAATAATAACAAAACACACAACAACACTAAACTTCCAGACAGATAGAAGAAAAAGAACTTCCAGGTAGATAGAAGGAAAGGGCTAGGATCTTGTAAAAAGATTTTGTAAAAAGGAGCATCTTTATTAGAAGCTTTGATAACTGAGGTATGCTTGTATATTTCTGTGTATCCACTGAAACACATTCATACAGAGTGGGATCAGCAACAAAATGTTGCTATCTTTATATATCTGTTTAAGAGACCTGATAGCTAATCATATCTTCTTTCAATTCCTTTGACTCTGGTTTACCATTTCGTCTTCAGTCCTGGCCTCCTGCCCCTCCCCCTGCTATCAAATTTCCAGAATTTGGGAAAATTTGGGTTTTCCCTAAGCCTATGAATACTGGTTTGCTAGATGTGGATGGTGCCATTTTTGTTTCTCTATATTTGGAGACTGGAACTGATATTAGTACACAGCATCTGTTTGTTAATTTTGATTGATGGTAATAAATTCCATTCCTTAGACCAAAGCAAACAGTTTTTGTAGAGACATATTTCATTCAAAAAGAAATTTCAATCATTTGAACCACGGCAAATTATACTGTCCCTTCATGGTAACAATTGTTTCATGTTTCTCTCCCTCCCTGACAACTTTGGTTAACATAAACTTTTTTTTATTTATACACTTTTTATCAAAGCTTCTTGTGTTGTTATTATGCATATTACCTCTTTGGTCATTGTCCTGTTTTGGTTCTTTTCTCTTCGGGGAAAGAAGGGAATCTCTTTGAAAAAAATCCTTTTGATGATTGTTAGTAATTGACACATGCATTTGTACACCTGTGGCTTTGAACATGAATATAAAAGAGAAACAAAACCATGTACATAGCAAACATTAAAAATAAGTACATCTCTGTATTTCATAAGACATCCTTCCTGTGTTTGTGCAGATATTAGATAGTACATGGTTTACACCAAAGAACAGATGATCGTCAAGCTGTTCCTATGTCCTTGAACTTATAAAAATTTATTTCAGATAACTAGCAGCTTGTTCCCATGTGTGTTTACTAAAAAGTAACTCCTACCAAGTTCAATGGGACTAAGACCTGATTCATTCACCCATATTTTTTTTCACTTTATGACTTACAATAATAGTGTTCATTTGTCTGTCTTGATTTTATTGTGTTTCTTCAAATCACACCTATGTTTTCTTTTTGTCCTTCCTTTTCTCCCCTTCCCATATTGAAAGAGATCTCCCTTTGGTTTATATATATATATATCCCTTTGTTTTATATATGTGTATGTATGTATGTATGTATGTATGTATGTATGTATATACACATACACACTAATCTTTGTTAACCATTTTATCTAATGTATGTACTTTTCTTCTTGGACTAAAGTATTTACGTATTTTTTCAATTGGGTGGATTGTTAGCCATTCACATTTCAAAATGTGTGCACCGTTTTATGCATATTTTTATTCCTCTAGAACACTATCCAGGACTGATGAATGTGCAAGTTCTCCAAACTGGGGTAGAGGGATTGGCTTTGTTTTGCAACAAAGTCTTGGGAGTCTTTGGTTGTCTGTCATGTTGTGAACAGCCCTTGGGAGAACAGCTAGCCAGTCACACACATTTAGGAACTTCTTTGTGCCAATTACATCCATGGTTCAGCAGCACATCTGTTCAGTGAATGCTGCACATTTTGCTTTGGAGTGAAATTCTTTTACATGCTTAGCATTGCTGACATCAGTATCAGCTAGAGCAGTGGTTCTCAACCTTCCTAATGCCGTGACCCCTTAATACAGTTCCTCATGTTGTGGTGACCCCCAACCATAAAATCATTTTCGTTATTATTTATTTATTTATTTATTTATTTATTATTTATTTAGTTAGTTAGTTAGTTAGTAATTTCCAACATCAAATAGATTGGAAACACTGCCCTAAATCACTGCTCTGGATAGACTTCTAATGCCTAAAAACTGGTAACCCTCCCCCCTTTTTTTAAGCACAGAAAGCGTCCATCAATGCCAGAATTAAGGCAATAGTTCTAGTTCTGAATGTTGGGTTTCCACAGTTCAAAAAGCCAGTCACTCCCAAAGGCAATGCCGAAACAGCCCACATTTTACATGAGGCGCAGGGAGGAAAGGACAGGGAGAGAGGAAAGATGGTGGCGGCATAAGCAGATGCGTTTTGTTTCACTCCCTCCCTCCCTCCCTTAAAGGGTGTGTGGACGCTGAACATACAAAAAACGAGGAATGCAAGACAGTCAAGGCGAAGAACACAACATGTGCATGTGGCAAGCGCCAAGGGTCCACGCACAACAAAAGCAAGAGGAGAAAGTCATCCTGGCTATTTCTGCACTAGACTGTTATAGCGCTATTATTCCACTTTCACCATCCTATGGAATCCTGGGGTTTGCAGTTTGAACTGGAACTGGAATGTGGAAATGGCCAAAGTCCACAGGACGGATCAGAGCAGCGCTTTCGGGTCAAAAAAACAAAAAACAAAAAACAAAAAAAACAACAACAACCAAGGAGCCTCGGGGGCTCTTGCTACACAAACCGAAGCCCTTGGCTGATGCCCCCTCCTCCTTTCCCGACTGAGTTCTTGGTCTCGGAGGGACCGATCTCCCCCGTTGGATGGCAGATCCGCCACAGGAAAGTTTCCCCCTTTGCCTGCCGGACCAAAGGTGACAGCCACACCGACAACTCCCACGGAGTGGTGTACCCAGAATGAATGGGCGATCGCCGCTGCTGCAGCCCCGTCACTTTGGGAAGCAAGCAGAGCTCAGCTGCTCGCTTGTCCCAGCAAGCAACTCTGTTCGCCAGCATGAATGAGCGTGAGGCGAAGAGGGTGAGGGGACGGGGTCTTACCTCCCAGACATCCCGCCGCAGCGCCATAAACCCTGAATGGGAAGCCCTCTGTGTGTGTGTGTGTGTGTGTGTGTGGTGCAGGCGCGAGAGTCCAAAGCAGCGCCCAGCTGCTCACTCACCCCGGCAAGCAACTCTGACTCTGTAAGCCAGCATGAAGGGGAAAGGGAACACTGAAAGGGAAGCCCTCCGTGTGTGTGGGTGGTGGAGGCATGAGCGTCCAAGCAGCACCTGGCTGCGGCCGGCTGCACGCCTCCTCTCCCCTCCCGCCAGTGTGGGGTCTCCTCTCCTCACCTCCGCCTTAAGGCTCCGACTCCAGCTCTCTCCTCTCGGTGTCCTCATCTCTGCCTTAACATTCAGACTCCAACTCTCTCCTCCTGCTCTCTGCACCTCCGGCTCCACCTCAGGCTCCTCCAGTGCTTTCCCACTAGGCAGGGAAAGATGGGGAAACGCCCAGCATGCCTCCTCTCCCCTCCTCCCAGCGCAGGGGTCTCAGAAGCACTGCTCCCATTGGCTGTGAGGCCACCTTCTTTTAAAAGGGGGGCAGGATTGAGGAGTGGCGACCCCTGTGAAATGGTCATTCGACCCCCAAAGGGGTCCTGACCCCCAGGTTGAGAACCACTGAGCTAGAGCAATGGATGGGCAAATTGCAGCCCACAGGCTACATACAGCTCTTAGACCCCAGGTCTGCCAACTTTGACTCTTCTCACAAGTCCCACAAAATCCTCCACCCTCCCCATTTTTAAAAAATAAACTGCGGATTTTTCAGGCAAATTTTGCACCCAAACCATGCAGAAAGTACATGAAACCATGGAAAAAAACAAAACCCCTCCCCATTCCATCACCACAAGAACTCCAGAACTACATACTATTGCCAAATACCCCCATATTCCTCCACTGTCCCTCTCCGAATGGTGGCAGGAAGAGACTGTAGAAGGAAACAGAGGTACATTGGACTTGCTGTGTGTCGGTCAAGGGATGTAGCCTGTGGGGACTGGGGGGAAATTAGCTCCTGACCCCCAGGCATAAAAGTATGCAAATGAACTGTGTTGCTTCAAATTTATTAAGAGCTTATTTTAAAAATCAGCAAATCAGGAATTCTGAATCAGGAATGATATGTGTGCAACAGTTCAACAACAATTATAAAAATCTGAAAGATTTTCCCTTGAGGGGGGGAATCTGTCTGAAATTTGTCAATTTAATTTTCCCAGAAAAAAATTAATATTGCTTGCAAATATTATAAAATTATAGAATCATAGAGTTGGAAGAGACCCCACGGGCCATCCAGTTCAACCTCCTGCTATGCAGGAACACACGTCAAAGCATTCCCAACAGATAGCCACCCAGCCTCTGTTTAAAAACCTCCAAAGAAGGAGACTCAACCACACTTCGAGGCAGCATATTCCACTGCCGGACAGCTCTGACTGCCAAGAAGTTCTTCCTGAGGTTCAAGTGGAAACTCCTTTCCTGCAGCTTGAATCCATTGCTCCTTGTCCTAGTCTCTGGGCCGGCAGAGAACAAGCCTGCTCCCTCCTCAGTATGACATCCCTTCAAATATTTAAACATGGCTATCATGTCCCCTCTTAACCTTCTCTTCTGCAGACTAAACATACCCAGCTCTCTAAGTCTATCCCCATAGGGCATGGTTTCCAGGCCTCTCACCATTTTGGTTGCCCTCCTCTGGGCATGTTCCAGCTTGTCAATATCCTTCTTGAACTGTGGTACCCAGAACTGGACACAGTATTCCAAATGAGGCCTAACCAATGCAGAATAGAGTGGTACCATTACCTCCCGCAATCTAGACACCATACTCCTATTGATGTAACCAAGAATTGTGTTGGCTTTCTTGGCTGCTGCATCACACTGCTGACTCATGTTGCGCTTGTGATCGAAATGTTTCTTCTGGTTGCTGTATCTGTTACTGTAGTTCTTGGGGGGGTAGGGTTAAAGAAACAGACAACATTGCCTTTTTTTTTTTTTTTACTAAACATCCAGAGGCAATTCCCACCACAAACAGAAACATTCTATTTTATCTAGAGGCTATTTAAAATCCAGGATGCATCACAAAATAAATATATATATATATATATATGTATATTTATTTTTAAAAGCCAAATATGATGTATGGTATTCTTGCTCCAATTAAAGGACTTTCTTCACTAGAATGGGGCGGGGGAAGAATAGACTCTTTATGCTAGAACAGTAAGATTTTTGGAACACAGTACCTTGGGAAAAGAAGGGATGCCCATCCAGGTAGTGAGGAAATATCCAGAAGAGATAAATAATTTGCCAGCTGTCTGTAGCATTAGGAAATCAAAATGTTTACCAACTAAATTGTCTAGTCAGCTTCCTTTGTCCTCCCTCAACTCCTTACTAGCTGGAGAACTCTGTGAATTGAAAATGCTTTTCCAGGAAATCATGACAGGTGATAAATGAGGCTTTCTGTTGTGAGAGATCTTGCTTTTTTGGAATAACTTGGCCAGGTCCTGTGAAGAGAGTGCAAACTAACTCTGCTCCCTTTTACTGTCACTCTGTACATGTAGAAAACAATGATCTGAAAAAAAATGGAGTGAAGTAGGCTGGTTATTTTTTAATCTCTTTTTAAATCCCTGAATAAGGTTTCCTTTTTCTATGGATTCAATCCAAAATAGGGGTTAAAGAATACAGTTAGAGAAGTGCCATCACCTAATATCATTTCTACTTAGAGGAGAAGGGGACATTGATCCAATACCCACACAAATAAGTAACAAATAAAAATACTAAGAAAAGATGAAATTGGATAAGGAAAGGCTTAAGAAAGGCTAGTTGAAATTTGGGTTCGGATGCTATAAAGAAGCAGAACCATAAGAGAAAGTTGCTGTCAGATTTCTTTCAACATCCATTCTCCTACTAATAGAGTATCAGGGAAAAAGCAAAAGAAAGCATCTTTTCCTCATCAGCCCAATGGCTAGAGAGTGTTTCTGTGATTCTTGTCTCAACTGGAAAGTCAGAACTGTTAAACAGGGACCTCCAGCTCCTCTCCTTCCCCACTCTCCATCATAGTATTTTCTTTTTGAGATGGTGTTTTGCAACATTTTGCAGCCATCTGTTACCCTGATTTCTGGGGTCCCTTGGGGGACACTTCAATGTGCTCCATGTGATGGGGAATGGAAACTAGCCAGATCATAAGCAATAGCAATGTGAGAGGCAGGGTAACCTAGCGGGGTCTTTTTACCCAGTTTTTATGGGGTCAGGCCAAGCCAAAAGCCAAATGAAAATGTCTAATAAATTTTATTGAATGAAAGTCTCACACACCAACGCAATCACTCACACACTCACTCAAGTCCTATTAAGAAGCAAAACAGAGGAAACTGGGTAGGGGAAATACTGAAGGGATTGTAGCTGGGGTAATACTGCACCTTTTCCTGAAGTCCTTGGTCTGGGAAAAACAGTGAAGAAGTGGAGCTCAGCACGGAGAGGGCTGAGGGGATTACTCGACGGATGGAGAAACAGTCTGCTGGTATGACCGGGAGTGATCCAAAGAAATTCTTAAAAACTAGGACTATTTGTAGAGGAAAATGTACCTTGAGGGCAAATCCTCTCCCGGGGAAAACAAAGGGTGTTGCAATGGAAAAGAAGCTCCACAATGGCAACTCTTTTTGCATGATGAGATTACAAGGTGTTGCCAAAGTTTTAGGATCTTCGATTGCATTGGGTTGTCGTGTGAATTTATGTAGATGGTCCTTGCCTGATAGAATTTTATTGCTATCAGTGCTCAACTTGGGGAAAAGATGCTAATCCCCTCAAGTTGGCTCTTCAGTGGCTGAGGACCCCGTGGGTTTGCACACCTTGAGGTCTCCTGGGGCTACATGACTGGGGATTTTACTGGCCTGACCTGGTTCTCGATCATTCAACCATTACTGCCTACGTGCTCATTTAGGTGATCTCTCAGGCACGTTGAATCATATTTAATATCAAAACCCCGGGACAGGGTTACCAGTAAGGTAACACATCCTGTGTGGTTTTCCTTTATTGCATGGATCACAAAATGAGCTCAAACTGATTTGGACTATCCTAGACCTGATCTGGATCCCATCTAATTTGAACTTTAACTAGATCAGTTTTGAATCAGTGTAATTCAGTTCTGGATTCAACTGAATCTGTTCCACAGAATTAGCTTTCACCAAAGAGAACAACAACAAAAATATCCGATGTAACTCAAAACAAAAACACCTTCACTTCTTTCTCAGCAGTTTTGCATGTTCAGCCATTCAGAAGTGGTTGGTACATTGGCGTATCTGCCAGAAAGTGTATAAATTATAGATGTTTGTTGATTTCCCCATGGTAGGCAACAGAAAACCACAAAAATTCCAACTATCTAAAGTAACATTCTAACTCAGCCCCATGGTGAAGAAAATGATGTCTGAAGTGGTCTGAACCAAATCGACCTTCTTTCTGAAGTGGAATTAAAAACCAAATGACAGACCTATAAGACACACATGGCACTTAAAATATATTTGTTTCTAGTAAAAATAGATAAATTAAAGTCCTTTCTTTTTAATATTAGTGCTTTAAAACATTGCTAACTATATTGAGCTTGACATTCACATTGCTCTAATGTATTTGTCACTAACAGCCTAACTTGTCTTTCTTTTCTTTTACATTACTCTCAATTGGGCATTCAATCTCTTGCTATGTCATCAGTATATGACACACTTCTTTGAATGCCTCACCTAGGGTAGGAAGTTTAAAGATAGGAAGGCAGGATTTCAGGCAATACATAGATGTTAAAATGTTCTGATGCAGGTTGAAGGTTAAAGATCACATTTAATTAGGTCTTTTAAAAAAAAATGAAAGGAGTAAAGATTCTACTACATTTTGATTCCTTCACAAAAGAACCCCCCATTGCAAAAGCACCCTCACTGCAAGATAAATGCATACATGTTTAGGGTGTCAGGCAAGTTCATGGATTGTTCTTACAGATATCATAACTCTCTGAAGATTTTTTAAATGAATAGTATCACAGATTCTAAAATCTTAGAGCTGGAAAAGACTGCAAGGGCCACTTAGTCCAACCCCTGGCATATAGGAATATACAACTGAAACAGTCCTGAAAGATGCCTCTTGAAATTCTTTTTAAAGACCTCAAAAGGAGGAGAGCTCTCCAAGGTAGTCCATTTCAATGTCAAACAACTTTTACAGTAGAGAACTTCTTCCTAATGTTCAGGTTCAAGTTCTTTAATTGCAGTTTGAATCTACCGGTTTGTGTTTTAGTCTCTGAAACAGCAGAATATTTAAAGAACAGTCATTAAAAAAAATGGTTGCTCAAAATTTTTACATCCCTTTGGAATAGAAGAGATACCTTTGACTAAGTAAAACTGTTACCTCAAAATGGGGGTGAGTCAGTGGTCCACCAGAGATGCCAGTACCTCTGTGCAAGAATGGGGAATTATTAGCTCAAATAAGGAGGCCTGTGAGAGGGTGGTAACCAACTGAGATCTTTCCACCAATGTTTATAGGATCTTTGCAGGGAAAAACCAGCCAAAGACTGAAAAGTAGACTAAAATGTGTTTTTACTGAGGAAGATTCAATCACATGCACACAAGATCCAAACAGTCACACACTTACACAAAGCTAACTGAAGGAAAGTGAGGAAAGTTTGATAGATTTGAGGGCATAGTGGGTGGTATTTACTGATCCAAGGAGCAGAAAAAAGGCAGCAGTATGGCTTAGATTAGTGTCCAAGGACAGTACACAATCAGAAATCAGAGTGATAGCATGGCAAACAGCAAGTGATGTACTGTGTCTAAGTGGCTAGAACTGGGGATTTTTATACATGATTTCTGCCTGGAGGGCAAGCGTGTTAATGGCTCTCTGACTGAATAAGCAATAGAGTTTGCAGCGTGGACAATGAGGTCTGGGCTGAGCTAATTATCTTAGTTGACAAAGAATTAATTGATGTCAGGATAACTCTGTAATAAGTGGTTTGATAGAAACTTCCCCATCATTATTGTCCAAAAGCAGAGTTGTTACAGCCTAGCTTAATCCTCTTATCTCTAGAGTTACCTAGTGATTTCTTGACTGTGACCTGGCTATGCCTAGAGGGGATCTTTGAACTATTTTGCAGTGCTAATGTTCAACTAGCATCTTCTTCTTGTCCAGCTTGGCCATACAGTCACATCAGGTTACATTTTATATCAACACTAATTAATATACCTTGCCAATTAAATCATATTTCACCAATTAAACCATATCAAAATGGTAGGGTGTATGTCTTGCTAACAATACAATTCCTATAGTACTGTTATAGGAATTCAATATTATCTATTTCCTTTCAGGAGTGCAGTTGTTGGTAGGGAGTCTTGTGGTTAGTGGAATAGAGTGCCTTGATTTTGTACAAGTGTGGACAACTCAGTTTGGGGGCCATTTTATATTCCCCAAGACCTGGTACAGATTAAATTTAGCAATGGGAATAATTGTAATTATTCATTCCCAAGTAGAAAAAATAATTTGCTGACAATTGGGGAAAGCTGTCAAGAAGAATAACAGACTAGTAAAAATTTTGTGAAATTTTCTCCTGATAGTCAATGTCCCAATGTGTTGCAGAGGAATTATTTTGCAAAGCAAAATATGTGGATTTCCCACCTTATTTCTAAACAAACAAACAAAAAGTGTCATGCACAGTAAATTCATTATTTGCTTAGAATATGGGAGGGAGTACACAAAAATCAATATCTTTTTCTCCACAGATAAGTTTCTCTGCAACATTACAGGACATTCAAATATGGGAATAATAGTGTGGAGGAATATTCATTTTGTGCTACATATGACAATGAAATTGTGAAGGATTTGCACAATAGTTGAGGGTTCACATCTTTACCAGTCATGTTCACCCAATAAAACATTTTATTAGGTCTTAAAAAAAATAAAAGTAAAAACTTTGCTATATTTTGATTCCGCCACTGAAACACGTTCATGTAGCATTGATGTGGATCATTCACAGATCAATATACAGTGATGCAGAAGAAGATCATTTCAGGTTTTCAAAACAGGCTGTTTCATAAATTCAGGTGCAGAAGGGAGCACATTGTTTTACAGAGGA
The DNA here is from genome assembly GCA_948474755.1 of Ctenosaura bakeri. NCBI lineage: Eukaryota > Metazoa > Chordata > Lepidosauria > Squamata > Iguanidae > Ctenosaura > Ctenosaura bakeri. The sequence goes on from CAOLHI010002888.1 coordinate 184,376, forward strand.
AAGGTATCCCCTGATGGCTTCTGGAAACATGGGTCTTCTTTTTCTCAAAAAGAAAACTGCAATAGATTATTAGCACAGGCATAGCAATGCTAGTGAAATTTGTCACAGCATCCACTAGTACAGATTTTCTCTGTTCTTGGGAGACAACTTCAAATGAATTTGTGGCCAGATAGGAAGAACCCATTGCCCTCAACATTTACAACAATGCTATACATCTGTGGAAAATCTTGCATTACTTTTGAAAGTGATAGCGGTGATGAAAAAGATGCAGATAAAATGAAGCGAGAAAAAAACAAATTTTGGGGCTTGATGAGTACAAATTTTGGGGCTTGATGATGGCAGAAAAGAACTCTTGGCACTCAAGACAGTAGTGGCTGGTGGCTCCGATGACATGAGTCAATGAATCTGGTCTGGATTTTACTCCAAACTTTCAAGTTGCTATCAGTGATATTGAACCTATTTGGATTCCTTGCCCCACTGACATGAAAGCCACTGGCTGCTAGAAACTTAATAATAGAAATCTATTATTTTGAAACAAAGGACACAGAGAAGAATAATTAACAGTGAATACCAGGTGTTTAGAAAACTGTAGTCAGATTATTATGTTAAGTGGTTACATAATGGGAATAACCACATCAAGAAGGACTGAATGAACATGAATATGAGGTAGAAAGAAGAAAACAAGTTAGGAAGCATCAAACCAAAAATGATTTGTGGTTTCTGAAATAATCCAAATTTGTAACTGGTGTAACATACTGGTGCTAGTCACATCCGTATGACAAGGGATAGGGATGATCCCTTTCTGTTAGCATACAGTTGTCACATGTGAAACCCGAACTTCTAACCTTCTACATCTCTTTCTTTATCTTTATGCTGTCAACGTCATCGAAAACTACCATGCTATGTGCTCTCTGTTCTTGTCCTAATGCTTTCAATTTGACGTACACTTTACACATAAACTGAGTGTGCTGTTCAGTGTTAAGAGCAGGTTGGAAACAACAAGTCTATAGTTGCCCTGTTAGAATGAGTGGTAATGGAATAAGGTTTGGGCATTTCAAGGTTTCCTGGGAAAGATAAGAATGGCAATCATCTTGTTCAATAATTATGATGTCATAAGTCCAACTTACAACACAGTAATTACTGTAATTCACTTTAACAGTCATTGCACTATTATGTCTCCAAGACCTGCCTTCAAATCATTCAGACCTTGCAGCAGCAGAATCTCTAAGGGGCCAGAGAATAGTGCAGTAAGCAATGACACATCTAGCCATCTCCTCATAATGGAGTATGCTGCAACAGACTGTGGCAGGAACAACTGTGAGAACCTGTCATGTTACACATTGCTACCAGAAAATGGCTGGATACATAATCACCCTGTTCTCCAAGACCTGGGAAATTTTTATGCTGATAGACTTAAAAGGTAGAGTTTTGCAGGATAGCACTGGGAGATATAGATATGGAGACACAGCTAAGTTGTTGTATCTACATCTATTTATGCAAGATCGCAGCCTATGTCTAAAAGCAGACTCTGGGAAGCTGGACAAAACAGAAACTGATATAAGTCTGCAATGTTATAAACACAGTTAAAATTAAATGGGGCTATTAGTAGTCATGCATAAGACTGAAATGCAATTTTCCACTGATCAAACAACATCCAAAGCAAGCCATACCCGGACATGCTCTATCCTAACATTTTTCTCTGCTCGTGGAAGTAGGGAGTATAAAACCATATGCATGAAGAAGATCTGCGCTGAAAGATCTGGTTAGGTAGATACCATACAGTTTGATTTTCAGCCTATTATGACTCCTCTTCAGGTTCCTTGGTCAAAAGTCTTCCAATGCATAACATCAGATTGCCTTATCAGCCTCTTCCTGCCACCAGCAAATGAAATCTCATTGTCTTGCTGGCTTGTGTGTGCAATGTCTCTAAGTTTCTCTTTGGTCTTTTAAAATTCATCTTGTCAGTCATTGCTTTTGAAGCTAATACTTATTCAGTTCCTCTTCCTTCTATCACCCTACTTTGTCAGTCCTCTTTTCAATAGCTACCTTGTCTTCTTTGACCTGCTTCCCAACTCAGTCCGATTCCACACAACCAGAAAACTCCACTTCTTCTCTCTTTCAGTTGTTTGTGTTTACCAAAGAAGAACTCTATTATTTGCTAATATGGAGGCATTTTTCATTATATATTTCTATAACAGCTAGGAATTTGAGATCTGGGGACTAGAATTCCTTCTTTATGACACATTTGATAGACATTTAAAGAACATGAAAATAATACTAAGTGATACTAAGCTTCTGTGGTGATGCAAATTTACCGAGAAGTCAGTGAGGATTTTCCATGTAAATATTAAATCATTTAAAAATATCTTAAATCAAAAATTTGAGATTTGGATCACAAAGCCTATATATGGCTCTTGGACTGGGAACTATCCATTTTCATATGCATTGTAGTGAAGTTGATGCAGTAGAGTCAGTTTTTGTGCTGGTGTTCTTGTGAAACCTTCATATTAGCATTAGATTAGGTTGAAAACCTTGATAAAAAGCCCAGTTAACTTGATACAGGGAGCAACTGTTCACTTTTTCATTGCTATTTATAATTAGTGTTTGTACTAATAAATAATTGCCCATGGTTCTATATTTGTGAATTTGTTTTATTTTTTTAATGTCATTTTATTTTCTTTAAGTAAAAAGTGTCAGTGCTGTAATTACCAACTCCATAATTACTTTATGGTGTGTCACTAATAAAATGAAATTACTTGAGAAATTTTTAACATAAATCCCCATTTTATGCAATCATTACTTTGATCAAAATAACTCATTTAAGTGATTTGTTGCTAGACAGTTGGATACACTTTGAATAATACTTCAAATTTTGAAATTAGTGCAGTAATAAATTTGTCATTCCTTCAAGTACATTTCTTTATATTTATGCAACCAAGAAAAAAATAGTTTTTTTTTACAAATGTGCTGTATGAGTTTCAAAATGAATGAATCATTGTTTTTGAGTGCTTCAGTATCTGGGGGCACAATATTAGATCTCTTATAATTATCAATCTCTCATAATTAAACCATTCCCAATTTAGGATATACATTTTGAAATGAGTGCTCATTCTCATACTATGGAAGATCTTGTTCTTGAGTTAGCATATTAAGGAAACAGACTTGTATGGTTCACTTCTGCTTCATAAATCCTCTCAGTAAATCTTAAAAATTTAGTTTTGATTTACAAACCATTACAGTCAGGGCCAGATTTGGCTATCCGATTTCTGAAACATTTATCTGATTTATAATGGCTTTATATTTCCTGTAAATATACTTTAATCTTCTGTTCAGCCAGGACGTACACAATAGCTTGCAGCTTCTTTTCTTTGTAATACTGCTGATTTGTTAGAATTTTTGGCTTACAAAAGCTCTGCCCTCTCGTTCCTATCCAACAAGGGAAAAAAAGACTAAAGATACAAGAAATGCCCTGAAGGATTATAATACTGTGATTTGCCCAATCCACCATTTTGTGCAGCAGATGGTGAGTTCCTGATGGATACTTGCAGCAGAGAAGGATGCTGAAGGTGTTCTCCTATTGCTTGTCCCTTACAACTTGCTGTTAGAACTACATTGCCTAATCTCTACTAAACAGTTGTTCTTCTCAGCTTCTAAATATGTTTAAGCACATGTAAGAAAAATGGAACATTGTAGAGTGGCTCATCACTGCACTATGGGTTAAGAATTTAATTGCAGAAGAATCCATTTCTCCCCAGATATGCTGTGGAAGTCTATAAATCTCTAATGTAATAGGCAGTGCTATACTATGGCCCTTTTCACACACAGTTTCTGTTGCGAGAGGGCCCCTTGAGCGTTGCATAAATGGGAGTGGTGGTCTGTATGACGCACTCCCATTCACACGATGCTTACGAGCCTAAAGCGGGCCATGCGCGCATTTTTTTATTTTCGGCTGGGAGCCGAAAATACTGCGCAGTCACAATGCTCCCGGGGCCCTTGCGCACTTACCTGCCGTGCGGTGCGCCAGACGAGCCGGGCCAGTCACACTTCATCCCCCAGCGCAGCCTACAGCTCCCAGACTGCGCTGCGGAAGGAAGGGGCGGGGTGCTCGTGCGATGATCGCACGACCAGGAAGCGAGCTGCGGGACGAAGCAGCAGGGAAGCGGCAGCGTTCCTGCTGAGCCTTTTGCGCAAGACCTCCCCCCCAGCTGCACAAATGGGTAACGTGCGAAAAGGGCCATTATTCATTCAATAGGGATCAGTTTATTTGGAGTTGATAGCTTCCTTGTCTGTGGGACAGTGAATCCACTGTGTTTTGGTCCAAATTTTAAACAAACTATCCAAGGTACTGAGCCTATTTTGAGACTCCCATTGATATAGGAGCTACCAATTGCTGCTGAATTTATACTACATTTTGAATAAATGTTCAAATAGCAGGGTGTGTCAAGTTCATCAGTGAGCTGAAATTCACATCTTCAGCATGTATTCACACATACAAACATATACATATGGCAGAACTCATCGCAATCAGGAATCAAGTTCCTTCAGGGTCATATAGATCCCTGCCACTACATATACACTTGTGCACAGATGACAAAGTGGAACTGTGTGTGTCATAATATCTAGGAATTCCCTCAACCTTGCTTCTTTCTGAGCTCTGTTCTTGTGCCCAATGGAATGTAAATGCATGCCAAATTGAGAAAGGTACACATGGAGAAAATAGATTTGTAGCTGTAGGTGACAGATTTCTTCATTAACATTATATTTGCCTTAATTTTCAAAGAAACCCCTCTAAGGGAGAAGAGTTGTTCTGGTAAGAACACAATATAAACTCTATACCTCCCGGTCTTTTATGCATGTACTTTTCTTGTTGATTCAAACATCTATCACTCTTGTACTTTGATTCAGTCCAATGCCAGTATCTACCTGACCCCAGAGATGGCCAATAGATCTGCCACTGTCTATTCTTGATTTCCATACTTCTCTTCTTGAAAGTACTCCAAGTTGGATATGAACTCTGTCATTGTTTTCAATGTGAGCAGAACTGAAAAAAAATGAATATATGGGTGTCTGCCCTTTAAGAGTGCTCAAAAATAGACCCTAATACAAAGTGCAAAATAAGCACAGGAAGGATTTGCAAAGGGGGTGGAGGGTGGGGTAGCAGATACAAGTGAAATTCAAAATAAGTGACAATAGATTGTCTTTGTGGAGGGCTTTTAAGGGAAGAGGCCAGAGTATTGTACACACGTTAGCCAGAGCAATTTGCAAAAAGAAAATAAGGAGGGTGCAGCGTGTAAAGTAGAAAACTCTCTCTCTCTCTCATTGAATAATTGAACAGTCTTACTGTTTATAACAAAAGCCATTTCTTTAAAATTTCTAACTGATTGTTATATAACAATTGAGGAAGTTAAAACTATGTAGCAGGATTCATGTAATTACTGATATTACGCAGAGCTATTTAGAATCAGAAATCCCTTGTGCAAAAGAAAAATCTTCAGTACTGCCACCCAGCCCCCATGCTCCTACTGTTTGCAAAAGTTATGTATGGCAGCGTTTATGCATGTTGACGATAGCAGATACTTTTGTGATTCCCTTGGCTGCTAAACATCTAGGCCAAGTTGGAGATTACAATGACTAATACTAATGAAATATGAGATAGTGATTTTTTTTTCTTACTAATTCAAGCCCCAGCACTAACCAAGGTCAGTTCCTCATGGTAGCAGTAGAGGAACATTAATCATTTCTTGTATTCTATGGTGGCCTATTTCACGGACCAAAGTCTGGAACTCAGGGGAGTATTGTCAATGGCTGGAGGGCTCACAGATAATCAAAGGCAGAAAACTTGTGGCAACATCCCAGCAAGCTCTATATTGAAATATTTTCTCAAACAGCAGCAATTTTTCCCCCCACAAAGTAAATACATTGTCGGGATGGGGGCGGGGAGCAGGAAAAGATCTGAAAATGTTCAGTCTTGTTACAACACTGGTACCAACTTAGAAAAATTACATATACTCTGTGTTCTGTTTATATAAGGTTTTTCCAGTTCGGGAACTGGTAGGGGGCTCCCAAATGCATGATAAGAAATTTACTTACTACTTTACCTACCTTATAAATTATTTATAGGTCCCACTATTTGCTTGAGCTAAAGAAATGCAATGCCATTCTGCCTCATGTTGGCAAAATCACTTGGGTGGCTTTGGGTGCTCTGTGATTTGATTTGGGTCATTTTCTACTCTACATCAGACAGCAAGAAGCTTTGGGCTGGTTGAAAGTGATTTTTCTCCTCCTCTTCTATTTTGAGGTGGATTAAATACACTAAAGGCACCAGATTCCATCTGATCTTAGAAGCTAAGCAGGGTCAGTCTTGGTCAGTACTTGGATGGAAGAGTGCCAACAAATACCAGGTGCCACAGGCTATATTTCAGAGGAAGAAACTGATAAAACCACCTCTGAGCATTCCTTGCCTAAGAAGGTTGTATGAAATTCCTGGGGTCACACACACACACACACACACACACACACACACACTCCAATACTTCAGCATTTACCACAGCCATGAAATGTTGCAAGAGACAGCCCTAACGTTGTTCAGCAGGCTTGCTATGACTGGCAGACAAATATTTCAAATGCTCAGTATTCAAGCCAATTATTCTCTCATTAGGTTTCTCCAAAAGAAGGTGTTAACAGCCAACTTATTCAAAGAATTACCTGCTTGAGGTTTCTTAGTAAGAAGAGCCATGGTCTTTCAGGAACGTTTGTTGGCATAGTCGCTAAGAACAAAATGACTAACAATGCATCCGTTGTAAAGAGGATATGCCTACATTAAATCAGAATGTCTGTTTGAAGCTCCTTACAAAGAGTCAAATGAATGGGTTGTATAATCCAAGAACCAATTCCTGGCAGGTTTTGATATATAGCATATGTTGACAAGTAGATGCTTCTGACAAATGATTCTTCTGTGAAAACTGCAATGTTAGAGAGGCCTGAGAGACTGCCATGTTTCAATTTAAGAAGATGTAAATCAAGTTTTATTTTGTAGCAATGCTAGGAGGAAAGATTAAAAGGTCCCAATCTGTCCCAACTTGGGGGGGGGGAATAAATGTATCTATAGATTTGGACTGCTTCATTCCCTGGCTCTGCTTGGTTTCATTAGCAAATGAATGAAGCTGGGAGCAAGTTCTGAATAAATGACTTCATTAGGTTTTCCTTACCAATATGTTATTTTACTCCTTTATGACCTTTAGAAATGGAAGGATTAAACCATGCTGAACTTAATAGGTTGAAATATTTTTGTACTGTTTTCCAAATAATCACCATCAAACTTACATTTAAAAGGCACACTAGGGGAAAAAAACAGTTAATCAGATAAATTATCCATTACAGTTACTTTGCCCAATCCTTAATAGAACACAGAAACCCAACTCAATTTGCAGCTGCAATCATTTGACTACAATGTCTTCGCTAATGTGAGCATGTCACCTTTATGTACTGAAAGGTAATGAAAGTGAAATATGCAGATGCCCTATTCAGGAGAGTCCACTGCTCTGTTTTCCACACAATCTAAGTAGTCAAATTGCCCAGGGATGTTCTGTAATGCAATACGGATCATGATAAAAAGCAAAACTGTGCACGATTATCTCATTTCCAGTGACAAATTGTCTTTTTATTTCCAAGAAGGAGGTACTGTGAGATAAAAGAAAATAAAACTTACGTGAAACACACTGGCAGTCATCAACATAACCAGAGAAAACTCTCTGCACTAGGAAGGGCTAATGAAATTATATCACATCCCTAGTGTATGGTGTATGACCAGAACCTATATAACAACATTAGAGTATTTCCTATTACTAAGCTTCCTGCCACAACTTGGCATCATTTTTTTAAAAAATGAAAACTGTGATCTGATTACACATAAACAGAACACACACACACACACACATTACAATATGATACTTGGAGTGGGAAGGGGATTCAGTTGTCTAAATGCACTTGCATTCAGTGATTGAACTCAAGTCTCATTATAGACATAAATGCATGCTTTTGGCTCCAGCTTCTCAACTACAAAGTAGAATAAAATACATAAATTATGCACATTTGATTTGAACATAGAAAAAACATACTTTGAATCACATCAGTGCTGATGTGCACATCAGTGCACATCAGCACTGTTTCTTATTGTTTATTTATTTTTCCTTAGGTTAGTGGAAAATATACTACTACTACTACTACTACTCAGTAATTGTAATGTGCTGGTGGACACCTTTATCAAAATGGGAAAAGATTTAAGCTTATGCATGATTTACTATGCTACATTTGTATAAGACTAGCATATTCATGTGCAAATGCCAAAAGCATTCTTTGTAGCTCCTCCCTCCAGGAGTTTACATTTTGGGATTTATTTGCCGGGAGACAATACAGACAATATTCATTCATCTTCTGTAGAGAATTTCAATGTTCACACTTTGCATTTATACTGTTCCATTCACCCTAGCTCTTATCTGTCAGGAAAAATGATTGATGAATGCTTTGGCCAACAGTGACAGCAGGTGGAGTAGAGGACCTATGCATTGGAAGAGAATTCTGGGGAACTGGCCATGTTATGCTGGTATTAGTGGATATGCCGGTTCCCATGACAGTGAGGTGGTAAATTTGGTCTCTGTTTTACTCTCAGATTTTTGGGTGGTGAGATTTATCATTTTGATAGTTCCTTGGATAGCTCCTTTCAGTGATAAGGTTCAGAACAGTAGGTAGCTCTGCAAACTAAAATCTAGACTTCATTTACCCATCCTATTGATTAGTTTAGGTGTAATCGTATTGATTAGCATATGTGTTAAGTGATTCCATCCCAGGCTCTATTCAATATGCTGATTGAAACTTTGTTACTATGCTGTACACCCTCACTCCATGGTACAGTATATTTTTTAATTGACCCTATATAGGGTCAATTAAAAATATATCATATACTTAAAAATATATCATACACTTATGGCTGGAAGCCATATGGAAAAGGATTCTGGCTGGAAGCTTTGTGCTAAGATAGATGACCTCGGCATGGCCAGGTCATAAGATCATGACGATTAGCCAGGGAGCCCAACTTGATGAGTTTGAGATAATCCTCTCAACTACCCAAACCTAGGGAACAATAACTAATGAAACTGTAAATGAAGCAACTGATGATCAGCACCCTATAACCTATTCCTGTGAAAGTTAAAAGTTTGGGCGTCTTGAGAGAAAGACTATCTGTGACGAGTAGGGCAGAATTGGATTTAGCTTCAGCCCCTATGGAACAGGATGATTTGATAATGTTTGAGTCCCCTCCCAGTAACAGAAATATCATCTCTAGTCAAGCACGTCAAACAACAGCAAATTGGTTAGAGATGAGGAAATTGGAGCCTCATGAATCAGATGAAAGGAAGACTAAAAACAAAGATACTATATTTGTAGATATACATCAAGTACATTGTAACCCTTATCCACTAATAAATGGGTCAGTGGTAACTTCAGAGGAAACCAATGAAATCCAGGTTTTGACACAACAATGACAATCAATATATTTAATATCTGGACTTTCCTGTTTGTCCTGGAAACTAGCAGGCTGGAGGAACAAACTAGAGGATTGTGACTTTCTAGACTATATAAAGCAATTTCAGGTCCTGCTGTCCCAAGAAACCTGGCTAAAGCAAGATATTTGGCTTCCTGGATATGTGGCCTACTCAAATACCGCACATTCTTCTTCTAAAGGTGGTAGACTGAGTGGTGGCCTGGCTGTATTGATATCCATTTCTCTTTCAGCTTCAGTTATTCCTCTTAAAGTATTAGTTCCATGCGCCATGGCCGTTTTTATTAAAAATGTACACCACTGTTACATTTTTGTTAACATCTATGTCCCCCCCACCGCACCACACCATATTATGATCCAGATTACTGGTATAAGTTAGAAGAATATCTATGTGAGTTAGAATATGAATTCCTTTTAGTTCCATTGGCAATTGCTGGCGATTTTAATGTACACATACGTTCATTTAACCAAGATACTGCTAGGGCTTTAGGAGGCCCAACTGAGTTGTGGGAAGGTTTGGAAATTCGAAAGTCTAAATATAAGAAGATTAATGATTTTGGCCTCATTTTTTTTACTTTACTGACAAAACTAAATCTAGCTTTAATAAATGGTTCCCATCTTGATAATTCTATGGGAGGGTTTACTTTTATAAATAACTTTAGAGCAAGTACAGTTGACTATGTGTTAATTTCACATGAGCAACGATCCTTGTTCCTTTCTTTTACAGTTGACCCAGTAGCTGGTAGTGATCACCAGCCACTTAGATTTTCCTTGTGGTGGTTTAACAGTACTGCTACAAACACTGCTTACCACCTTAATTCTGAACAAGCCCAATTAACGTTTGATAAAAGGATCAAATGGAATCCCCTGTTGCAATCAGATTTGCAACAGAGGCTCTACTCTGAGGAATTTTTGAAATTAAGAAAAGACATGATTCAAGTATCCAGTGTCGAGTCTGCAAATCAGCCGTATACACAATTAACAAACTCCCTTAGACCTTTTTTTTTTTAAAGGTACCCTACTTAGAAAATTGTCAAACCAAAAGCGATAATGCTTGGTTTGACAAAGACTGCAGGAATCTAAAAAGGCAAAAGGGAAAAGCCATCAAATTATACCAACCCACTAACTCCTCTGAAATTCCCTCACACTTCTATGATCTTCGTAAAAAATATAAAAGATTAATTAGTGAGAAAAAAGGATATATTACAAGGAACAGTGGAAGGAACTAAGCCTAGCACTTCTGCAAAAGAATCCTTCAAAATTCTGGGATACAATTGCAAGGCTCAAAAAAAGATCATCTCCAATTTTAGAAGAGACTATTTCTAAAAACAACTGGGAAAGCTATTTTGGAAAGATATTTAATGATTCAGACCATCTTAAGATTATTCCCCAGGACTATACTGGGCCTAGGAGCCCTGGTGGCGCAGTGGTTAAATGCCTGTACTGCAAGCCAGAAGGTTGTAAGTTTGATCCTACCCGGCTCCAAGGTTGACTCAGCCTTCCATCCTTTCGCAGGTCGGTAAAATGAGTACCCAGCTTGTTGGGGGCATGTATAGAAATGTTTCGAAATACATGCTATTTCTAAGTTGTTAGCCGCCTCGATCCATATAGAGAAGGAGGGATACAAATAAATAAATAAATAAATAAATAAATAAATAAATAAAAAATAAATAAATAAAATAGATGGGAACATAGCTGGGAAAATATTTCTATAGATAGGGCTAATTCATTAATACTAAGACTAAAGAAAGGTAAAGCACCTGGTGAAGATGGTCTTCCATCAGACTTTTATATTGCATTTTCTGACTGGTGGGCTCCAATTTTTGCTTCATTATTTTCTTTAATTAATAATACAGGAGTTACACCACCTAATTGGCCATCTGCTATTGTAGTTCCAATCTACAAAAGGGTCCTAGAAATGATCCAGGAAATTATAGGCCCATTAATCTCTTGGATGTTTCTGGGAAAATTTATGCTAGGTCTCTTCTAGATACATTGGAGGATTGGGAGGAAAAACATGCATTGTTGGCCCCAGAACAGGCTGGCTTCTGTTCAGGCAGGTCAACTCTGGATAATTGTTTTATGTTGAAATATGTTATTGATAAATATTTGGCAGGAACTGTAAAGCATATTTTTGTGGCATACATTGATTTGAAGGCTGCTTTCGACTCTATTTCACGGGAACGTCTTTGGGTTAAATTACAAACTATGGGTATCGATAAGAATCTTCTAAAATGTATAATATCCCTTTATTCAAATTCATCCTTGAAAGTCAGAGTTGATGGTACATACCTATCAGACTCGATACCTGTCTCTAAAGGAGTAAGACAAGGGTGTCTGCTTGCTCCCCTTCTTTTCAACTTATTTATAAATGATGTAGTTGAGTTCTTAAAAGGTGACCAATTTTTCCCAGTTAAAATTGGAAATCGGAAATATTTGATCTTATTGTATGCAGATGATGCTATCCTGATTTCCTATACTCAAGTAGGCCTGCGTAGATTGTTGAATCAGTTTAGTTTATACTGTAACAATGAACAACTTTCCATCAACTATCAAAAAACAAAAGTGATGGTATTCGGTAAATCCAAAAAAAATTATAACTGGCTACTTGACAGGAATAAATTGGAACAAGTCCCCTCCTTTAAATATCTTGGTGTGGTCTTCCACTGGACTGGTAAATGGTCTTCACAGGTTCAATCAAGTACCCTGTTAGCTGAAAGAACATTAAATGGTTTATTAAGATTCTATTGCACAAAAGGGGGCAATATGATTCAACCCACTTTAGAACTCTATAGGCTCAGAGTCCTGCCAAAACTGCTGTTTGAAACACCACTGTGGGCTCTGGCCAATTTAGATATATTAGAGAGAGGACAAAATAAATTTCTGCGCAGATTTGTGGCAGTTCCCACTTCCATAAAATTAGCATTGCTCCATGCAGAGTTAGGTATAATGCCAATTAAAACAGAGGCTCTTAGATTAGCCCTTCTTTTTTGGTTAAAAATTATTTTTAAGCAGGTATCTGAGCTCCTTTTGATGTCTTTTGAAGAGCCTGATCCAAATACATGGATGCATAAAATGCAATTGGTTGTCATGAATTTGGGGTTCTCTGTTCCTTTTTTCCTGACTCAAGGGTATAATAAAGCAAAATTACTTATACTCCAAAGACTCAAGGATATAGGAATGCAATCCCAGATGACTGATATTAAGTCCTGCCAATCTAATACATTTTTTGTTTCCTACATTCCACTGAACTCACCCCTTCCTCATTATCTGGTTGATCTTCCAACTTTTTTTAAAAATGAAGTTAGCCTTTCTGCATGCTAGATTGAATGTTCTCCCACTGGCAATTTGGATGGGCAGGTACAGTAATGTTCCTATGAAGGACAGAGTATGTGTTTGCAACTCTGTTTCCATAGAAGATTTAATTCATGTTCTGCTTGAGTGCCATATTTATAATGATCTTAGGATCAAGTATATTTTTCCTTTATTGAAGTCTTTTAAGGGAAACTCCTCCTTTGTGAAGGTTTGTTTTCTGCTATCTGATACTGTGAAATATGTGTCTTTTAGAACATCTAAATTTCTTGTTAGGGCCTTACAATTACGTGCTATAAAGAACAAGGGGGGTATGGAAAGTAATTTATCTATTGTTGACTATATATTACGTGTAAACTGGCTGGATTATCCTTTCTCATTTCATCTTATTTTATTTTTTTCATTTTTGTGCAATGACTGGCTGCTAAAATGCAATAAACTTGACTTGACTTGACTGTGGAAGTTCCACTTTGTTTCCTCACCTGCCCAGACATTGCACGACTATCACAAATTCCATCAATGCTTTGCCACCTGAAGGTAAGACTATTAGCTCATTCTGGACCCCTTTGCTTGGTTTGCCAGAGAGAAATTAACACATTCCTCTTCAGGGCAGGAAACAGGATATTTAAACCATGGATCTGAGACTGGCAACTTATAGTACTTTGGATGCACATTGGTGTGCTACACTGTGTGAGGGCCTCCAGATTTCTGTTTTGTTGTATTACTCTCAAACCCCACCAGTCTAAGCAACACTTTGCTTTGATCTCCCACTTCAGGAACAGTAATTATCTCCTCCTTCATCCTAAAAATCTCTTCATTATCCAATCTTTCTCTCCCTTCCCTCTGATAGCCTTGTATGATTCATGAGACTTCTTGATTTCTTGCATGTGCACATGAATTCTGTCAATAAAACATTTTTTTTAACTTCCAACTGGTGTCTCACAGTTACTACCGGTGTACACAAGTGAAAAGTTCCTGTGGTTACCCCTGTTTTACAGGCCCCCTTTTCAGCTATGATTCCCCACCTTCTTAAGGAGATGCTGGCAGTACTGGTGGACCTCAAGGTTCCCCACTTTTTGGTAACACTTTAAAGTACCTAACACTGACGGTGCCAGGACATATAAAGATTTGCCTTCCCCCTTCAGCTGCTCAGTGTGTTAGGGTGCTCTACTTTTGAGAATTAGGCACATGGCTACTAGAAATAGTCTTGAACTGTGGTAATAAAATTATGAAGCACCCTCCCCAAAGATGCTCACTGGGTGCCTTCACTGCTATCTTTGTTACCAGACAAAGTTTGTCCTTTTATCCTATGCCATTGATGGAATCTGAGACCTTTGTACCAGGTCTTTACTGCTCTTCTTCTTGAAAAGAAACTGAATGTTGATTTGGGGTTCTGGTGGCCAGAAAAACAATATTTTAATTAAATAAAAGAGAAAGAGAGGACACAGACATTTCACAGGCAGGTGATGATTCTGACTAAGGTAGGTCGTAACTTCACTTCAAGAAACCACGTCTCAGTGTTGTATTATTATTATTATTATTATTATTATTATTATTATTATTATTATTAAACTGAGACCTGTATTGCAAACAGCAGAGTACAAAATATATAACTAATTAGGAATGCAGATTTTAAGTTCAAATACTGTGAATAACTAAATAAACAGAAAATAAGTGGTTTGTTGTTAAGAAACTGAATTCTTACCTTATGTCCTATTTATGTGAGCAACTGTATTTACCATCTTTTGAGTAATAGACGGTTGTTAGGCCATGAAACATTATATGGTGGCAATAGACACCCTATATTTACAGCTGATGGCATATTTACATATTATTTCCCACGTAAAAAAGAATGTTGGATGCCCTGCCCCACCACCTCCACTTTCTGGCAACATTTTAATTACAGTTGTTCACTGAGGCACTACTTGATTTTAACCATTTTCTGAAAGCTTAAAGTCTCTAGCAGTGCTTTTTACCCAACTGGACAATAGAAAGAGCCAATTATGGGGTGAACATTGTGCTTTTCTAACCATTGCTTCCTAGTAGGACCAGATTGTTGTGGAACACTACTGATCTTGAAATGTGTTTACTGTGAGAGTGTTTGATGAATAACACCTTATAGCATAACTGCCTTGTGAGTAACACCTTTTTGTATGCCTCCTTAAGAAGAGGAAGGGAAGAGGTAGAGCTTGGGAGGACAGTCTTGTTTTAGAAGTATAAAGAAACTCAGCTCCAGACTTTGTTAGAAAAGGGTGCTCTTTTGAAGATTTCTAACGTACTGACTGGGCTTGGCTGCCTGCCTTAATAACTATAGAATGACCCACTGATGTTTCAACTGAATGTGTGCACACTGTATGCAGTCATGCTAAATGACATTGTGGGTTCAGCAGTGATTGAGGCTTTGTTTACCTATAATGACACAAAATAAGAGGCTACAGCTTTTTCTTGGCTACAGCTATAAAGTTATGGCACTAGCATGGGTTCAGATTCAAGTATGAATCGACTCACCTGCTAACTGATGAGAACCAATCACCCAGCCTGCCTGTTGGGGTATACCATTGGAATAAAAGCCTTGAGATTCCACATGGGCAAAAGCTACTGCATGATTCCCCTGCTAGCTGAAGTTAGAGTGGACTGCCTGCTCCTGACCTGGGTCCCACACTTCAAGGTCCCATTACAGGATTTCCAGTTGGGTCTATCAGGAACCCGTGCTTTGTTAACCCACAACTGGAACTGTGTCCCATGATAAAAACTGCCCAAAGTTGTGACAATATTAAATGTTCTGTAAGGAATCACGTATGCTACCCCCCCCAAAAAAAAGCCTCAAAAATCATGAACAGGAATAGAAAGGAAGGGAGCTTGGGGACAAACCTCTTTGCTGACTGTGGAGGGGAGCACAAGTAACTTGCCCCTAGCCACTTTTGCAGATTGGATTTAAGCCTCTGCTTCAGCTCCTCCAGTCCAGTCCACAAGCCACTAGAAAGACCCTGATTGCCAGATTTTCCCACCTTTCCTCAGAACCCAGGAAACTGTGCAGACTCCTGAGAATGATTAGGCTCCCTCAGTGGAGAAAACAGCTCTTACCTCGTTCTGCTTCATCACAACTTGCAAATAGCACTCCCTGGTAAGTCAGGAAGTAGTCTAAATACTAAAGAGTGACGTCTCTAAACGGTGAATATGGAAAGATAGGTCTGGCTTTGGCTCTTGCCAATGCTTCTCTGACTAATCACATCTGCACTTATACTTGCCCTTTCTATGATTTAGACTCTAATTCTGTATTGTTCTTGTCTGATGAATTTCCCCCTGTTTGGGCTCTAGCAGCTTGAACTCTGGACTGCCTTTGATCCTGTCTTTGGATTATTCTCGTCCACTCTCAAGTAATGCTAGCTTGAAACTAGTACTTCGTTTTGAACCTATTTTTGCAATGCCCTTGTCTAAATTGCTGCTTTTTTGCTTAAGCCCTACTGGTTTACTTACTGCAACTAGATACTGTGTGCCCTGAAACAGGAGAGGAAGGGGTAGGGGGCTGAGCAAAGGCAAAGACTAAAAATCAAATCGACAGAGAATACACCAGGGTGGAAGGAAAGAAACCAGGAAAAAAAAATATTGAGGAGATGGGAGAAGGGAGAAAAAGAAAAGAGAAGAGAATAATGGTAGGGGAAATGGAGTACTGAACCTTTGTGAAATTAAGCATTTTTTCAAGCTACAGTCATGAGAAGGAGAGAGTGAAGAAAAGACTTCCTGCCATAGTTTAGAAACCATCAAACCAAAATCTGTGAAATTTATCAGTAACTAAGTATATACCCAATGTTGCCCGGGATTTTATTTTCTCATAGGTAATACTTGTTAAAAAGATTTGAGCTCCTGTGTCTCTAATTCCCCAAACTGTCTTGTCCAGTACCTGTAACTTTTCCCCATATTCTCCAATGCAATCTTTATTCAGAGTTATTAACATGCAGAGACTGAGTTCCTGGGAGAATATACTGTCTTCCTCCTTGCTGCTAGGCCTCATTTCCATAGCAACCAGCTTATTCAATACAGGCACAGTTGACTGAGGCACAAGAGCACTCTGGCTGAGAATTGAAAAGGCTCCTTCCTAAACTGCAAAGCCCAGGATTCCATAGAATCTTCTTAGGCAGCCAATCATATGAAATCTTCACCTGACACAGACAAACAAACTTTGACTTTTATATATTAGATAGGATGCTAAAGAACATGTATCTTGGGGTTCTTTGTTTTTAAAAACATAATAACAAATTTCTATCAGTTTAAATGTGGAAAACCTATAGCCCTATGACCAAATATCTAGTCATCTAGGCATTTTTATCTTTACCTTCCAGAAGCCCTAACCTGCATGGCCAGAGCAGAGGGTTTCCAGAAGTTGAAAGCAGATTGAAAAACCCTGACCTTACAGTAGCATCCAGTCTCTAGGCGACATATTTCCTTAATTATAACATAACCATTCTCCCTGACAAGGGTTCCTATAAAGCCAGCTATCAAAAGCCTCAGTGAGAATAACTAAGATCACAGAACACTCCAGAGCACCAAGACAGGAAGTAAGCAGAATACCAATGGCTGGAGCCAAGCACCACTTCTGAAAGGTGGGGGGAGAGTATTCTGCATTTTCCCACAATCTAGCCTTGGATTACAGTTCTGTCCCATTACCTATAGGTGGTTCAAGATAAACATAGGTGGTTCAGCATAAACATCTTGTACCCAGACCCATGTAATCAGATGGAAGGGAGAACCTCCAGGAATGTGTTGTAATGGCAACAAGGTTGATCTGTCTCAAATAAATGGCTATACCACCTGGAGGAACACATCATGAAAAAAACAAAAGGCACACCTATTGGTACACATTCCATGGCTTCATGAAATATGACCACTCTTACACATACAGAGGAGACAGAGGGGGAAAATGAGAAAGAAACTACTGACAACCAGGAAGGAAAGGAGAGAATTAGGGGGGTGGGATAAGTATAAGAGCTATTGGAGTGGAGGGAGAGCATCACAAAAGAAAATGATCAAGGTCTGGAAGAATATTGGGTGAAGGTGAGATTTATGTTTTTTTTCAACTGGGAAAAGTCAGATACTTTCACTGGGGAATTTATAGGGTAAAGATGACCAAATACCTTTCAAAATTAACTTTTGGAAGTAGCTAGAAAATGTTAGTGGTTGCAACAGTAAAAGAAAATTGTTCCTATTAATTGCATTGCTTTTGAAATATAATTTTGTTGCATGCTTATTCTCCACTCAAAAGGTAGTTACAAGTAGCTGTACTGCTTATAAATTCCAAACTCTGTCACAGATATTCTATTGTTTTTATTTTTCTCCTTTCATTATGTTGTTCAATAAATAAAGGCAGGCTTTATTCTTCCCAATGTAAAGGAAGTTACTTCCTCTATTTCAAGAAGCAGGGGAATTCCAAAAGAGAAAATGTGTTCAGTTCAAAGCAGAAAGTTATGGTTGGTGCTATATCGCAGCACAGAGTCTTTAGAAGTGGGTTAATGCAATATTTAGCACAGATTTCATTAGTCTTGCTGAATATGCCATTGAACCTCCTTTTTGAGAGGCAGTTTGAACGAAAATCATTTACATTAGAAAGAAGTCAAGATAATTCAAGTTCCTTTGTTGTCCAAAGGAACAATTCTGTCTACAATTTACACTAGGTTTGTAACTGGAATCCTATATATGTGACAACACCCATTCAACATGAGTCTTCCTCCCCTAAAATATGGATCCCTTAGACTGGACTAGCAAAATTGCCTAATTGTGTGTAGAACTATGGTGCATATCCTCTTTATGGACAGACTTCTGTTAATGCATTAGGCCAACAACTGCACTTTTTCCTGGGTTGAGAAGCTGTGGTGAAGAAAGCCAAACACAATCTGGCTGCTCTGAGTAGCTTATTTCTCCAGCGCTTTCTCTTATGCAGCTGTGCTATGTAGGGCATGGGCTGCCCAGTGGAATTATGCTATAATGTTTACTTGGGGTGGAAGTTGAAGTACGAGAATGTTCCATCACTTTGCCAGTGTTTTGAGTTATCAGTGAAGGTGGATGATAAGTGTTTTGAATATCTGGGATGGGTGGAGGGTATGGTTGCAACCATTTCATGTGGGGGAGGGGCTTCAATTTGCCTGTTAACTTATGGTGACCCCATGATTTCCTTCTTACATTTGCTTTAATCCTCCCTCTCCTCTTTGTCTAATTGCATGGCAGAAGAAGACAGACAGTCATTAAAGTCTTGTATAAATTGGGTCTCTTATTTAATGAAAAGATTTTGATTAAGTAAATACCCAGGCCCTTTTTGCATGTGACTTTGAATGTGAAATGGCCACGGGAGCAACATGGAAGTGCGAGGATGGTTCCACACAATGTTCTCGAATCCCGCGTTGCTCCTGTAGCAA
Organism: Ctenosaura bakeri; assembly: GCA_948474755.1. Classification (NCBI taxonomy): domain Eukaryota; kingdom Metazoa; phylum Chordata; class Lepidosauria; order Squamata; family Iguanidae; genus Ctenosaura; species Ctenosaura bakeri. Next base: position 203,651 of record CAOLHI010002888.1, read on the forward strand.
TTCCATGGCAATTGAGCACTATATCATTTTCAAGTTTTTCCTGAAAATGATGCGAGATTGCGCATTCCTCCTTCCCACACTTACCTTGCATACAGAACATCAGGAAGCATGATGGCCATGCTTCCTTCCCCAGCGCAGCCTGGCTGTGCTGCAGAAGGAAGGGATGGAGCTATTGCACTTCCTTCCATCCAGGCACGGATCTGGTGCAGAGGGAAGCATAGGGGACATGATTGCCTCCCAGAGGAGGCTTTTTGCATGATCCCCATGCAATGCCAGTAGCACCAGGTAAGGTGTGAAAAGGACCCCAGTGATGAACTACTACAGTTTGAACTTGGATACAAAAGTAGAAGTAAATAAGAATTGCCTTGATGGATCAGGGACTCCCAGTTAACTATTCTTTCTCCAGCCAAATCCTCCTGGGCAGGAAATTCAGATTAATGTGTCCATTTACAGTTGCCTTGTTTCCATTCTTTGATATGAGAAACATGATGGAAAACTAGAAATGTGCAAGTACTGTTCTTCAGGCATTCTTTCTTTCCTGTGAAGGAACAAGTGTGTTTTTCAGGAAAGTAATTGCTGTGACACATAGCATGCACTAAAGGAAATTTATTTATTTATTTATTTATTTATTTATTTATTTATATTTATGTAAAATGCACACACGCACACACACACGCACACATATACACACACGCACGCACACAAATGTATGCAGACCTAATTCATTTCTTTTTTTTAACTATGTAAAATACGAATTAGTAAAAAAAAAAAAGATTATCAATTAAGGGTACAACATCCTGACATATATCTGAAAAGACTCCTCATTAAACATAATAGAGTTCATTCAAGACATCTCTTCTTCTGGATGACAGCTCTAATCAACATAGATAGGGTTTTGATCTGTGCAATCATTAGGTTAGGGACCAAGGAAAGATCAATAATTCCATATTGTTCTATAAAGCTTCTAAATTATTGAGGTACAATCCTGGGGTTTTTTGGGGGCAGGGGGAGTAGCTGGTCTGCTACAAGTGGAATCAAAAATAAATTCAGTGACTTTGTGCAACACAAAAGCTCATGGACTGAACTATCCCTGAACTCTTACTGAGACCTTATGACCTAGGTGAATAAAGAACGTTCAGCCATACTCAGTTAAAATAAAATAAAAAGTGGTGGTGGTGGTGAGAGACAGAAACTGAGCATTTTCACAACAATTTACTGTAAACATCCACAATGTGGGCAATGGTATTGAAACAAACTAGAGAACATGCTTTTGATACTGTAATTCATTAAACAAACTTGAATGTGCTGAGCATTAAATTAAGTGGAAAAGAACAGACCCTCTTTTTCATCATTTGATAATTTTAGCGGATTCCCAGGCTGAGACTAATTTCCATGCAAATGCATTGTGGGATGGTACTGACAGCAGAACTGCTTCTCAAGCAATTGTGGGAAGGAATCACTTTATATGTGACATGCCAATTATGAATAAAATGCTTGGAAAACTTTCAAGTACATGTTTCACAACTGAAAAACTTTGAACTACTCAGCTGGTTTCTGTGGATTCACTCAGGTGGCCTGGAGTGCCCATTCTTCAGAGGGAGATGCATGAGAAACTGTGGGACAGTTATATTTCAAGAGACAGAAAGAGCAACACTCCTTTTAAATTAAAAGATTCATGAAGGGGAAAATGTAGGATTGTACCTGATTTTTTTTTTAAATATCATTGGGAAATGAGCTAAAATTTCAGCTATCACTCATAAGATAGCATCTTCAAAACTGCTTGGGGCATGCTGGAAGAATGTACAAACAGCAATGTTTCCTCTTCTGTGAGAGACCTCAAGGATGTTGCTTGTTTTACACACACACACACACACACACACACACACACACAGGGTCTTTCCTTGGTCTTTCATGAGAGCTGCCAGCCGCTGGCATCTCTTTGATAAATAGAAAGCAGCTGGTGTCCCAAGGATGGCTATTCATCTTCTCAGTAGATGAAAGTTAAGTGGGGGGAAACTGAGCAATCCTTTGTAATTACTGATTCATGCACTCCTGTCCTTGGGATAAAAGGGGATCTGAAGCAGCTCCCACGTGAAAGATGGATTAGTTTTAATTGATATATCATCACTCTAAGAAATTAAAATTCACTATATTGTGGCAAAACTTGAGTCAAAGCTGCCTATTTAGGACAACTATTAGCTGGAAACATGAATTTGATTACACTTTCTTTATGTCTGTTCTAGAAAGATAGATAGGCTAGAGGAATGGAAGATAGCCTTGGGATGTAGGTCTTTTTAGATAACTGTTATTTTCCACCCTCCCTTTTTTGTTACAAAGAAGGATTGCTGAGGCATTAACACAATATGACACTGAAATATGTAATTGATTATCTTGCTTCTGTTTAGGTAAAAAATTAACAAAAAAAATTAACAAGAAACTAAAATATGCATAACTTTTAGAGAAGTATCTATTATAGGTCTCAATTCAGTTGCTAGTCTCAATAAAATAGACACACTGAATTATTGGGAACATGGTAGATCTATACTTCTGGAAATTGTATTGATTCATTGGGTATATTCCAGTTGGGATAAATGATTAGCTTTAAAACATTAAAACTACCAAAAAAGAAATAAAGAAGGAAGGAAGGAAGGAAGGAAGGAAGGAAGGAAGGAAGGAAGGAAGGAAGGAAGGAAAGGAAAGAAAGAAAGAAAGAAAGAAAGAAAGAAAGAAAGAAAGAAAGAAAGAAAGAAATTAAGATGTGCAGTACCTTAAAGATGAGATTTATTATGGAATGATCTTTGTGAATTGCAGTGCACTTTAAGAGATGCATGAAGAGTTCTTAGGGATGGAATTCCCAGTTTGTTTTATCCTTTTTGCAGTAAAACAAGATTCAGTGTGAACTACCATGCTGTTGCTGATGCTTTTGGTCCCAAGAAAAGTTTTACATTTTTTGTGTCTAGTTTTTGTACATTTCTGGAAAAAGAACAGTACTACAAAATGTGGTAACCTTGGCCTTGCAGTAGAAGTAGCACCATCCAGGCCATTTCCACACTGGACTGTTATAGTGCTATCATTCCATTTTCAACATCCTATGGAATTCTCTCTCATGCTCACTCAGGCAGGAAGGAAGGGGGTAGAAGGGGGAGTATGAGGACAGAAGGTGCTTGTGTGTCTTCCTTTCCCTCCATGCTTGGGCAGGTGACAAGTAGATGGGAGGGGAAGTGCAAGGATGGAATGCACATATGTGTGCTCCATCCCATGCTCACTTGAGCAAGCAACAGACAGATGGAGGAGGGACCACAAGGAGGAAAGGCATGTGTATGTGTTCCCTCCTGATCTGGGCAGGTGACAAGGGGATGGGAGGGAGGGCACAAGGAGAGAAGGCATGTGCATGCCTTCCCTCCCTCATTCATTTGGGCAGGTGCAAGGAGATGGGAGGGGTGTGTGGAGAGAAAAAGTGTCCATGTGTCAGGTCGCTAAGCTTCCTTGTCATGGAAAATACTAGCCTGTTGCATGTGTATTCTTTACTGTGTAACCATTGCTAAAAGGGGAATATTGTATACCCAGGCTTAAGTACTGCTAATTGCTGCTACATTGTATTACAAAGGCCGCTTGCTGTTACATTGCATCTCAAGGAGGCGAAGAGCAGGAGCAGGTTGGAAATTGAAAATTAAGACCAATGGTGCTAGGATGTTATGAGAACAGAGGGGTTGGAGATAGGGATAGAGAAATATGTCGATGGGTCACGATGGTCAAGGATGTGTGGGTTGATGAGTCACCAACTTAGGAAAGTAGAGAGGGGATAGAGACATGACAGAATTTATAACTCTGACCACTGAATGCTTTACATGCTTAAACTTGTATTGATAACTTATGAAGGATATATGCTGTTCGTACCCTTCAGTTTTGGCAACTGAAGTATGATATGTTGCTCATGCTTACACATAGAATAAACTATTGTCTACCTCAGAGTGAGTTTTGTGGAGCATGTGTGTTCCCTCCCACACTCCCATGTATAGGTGACAAGCAGATGTGAGAGAGACCACAAGGAGAAAGGCATGTGTGTACATTCTCTCCTCACTTGGGCAGGTGACAAGGGGATGAGGGAACACAAGGAAGGGAAGTGTGCAAAGTGTGATCCCTGGCTGGCTCACTCAGGCAGGAGGGTAAAATGTATTTGTGGTTTTTCAACTTTCTCAAGAGTCCTGTTCCCTGAACCATTGCAAAAATGGAGGACCAAAATACAGTTAATGGTTTTGGTATCATTTAATTGAGACTTGGGGCTCAGTCACATGTCAGGTAAACAATCTGTTGATTCTGCAATGTGAATGCTGGCCTTAAGCAGCATTTCAAATGGTGTGCATTTTCAACTGAAATTTTCTCCAAATCTCTGCTCTAAACTCAAATATTCTGAAAAGACTTTGTCCCACCCAGCTGTTTCTCGTAATGCATTATAAACCAGCATATTGCTCCCCTTTCAGTCTGTCTCTTCTTTCTTTTTCTTCTGTAGTTTCTCCTGTGACCAACGTTAGATTGCAAACTCTTCAGAGAAAAGATTCATCCTCTTCTGCTTTTTCATGCAACAATATATGCTGAGGATGTGACATCCAAATGTATCAAGGTGTAAATATGGCATGGCATGGCTACCATCAGCAGGAGCAGATTGTGGAATTGTATTCTTGATTTCTGGTAAACATGGAACAACTATGTAACCTGTCACCTTTGTGTTGTCAAAGACTGCAGAAGGTCAGAGATAAGTAGTCAGTACTTTCATTCCTACCTCATTAAATCAGTGCAGAACAGTTTGTGTCACCAAGCTTTAATCAACATGAGCACATTTTGCTATCTCCATTTGAAAACATCACAAAGCCAGCCCAAGGTAACTATTTCTTTGTACTGGTTTTCATATACTTAAACTGTGCCTGTCTAAACATAGTGTGACTTGTTTTCAACAGGCAGCAACAACTTTTTGTTTCTCGAAGGAAAAAAATGAGAATTGAGAATTGAAAATTTTGTCTTGAAATCACAAGCTCATTGTTACTTATAAATAGAGATTCCCAACTGGTCATGACCAACATTCCCCTTTTGCATGCTATTCTTCATTTCTTATAGTGTTCAATGAGATGGGTCAACTTCATGCCAAGCATGCAATGTCACATGGCAAACAATTATGGCTTATGCAGACTCAAGACAACATGGCTGTAAATTCAACAATAAGTCTGCGAAAAGCTAGTCTATGCAGAAGGAAACAAGATAGCTTTTCCAGCTAAAAGAGTTGGTTCCATACTTAACAAAGTTAAGAAGGCAAAGTTCTTAAGCCTGCAGTATCATATAACAAAGAAGAATAGAAGAATAGGATAGAACAGAGCCATAGACCAGCACAGGTAAAAACGGGATACAGAAAAGGATAAAAACACAAGTTAAAAACAGGTTAAAGACAGCATTGAAATTCTCCTTCAGGTTGCACAGCTCCCATATAACAAGACAATCTTGTAGTTAGTCTACTGTGGAGGTCAGTGCCTGATGAATTTTAACTGCTGCTGCACAGAATCTGGCAACATTATATGTTATATGGGGGTTGGTGTCTGAAAGTAGCAAAGACGTGTAGAATTCTCCAGTGCATCCTTGGTATTTATGCATGAGAGGGGAAATAAGGCTGAGGTGGATGTCCCTGTAGTACGAGCACTGAGAAAGCACATGCTCTGTTGTTTCGATTTGGCCAGAGCCACAGGGGCACAGTCTGTCTGAGAAGGGGATCTTCTTGTATTGGCCTTCCAGGACATCTGAGGGGAGGACATGACATCGTGCCACCGTGAAGGCCTTCTGGTGTTTAGGTACTTATAGTTTTGCTAAGTATGCCATAGGTGAAGCTTGATATCTATTGATAGCAATAAAGGTTGAGGTGCTAGCTAGATCCAGTTGTCGCTCTGTATCTACCACCCGTTATTTGATAGCTGCTTTGGCCTTATCATATCCCATGCTGAGCAGATGCTCTGGGGAAAAACCCAGTGATGAGATTTTAATCATCACTGTCTGTTTCTACATAGACTGAAAGCCATCTCTCAAGGTTAGTAGAGCCAGGCCAGTGGGAAAGAAAGATAGTCTAAGTCAGTAGCTGAGGTCATACTCTGGCCTCCACTTTCATAAAGCCTGACTCTAGTTGCAGAGTTGCATTGGAGATGCATTTTGGAACCTGGAAAGCTGATCTTAAAAAATTGGATTGCACAAGTTCTAATTGTGCAGCATTCAGAAAGGGTCCCAGTTGGGATCCATAAAGGAGTTGTGCTATTGATTTGACTTCAAAGAGTTTAAGCACCACGGGTACATATTGGCCTCCTCTTGTCTTAAGAAATTTGAGGATAGCTGACGAGTTCCTCTGGCATATGACACAAACTAAAATTGCTATTTAAATATTTTGTTAGGTCGAACGACAATGTCATGGCAAAAGTCTCCATCCCATGATAATTTATTCATTCTTTTATTTTGTATTGCTAATTCCTCCCTATATCTATATCTATATCTATATCTATATCTATGTCTATGTCTATGTCTATGTCTATGTCTATGTCTATGTCTATGTCTATATCTAATCTATATCTATACCTATATATATCCCAGAGTGTCATTGCCTGGCATTTATTCCTAAATGACAGAATTCAGTTCCTACCAGAAGTAGGAAAACACATACCTAAGCCACATTACATATTATCAGGAGGGGAAAAACAAAATATGTTCTTCAGATTAGATTGGCTGTTGACCAATATTTTTTTTTAACAAATTTGTCCTATAATAGAACAACTGGCTTATTTATTTAAGCCAGCTGAATTTGACTGTAATTTATTCTTTGCCAAACTACCTGTTGGCATTACCACCTTTCCTTCTTCATTGTGTAGCACAAATCCTACTATTGATTTCACATCAGAAGTGTCACCTGCAACAAAATGCTGGAGATAATTTTACCCCTCATTGCCTCATGTGGTTTCCAATCCTGGTAGCTCTCATGACTTGTGGTTGAAGTTTTCAATCTCTTGTGGCATTTCACCTCATGTACTTAATATTAATCTTAGGCATGCTTGTTTAAAAATGTAAGGGTATTCTTCAATGTTAGAGGTGTGCATTGCACAAAACTTTAAGTCTATGATTGTTATGTGTTTGCCAAGATGAAGCAAAGTTTGTTTGCCTCTCAAATTATCTGGGGCCATTTCCGCACTACAGTGTTAAACTGCTGCTATTCCACTTTCAACGCCCTGTGGAATTCTGGGGTTTGTAGTTGACTGAGACCAAAGAGCTCTTTGGCTGAGCATTCCAAGTGCCCTATCCCAAAACTACAAACCCCAGAATTCCATAGGAGGTTGATAGTGGAATAGCAGCACTTTAACACTGTAGTGCGGAAATGACCTGGGAAAATGCCAAAGCTGGGTCCTGGCTGAGGATTCATGTGAGCTGTTTCATCAGGTTCCAATATGAATTGGCAACAGATGGCTTGGATGTTTTTAACTCATAGAATCACTACAAGGTGAAACCAAGATGATGGCACACAGCAACACCAAGAGTCATCAATAAAACACTATAAAACAATAAAGCAATACATACATACATACATACATACATACATATTAAATAAATAAATAAGACTTAATGCCACCAAAAGAGCACACTCTTAGCTTGGTCTCCACCATAAACATTACTGTTGAGGATGTCTGGAAGATCTCCTTGCATGTTCTACTGAGCTACTACCAAGAAAACTCTTTCTGGTAGCCACCACTCACTTCACCATTAAAAGCACCACCCAGATAACTTTAATAAGTAGGTAGGAGCATATGGGAACAGTACTCCTTGAGAAAGAATAATCCTAAACTGTTTGGGGCTTTAACTTTGAGCCTAGAAATGGACTAGCAAAAATTAATGTTAAAGAGAAATTATCACTCTCCAGACTGCCTTTAGCTTTCATTAAAAAACAAAACAAAAACAAAAAACAATTACATTATTCGATCGAACATATAGTCCATGTCAAGTGAATTACACAGCAAAAATGAAGGTACTTCTTTCCCCTCCAATCAAATGCCTTCTATTATTAAGCTGACCTTTAAATGCACCATTTTGTTAGGCAAACATCATTATATGAAATTAGTCACAGCTTTCTTGTTTTGTGCAAGCAGATCTTTGATTACTGGCCTTTCTATAATGCCACTATTCACTTTAATAATTCATGCATCTCTGCTTATCAGCTTTTGAAATCAAAATGGTGCATTCTGCTAAAAGTTATTCCCATTACCTCATTTCATTTTACGCATGGCAGCCAAATACTAACATAATTGGAGCAATCTGTTACCTGCAGATATATTTCAGGTACAGGTGGCAAACTAGTTTTAGTGCAAAAACACAACAGCTATAAATTGGAAAAAAAGATCATCCAGGAACAACGTCTTTGACAATTATACCTTTGTTTTGATAAAAGAACATTGATTTCACCTGTAATGGCTGGGTGTGTCTTATAACATAATCCATTCTATTCACGATTTAGTTCTGTGGGGCTTACTCTCATAGAAGTGAATGTAATACAGTAGCCTAATCTTTCTAAATCATGTATAGGACTATCCTCCAGAGGAATTTTTGAAATGTCTTATACAAAAGTGCTACTCAAAGAGGGGGTTCAAACCTGAGCCATTAGCTGCCAGTCCCTGGTGATTTGCTGGAGGTGGGGGGAGAAAAAATTGCAGCCAATAGACAGAAATATGGTGCTAGTCTTTGCCACATTGGAAAAAATATTGTTGGTCCTCCAGAGTACAACATACTCTGAAGAGGGATATGAATCAATTAAGTGAGCTTTTTTTAAATGAGACTTTCAGTTCCTCTACATGGAACAAAAGTGTCAGGAAGTGGTACTATTTCTTGCTGCATGTCCTGCTTTTTCCTCTTGAGATCTGGATGACATTTTGCCATCACAAAATGTTTAAGGCTGCTTCCTCTCCTTTTCTGAAGCTTTCCAGAGTATTCTCTTTCTATCCAAGGGGTTTTAAAAGCCCTCAGCTGAATTGTGCCAAACAAAGTTGTTGTTAGGTACCCTCAATTCATTTTTGACTTATGATGACCCTAAGGTGAACCTATAATGGGGTTCTCTTGGCTAGATTGTTCAGGAGGGGGTTGCCTTTGCCTTCATGTGAAGCTTAGTCAGGGTGAATTGCCCCAGTGGGTTTCTATGGCTGAACGGGGCTTCAAACTCTGGTCTTCAGAGTCAAAGGCTCTTTCCGCAGCATCCCTCAATAGCGTAGTGTTCTGGTCTCATTGCAGATCATTGGTGTCATTGCAACCAATATTGGATTGGGCCTAGTATGAAGCCTCAATGTTCTGCAGGCTCCCTGGTGTTCGCAGGACAGCACTGGCATTGCACCCGGTACTTCTTCCACAGCTCAGCATCCCTGGTGACTCCCCAATCGCACTTCTGCCCACCTCATTCTGCCCCACTGCTCCTGATTGGTCTTTTTTTCTTTTTCTTTCTTTCTTTCTTTTTTTTGTGAGCAGCTGTGCTAATGTTAGCATGGTAGATAGTAGTAACGGAATGTCAACTGTCTCTGATATGGCAGTGGGGGTGGGAGCTAGGCTGCCTGAGAGCAACGAGCGCTTGCTGCCAGGCGCTATCATGCTACCATGCTAATGTGCTAATAGTAATGCCAGCATTAATAAAAATATTGAAATTCAAAGAGACGTGGGAAGTGATGTCACCACAGTGGTCGGTGCCGAAATTACTCCAGCGTGGCCTTCATTGTCCACTTCTCCTTGCCTGTTCACCACTGAGACAAGGGAATCAGCCAGCCAGCTGCTGGGCGGAGATTCTCCTGGGAGTCACTGAGGGAGGGACCACCCACAACCTGCCCATTCTCAGCTCGGTAACAAAAGGATGCCTCATGGAGGAACTGCATAGGACAAGCTATTGTGATCACTGAGGGAAAGTATTTCATTTTTTGGTTTTTCCCCAACAATGAAGAAAACTGGATTTCCCTGCTTGGAGTCAAGATAGCACATGATTAGGGACAACATCATGCAGTAAGGCGGCTCCCAGAACGAGAGCAAAGTGTGGCTGTTGTGGGTTGAGGACACCATGCAGAAAGGTCCAAACTGCAATGCTCAAATTGCTGCACCATGCTGGCTCCCAAAAATTGAATCATTTCTCCTCTCTCTATTTTCAGAATGTTTCCATGCTTTTCTCTATTTCCTTTGTCCCTACCATACCACAGTACTTCCTTTTAATGTTTTGATTTTTTTTAAAAAAAAAAATACTTTCTCCAGTACATTAGTAATAATGCAGTAGGGTCCTTCCCTACTTGGGTTCAAGCTGCAAGACTGGAAAGCATGTCATTGGAAAGGGTTTACTGGAGGCTTTCCTCTACTTAAATCATATCATTGGTGTGTGTAGATGAATGCAAGAGAGAGAGAGAGAGTTTAGAACTTTCTTAGCACAGGGACATACATTTTTTACACTAAGGTGCAAGAGAATTAAAAATGATTATTTGCTGTTAAGTCAGCTTCAGTTTATGGTGATCTTATGAACGAGAGGCTTTCAAGAGTTCTGGTCATCAGCAGACCTGCTCTGGTCTTGAAAACTCAGGACTGGAGCTTCCTTGATTCAATCAACCCATCTGTAATGTAGCCTTCCCCTTTTCCTATTGGCTTCCCCTTTCCTGAGCATTATTGTCTTTTCCTGTGGGGAGGAGATACTGAAGGCAATGATGATGTAATGATGATGTTAATTTAGTTATAATGCTAAAATGATTAAATGTAATACTTCTGTTCCTGTATTTGTTTACTTGTAGCAAGATCATCCCTTGCCCACATTCACACAGTCATACACTCATTCTTTGAATGCACCAACACATTGGAGGGGACTGCCCAGGGAATGCATGTGCATGCAATGGTGATGTTGCCCTAAGGAAACCAATACAGGGATAAACACTATTGTGGTTTAGCACTTTAGTACCATACATCTATAGTAAATTTTATTTTTAGAAAACAAGAGGCTCTGGGAGAGAAACAAGGGGATGCCATGAGAAAATTGCAATAATCTAGAGACACTTTGGGGATTGGACACACTCTCCCTAAAGTCAGAAACAAGACACTCACAAATGTACCAAAATCAATTGCCTTTTATGGAGTTGAAGAGGGCAATTGGATGGAAATCATCATCATCACCACCACCATCATCTCCTCCTCCTCTTCCTGTGGATCAAGGTGGAGAACAACAATAAAAAACAGAACTTTGTTATGCAACTGCATTGAAATACAACAAAAAGCATCAAGAAACGACTTCCGGTCTGACTATGGCACCCTGACATGGCTCTCCGTGAGGCTCTGCTAAAAGAGAACCTTTATTCAGGTGGCAGAAGGAGGTTGGGAAACCGACTAAATCCCTCCTTGGGATAGGGGGGTGAGAAAGGGGCTCCAGAGATCAGGATCATGCTTCCTAGCTGTCATCTGAGCGGAAAATTTCATGAAAGATGGCAGTGGATGGAGCGAGGGAGATTGGAGCAACCATTGCCATCTGATATTGTTTCTTTGCACACAAGCAGCGACCGCAGACCTTTTAAATAGACCTTGACACAAGAACATTATTGAAGGTCTCGTTTGCTTGTTCTAATCTCATCGAAAGACTAAAAGGGTAAGGAATTGGGATATTTTTGTTGATAGAGACATGAATCGGAGAGAGCAAGATAACTAAAGCGGCATGCTAGCAGTTTGATTGAGTGACTCGGGAGCCATACTTTTAAGCTAGATAAAAACTTTTGATCTTTCAACTACTCTGCCTCCCCCATACAAATTGTATGTTTGAACATTGCAACTGAAATATTTTCTTTGCTATGGACTGAAAGTTGGAAGGAAAAGGAATAAAAGACTATTTATATTGATAAAGAAAACTTGAGTGGCGAGTGAAAGAAGACAAGAGACAGAGAGGGTAATGTTGACTCCCATGAAGAGGAAAGGATTGTTACAGTGAAGGACTGAGAAGGATAGAAAAGGAGAGGGCAGCGTGGAGAGAAAGAGCAGGTGACAGTGAAGGGTTGAGAAGGATAAAGAAGGAGAAAGTAGCGTGGAGAAAAAGAGTAGGCGACAGTGAAGGATTGAGAATGACAGAGAAGGAGAAAGCAGCGTGGAAGAAGCAAAGAGAAGGAGAAAGCAGTGTGGAGAGAAAGAGCTGGCGACAGTGCAGGACTGAGAAGGATAGAGAAGAGAAGAAGGTGGAGTGAAATAAGAGTAATAAAAATATTGTGGGATAGTGGGATATTATTGAATTAATTGGACCGTTCTAGCCTCAACAATATATAGCCTGAATTAATTAGCATCATCTAAAGGGATTATAGTAACGAATTAACTAGAAGCGCTTAGAATTAATTAGATAACTAGAGTTGGAGTTGGGAAGTCTGATTTGAATTGTGTATTTGGAATTGTTTTGATAATTTAGATTGATTTTGGAGTGAACTTGATTTATATTGGTGGAAAGTGAACTGTGGAAATAATAGAAAAGAGGGTATTGGAAAATAAAATCAATGTATGATACAAGAACTTTTAAAATCTATCAATCTTCCAATATCTATGATTTGTGAAAGCTTTTGTGACAGCAAGGTCCAGCAAGTTTCTTGCTTGTCTTGCAGACAACTTCATGGTCCAGAAGGTGGAAGAGGCCACAAGGGGATCAAATATTCTAGATCTGGTCTTGACCAACAGGGATGACCTTGTGAATGAGGTAGAAGTGGTTGGATCTTTAGGGGGGAGTGACCATGCCCTGTTGGAATTTAGCATTCAGTGGGAAGGAGAAGATAAGGGTAGCCAGACACTCGTCTTAGATTTTAAAAAAGCGGACTTCTGTAAACTTAGGGAGCTGCTGGCTGGAATTCCGTGGTCAGGAATAGTGAAAGGGAAAGGAGTTCAGGAGGCATGGGAGTTCCTTAAAAAGGAGATACTGACGGCACAGTCTAAAACTGTGCCAATAAGGAGGAAAAATGGAAGGCATCTGAAGAAACCAGAATGGTTGACTAAAGAACTCTCAGCTGAGCTAAGAGTTAAGAGAAACACGTATAGGAAATGGAAGAAGGGGAAACCACCAAAGAAGAATTTAAGCAAGTAGCCAGGAGATGTAGGGAGGAGGTCAGAAAGGCTAAAGCACAGAACGAACTTAGGCTGGCCAGAGACATTAAAAACAATAAAAAGGGTTTTTTTAAATATGTCCGCAGCAAAAGGAAAAAGAAGGAGACAGTAGGGTCGCTACGCAGAGAAGATGGCGAATTACTCACAGGGGGGAGAGAAAAGGCAGAGCTACTTAACACCTTCTTTGCCTCCGTATTTTCCCAGAAGGATACAAGCACTCAACCTGGCGGTTGGGGAGCAGGGGAGGAAGCAGAGGAAATGAGGCACTTAATAAGTAGAGAGGTGGTACAGGAATACCTGGCCGCATTGGATGAATTCAAGTCTCCAGGGCCAGATGAATTGCATCCTAGGATACTAAAAGAGCTGGCAGAGGTCATTTCGGAACCGCTTGCTATAATTTTTGAGAAATCTTGGAGGACAGGAGAAGTTCCAGCAGATTGGAAGAGAGCAAATGTTATCCCCATCTTCAAGAAGGGAAAAAAAGAGGACCCAAATAATTATCGCCCAGTCAGCCTGACATCGGTACCTGGAAAGATCCTGGAGCAGATCATTAAGCGTTCAGTTTCTAATCATTTAGAAAACAACGCAATAATCACGAGAAGTCAACATGGATTTCTCAAAAATAAGTCATGCCAGACTAATCTGATCTCTTTTTATGATAGAGTTACTAGCTTGATAGATGAAGGGAATGCTGTGGATGTAGCATATCTCGATTTCAGTAAGGCCTTTGACAAAGTTCCCCATGACATTCTTGCATCGAAGCTAGTAAAATGTGGGCTAGACAGGGCTACTGTTAATTGGATATGTAATTGGTTGACCGACCGAACCCAACGGGTGATCACGGATGGCTGCTTTTCATCCTGGAGAGAAGTGACTAGTGGGGTGCCACAAGGTTCTGTCCTGGGCCCAGTGCTGTTCAATATTTTTATCAATGACTTAGATGAAGGAATAGAGGGCATGCTCATCAAATTTGCAGATGACACCAAATTGGGAGGGGTTGCTAATATGCCAGAGGACAGGATCAAAATTCAAAATGACCTGGATAGATTGGAGAGCTGGGCCAGGGCGAACAAAATGAAATTCAACAGAGAGAAATGTAAGGTCCTACACTTAGGCAGAAATAATGGAATACAGAAATATAGGATGGGGGACACGTGGCTGGATAGCAGTACGTGTGAAAGGGATCTAGGAGTCTTCATAGACCACAAGCTGAACATGAGTCAGCAGTGTGATGCGGCAGCCAGAAAGCCAATGCAATTCTCGGCTGCATCAACAGGAGTATGGTGTCTAGATCGAGGGAGGTACTGGTACCACTCTACTCTGCTTTGGTTAGACCCCATCTTGAATACTGTGTCCAGTTCTGGGCACCCCAATTCAAGAAGGATATTGACAAGCTGGAGCAAGTCCAGAGGAGGGTGACCAAAATGGTGAGAGGCCTGGAAAACATGCCCTATGAGGATAGACTGAGAGAGCTGGGTATGTTTAGTCTGCAGAAAAGGAGGTTAAGAGGGGACATGATAGCCATGTTTAAATATTTGAAGGGATGCCACGTAGAGGAAGGAGGGGGCTTGTTTTCTGCTGCTCCAGAAACCAGGACAAGGAGCAATGGATTCAAGCTGCAGGAAAGGAGATTCCACCTGAACCTCAGGAAGAACTTCCTGACAGTCAGGGCTGTCCGGCAGTGGAATCTGCTGCCTCGGAGAGTAGTGGAGTCTCCTACCTTGGAGGTTTTTAAGCAGAGGCTTGATGGCCATCTGTCGGGAGTGCTTTGAGGGTGTTCCTGCATGACAGGGAGTTGGACTGTATGGCCCGTGTGGTCTCTTCCAACTCTACATTTCTATGATTCTATGATTCTATGATTCATGGATACCAGAAAAATGGCCAAAGCAGCAAAAATGACCTCACAAACTACCACTACTACTCAGTGAAAATTATCTGTAGAACCTCTACCAAAACCAGAACAATCCAAATCAGACCAATATCAATTTGCACTTTTGGAAGAAACCAGGAATATAAAATTGGAGATAAGACAAGAATTGAAAGGAGTGAAATGAAGCAAGATTTTAAAACAGAAGTGAAAGGTATTAAAATTGCATTGGGAAAATTAAAATTAAATTGCATTGGGAAGACTTAAAAAGTACTCAAAATTGGGTGGAAATACTTGAAACTAAAATGAAGGAAACCGAAGAAACTGTGGAAAACTTAAATCGACAACATGATTGTCTACTAGATGAGAAAGCATTATTGAACTTAAAAACAAGGGAGAATTATATTAAAATAAACGGTGTAGCAAGAACGGAAAGAGGAGAATCTATATGAAAGATTGATCCCACCATTAGCTGAATATCTAAACATTTCCAACGAAAAAATGGAATGGGAAATTGACAAAATGTACAGAATTGAATCTAGAATAGTGAAGGAAAGGAGACTTCCAAGGGACATCATGATACAACTGGTGAGGAAGAAACCAGAGAGGAAATAATACAAAGAAGTTTGGAGACTGACCTTATAATTGAGAAAACTAAAGTTTACATTTATAAAGATATTCCCACCAGAATTCTCAGGAAGAGAAACGAATATAAATTTTTAACAACTTTTCTGAAACATCAGAATGTTCGGTATCGATGGGGAAAATTAGAAGGGTTGAGCTTTCACTTCCGTGAGAAACAATTTAGAATTGATTCAGTCCAAGAAGCAAAGATATTCATGAAAAGATATGGAAAGGAATTAATTAGACGTAAGCCGTGAGAAGACGAAGAAGAAGACAACAGAGAAAGAAAGCAATTGGAGACCAGCTGTAAAAGTACTGTGGAACAGGAGAATATTGAAGAGGAAGAAGTAGTAGGGAATGAAACAGATGACGAGAAGGGCGAAGATTTAGAAGAAGGGAGAGCTAATTAATAATTCAATTGGTATTCTCCAGGAATGGAATTAAAAATTGTCTCCTGGAATGTAAAAGGGATTTTAACTCCACAAAAAAAGGAAAAAAAATAGTTCATGATATAGAAAAGAAAAAAATTGGATATAATCTGCCTTCAAGAAATTTGAGTGCAAGCATCAAAAATACATTTAATTTGAAATAAAAAAATTAGGAAATGAATATGTGTCGGTCCCCAAAATGAAAAAAAGAGGTGTAGTCTTATATGTGAACTCAGGAATAACCTCTAAAGAAATTTTTAAAGATGAAACAGGACATTATATTGCAGAAGAAATTAATTGGCAAAATAAAAAAATACTGGTATTTTGTATATATGGTCCACATAAAAAACAAGAAAATTTTTATAAGGATTGAATAAAATTGTAGCTGATTCAAATTATCATAAATTAATCCTTCTGGGAGATTGGAATGGGGTGGTGAATCCAAGTATAGATAGAAATTCAAGGAAAAATATAAAAGGGAAACAAGGGAAACTGCCTAGCTGAGGTTATGTTAGAGAATTTTGATTTAGTAGATGTATGGAGATATTTATATGGATTAAGTAGAGATTATACATTTTATTCTGTCCCCATGCATCACTGTCATGGATTGATATGTTTTCTTTAATACAAATGGTTAAAAAACAAGAGTTTTTACCTCGGTTCCTCTCAGATCATAATCCAATATTGATGACTATTAAGATGAGGCCAGAAGGAATATTTAAATGGAGATTAAAGGAAAAAATTGTTATTGGAGGAGAAATTAGTAAATAGAATATGTAAACAGATTAAAGAATATTTTGAGGAAAATCTTAATAAAGAAGTGAATTTGGAGACAGTATGGGATGCTGGGAAAGCTGTAATTAGAGGGTACTTTATTCAATATAACTCAGAAGTCAACAGGAAAAAACGAAGAATATCCAGGAATTGAATGAAGAGATAAGCAAGTCGGAAGGAAAGTTAAATGAAGACCCAATGAATAAGGAAATACAAAAAGATTTAAGGATATTACAAAAGCAATTAGAAACGCAATTAGATACGTAAACAAGGTGAAAAAAGGCAAATCCCCGGGCCTGGATGGTTATACAGCGGCATTTTATGAAATATTTCAACAAGAAGTGGCACCTATATTACAAAAGATAATGAATGATGCGTTACAAGGGATTATTCCAGAATCATGGAAAGAGGAGGATATAACATTGATACATAAAGAAGGAAGAGACCCGTTTAATATAAAAAATTATAGACCAATATCATTATTGAATATGGACTACAAATTGTTTACAGAGATATTAGCTAATAGATTGAAGAAAATTCTTTTAAAATTGATAGCTGAAGAGCAAGAAGGGTTTCTTCTGGGAAGACAGATAAAAGATAATATAAGGAATATAATTAATATATTAGAACTTTGTGAGAATTGTCCCCAAAGAAAATTGATTGCTCTTTTTTTTGGATATAAAGAAGGCTTTTGATACAGTAAATTGGGAATTTCTAATCAGAATTTGTCAGAAAATGAAGATGAGATCTAATTTTATAAATTGGATTATATATATATGCACAAATAATTGTAAATGGTCAAAAAACAGAGAAATTTAAAATGTATAGAGGAACTTGTAGGGATGCCCTTTATCTCCACTTTTGTTTTTACTGGTAATAGAGGTATTGACAATAAATATTAAAAATGCCAAAAAATTTAAAGGAATCAAGGTACAAGGTAATGAATATAAAATACAGGCATTTGCTGATGATTTGGTGGTTACTTTGGAAAATGGGTATGAAAGTTTAATTGTTTTGAAGGATGTCTTAGAGAGTTTAGGAAATATTCAGATTTGAAAATCAACAATGAGAAGACGCTTGTTTTGATAAAAAACCGGAAAAAGAGGAGAGTAATCAAATAACACAGATTGCAGGTTATGCAATTGCTAAAAAAGTTAAATTTCTTGGTATTACGATTACAAATAAGTTTTCTGATCTGTTTAAAAATAATTATGGAAATACTTGGAAAACTATCTTGACAGATTTGAAGAATTGGAGTAGTTTAAAATTATCATGGCTGGGGAAAATAGCTATGGTTAAAATGTCAATACTTCCAAAAATTCTTTATCTTTTTCAAACGATTCCTATTATTCAATGTGACAAGGTTATTAAGGTTTAGCAAAAAGAAATTGGTAAATTTATATTGGGTGGAAGAAAGTCAAGAGTAAAAATGAAAATATTAGAAGATGCTAAAGAAAGAGGGGGAATTAGCCTTACCAAATTTGATGTTGTACTATCATGCGTGTTGTCTGAATTGGATGCAAGAATGGATTAGATTAGAAAATACTAAACTATTAAATTTAGAAGGAGATGGACTTTGGTTGGGGTGGCATTACTATCTTTGGTATAATAAAGGGAGAAATAAGAAAGAGTTTAATTATCACTACTTAAGAAAAGCGTTGTTAAAAACATGGAGGAAATATGTTATAAGAACTTGTATGAAAACTCCACAGTGGATATCTCCTCATGAGGCTTTCTATAAGAAAGAAAAGATATTGTTTCATAAGTGGATAAAATATGAGGATATGGTGGAGAGGCAAAAAGAACAGGTAAAATTAAATCCCAACAAGAGATAAATGAATCTGGTATCAAATGCCACTGGCTTTTATATAGACAAATTAAGGAAAAACTAAGAAGTGACATTAGACTCAATGGATTTCAAGTAAAAGATGAGAAATTAACTGCAATAATGTATTCAGGGAAACCTAAAGCCATCTCCTCTATATATAGAGTGTTAGTACGATGGTCCACAGAAGAAGAAATTATCAAACCATCTATGATAAAATGGGCTCAAAATTTTACTCATCAAATTCCGATGACACAGTGGGAGAAATTATGGCAAAAAGAATAAAATATACCACCTGTCAAGATATAAAAGAAAATTTATATAAAATTTATCTGAGATGGTATTTAACACCGGAAAGGTTGGCAAAAATATCTAATAAATGTTCAAATAAATGTTAGAAATGTGGTACAGAAATAGGGGCTTTCTATCACTCATGGTGGACGTGTAAGATAGTAAAAGATTATTGGAAGTCTATTCATTTACAAATAGAAAAAATTTTGGGTATAATATTTGAAATGGCACCAGATATATATCTGCTATCAATAGGAGATAAGGAATTAGATAAAAAAATTGGAAAACAATTGTTTTACATGGCAGCAGCAGCAAGAATGGTTATTGCCCAAAAATGGAAACTGGGGGAAATGCCATCAATAGAAAAATGGGAACTAAAATTGTATGATATGATTCAGATGGATAGGTTAACACATATAATGAGAGGGGAGAGCAAAGATAAATTTATAAAGCAATGGGACAATGTAATTAAGTATTATAAGAATTCATGGAAGGTTGTTAAGATGGTGAATATCGATTTTTTAAATACTCTAGAATAGAGAATATTAAAAAAAGATTAAGGAATATAAAGACCAAAATGAAATGTATTATGGTAAAAATGTTTTTGTGTCGGAGTGGGAAATAATATTTAAGTTGCTATAATAGGTATTTAGGTAACAGAAGCAAATGTTTTCACTGTATGTATTTTATAATATGTTATGTATTTGGCAATAATTTGTATAATATGTTTTGTTTTGTGTATTTGTGTAATTATGTATTTGTTTGTATTTGTTTTGTATGTTTTCTATATATACTTTTTTAATAAATAAATTTATTAACAAAAAGCATCAAGAAACAATATTAAATGTTACAACATAAACTGTTAGAAGTCACAGCATGGATGAGTCTTGTTTACTTTTATTTCTAGGAAGAGTGGTACTATTTTACATTATTATATTGCAGAGAACTTCCTAAGGTAAAACAATGATACACAGTCAAATATCCCCAGGAGACAGAAGCTCTGCTATAGTAACAGAAGAGTAATGTCTGAAATTCCTGTCATTAAATTATCCACGGTCTGCACTTCTTTTCTCTTTCCTTTCCTTTCCTTTTCCTTTCTTTTCATAAGGGGATTCCCAGTTGTTTCCAAAAACAGTTTCTCCCTTTAAGAATAGATAGATAGATAGATAGATAGATAGATAGATAGATAGATAGATAGATATTTCAAAACTAGGACCTTTTCCCCATTCAACTTGTTTCATATTGTCAGCATAGGCCCTTTTCGCACGGGCCTTTTCTCGCGCGACAGCCCCGTGAGCCTCGCGGGAGTGGGAGCGTCGCTCCATACGACGCACTCCCACTTCCGCCAGGTTCACGGGGCTGAAGCGGCGCAAGCGCGGGTTTTTTGATTTCGCTTCCAAGCGAAAATCCCACTCGCGCAATGCTCCCGGCACCCGCGCGCACTTACCTTTCATGCAGAGCGTCCGGGAGCCGGCTGGGTCGCGCTTCCTTCCCTCCGCCCCTGCGGAAGGAAAGGACGGGGCGGGGTGCTCACGCGATATGCCCTGCTGCGCATGCGCGCACGGGGGGGCAGACGGGAGGAGCGCCTTTCTCTCTCGCGCGCGGGGGGGCAGATGGGAGGAGCGCCTTTCTCTCTCTCGTGCGCGGGGGGCAGACGGGAGGAGCGCCTTCTCTCTCGCGCGCGGGGGGGCGGACGGGAGGAGCGCCTTTCTCTCTCTCGCGCGCGGGGGGCGGACGGGAGGAGCGCCTTTCTCTCTTGCACGCGCGGGGGATGGAGGGGACAGGCTCCTTCTCGCGCGCGCGGGGGGAATGGACGGATGCGCGAGCTGCTGCCGCCTCCGGGAGGCTGCCGCTCGCCGCTCCTTCCTTCGCCTGTGGAAGGAAGGAGGGGGAAGTGGCAGCCTCCCGGAGAAGCTTCATGTGCAAGCCACCCTCCCCCGCTCGCGCGAGAAGACTAATGCGAAAAGGGTCATAGTCACTGCTACTTCTTGTTTTAACCATATTCTTTCTTGAGCAGCAAAGCTTATAGCCAATCCACACATTCAGGGGGATAAACAAATGCTCAGTCTTCTTGAGACTAAATATACCTGTTAGTTATCATCATTTCCAACATGGAAAAAATCTTTGTGTGATATCCTCAAGAGAATCTGCAAATGGTACGTTTGGCGGAATTCAGTGTTTTTTCTCTACCGTGTGGATCAGTTCTGTGAAACTTACCACACATAGTTTGGCTCATTTATCCATTGTCTATTTGAGCCTAATGTGGATATATCTTAACAAAAGCATTTAAGGTTTTGCTTTGTTTTTAGCTGTAACCCTACTCAAAACTTTCAGGGAAAGGAAAATTGTGAACTGCACAATGTTAGGTGTGCAGTCATGTCATGTATACTGTGCAGGCCACTTCAAGACACCTCCTTTTCTCTTCCCCAATATTATTTCTTGTGCCTTTGTCATAATATTTTTAGCATGCCTTGTCCCAAAGTTTCTCTAAAAGGCTGTCAGCCTTGTCTCTCCTTCCTTTCAATATAGAAACAAAAATATTTACAACTTCTGCAGCACAGTCAAAACACATCTCACTGTTCTGTGGCACTGAGTTTGCCAGGGGCAAAAACAGATGGCACATTTTTCATCTAGGAGACCTCCATCTATGAATCTGAAGTTGACTGACCCATTGGGCTTGTCATGCCCCTGCCTCTGTTTTGAGGTATTTATTGCTACTATGGTTTGTCTTTGTGGTTTTGCAAAACAATTTGGAACATCCATTTGTCAAAGCAATGATCTGACAGACAAAAGAAACAGGGGCCGTGTAGCCTTGTGTACATTGGCCTGAATCCTATTGTTACTCTTACCTAAAGTAGACCTATTAAACAAATGAGATTTACTTATGTGTCAATATGCCAGTCAACAATTGATTCAATAGGTTTATTCTAGTCAGGACTGACTGATACAATTCAGGCTGTAGGATTCAAGTGACAGAGCAAAGCTGAGTGAGTTCTGCTGAAATTTACTCTACCAGCTGCATTTTGGAACAAGCTTGTGTAATGGTAAGGTACAATTTTGACCGAGGGCCTTTCTGCACTACACTGTTATACTGCTCTTATTCCACTTTCACCATCGTATGGCATCCCAGGGTTTGCAGTTTAGGGAGTGGCACTAGAATTATCAGCCAGAGAGCTTTTTGGCCTCAGTAAACTACAAACTCCAGAATGCTACAGGATGTTAAAAGTGTAAGGCAGAAAGGCCCTGAAACAGTGAATGTAGGAGAATATGTTTTTTCTTAAGCATATCCTGTAAGATAAGGATGTCAGAAATGCAATAACACTCAATACTTAAAAGGTTAAAGATGTCTTATAGAGTAGTATTGATAATGTTCAGTAATCTTTCAGTGACCCACACTCTCCACACCTTTTAATCCATCCATCCTAATCTCTCTCTGAGATATAGAGCAATACTCATAAGAGATCTTTCCACCTCTTTGCTTCCTGTCCCCTTATTCTATCATTTCTTCTAAAGGTGAAACTAGCTTAGTTCTGTGTTACCTTGCCTAATTTTTATATAGTTCTTCAACACAACTTTGTTTCTTTAGCCATTGATGTTGTTACTCCCCGATTAGACCTGCTAGCTGCCAGCACAAA
This sequence comes from Ctenosaura bakeri, assembly GCA_948474755.1. NCBI lineage: Eukaryota > Metazoa > Chordata > Lepidosauria > Squamata > Iguanidae > Ctenosaura > Ctenosaura bakeri. The sequence goes on from CAOLHI010002888.1 coordinate 226,232, forward strand.
CATAAACTCACAAACTTACCTTCAAAGAAAATGTAACTTCTCAATGAGGCCAGTTCCTACCTTCCTGTCTCTTATTTCCTTCTGACTGCTGTGTCCCAAAGGTGTTTTCTTTTTCTTTTTGCCATTTGATAACGATCACCAAATGTCCAGTTCCCTTTTTCTTGTGATCTGAAAACTTTAAATGAAAAGGTGTCACACTGACTAACCTAAAAGAAGGAGGTTGTAACTTTCTCCTATCTCATTGGCTGAGGATCAACTAACCAGCACTTGCCTTTTCACTCTGCTCTGCAGCTTTCACTTCCTCCTTCACTAGGCTTACAGTGCCATAACTCCACCCTATGGAATCTTAGGCCTTTCCTGCACTGGGCAAAGGAATCACCCCGTGCCAGTACTCACTGGACCTGTGTGCTCCGTGCGAGGGTCCAGGCTGGTCCGGAGCAGTCCGTGGCCACTGCTCTGCACTGCTCCGGGGATAAAAATGGTGGCTTCTGGTTGGTTGAGGCTCTCCACCAACCGGTGAAGCTCGCCAGCCTAAAGCCCATCCCTGGCAGATCTGCAGGCTTGCACTTGTGTGAGCCTGAAAATCTGCACTGGAGCGCGGCCACGGAGTGGTGCACTCCATGCTTTTGAAAGACCTGTTTTAAGCGGTCTTTCAAAAGCACACTGAACAACCACTTTGGGTTGTTCCGGAGCGGGCTGAGGTCCAGAACTACACAAAGTAGTCTGGACCTAGTCCGATCCCAGGTGTAGATGTTCTCTCTGGAGGATGCTCTGATCTATTTTAAAAACCCAATGCAGAAAAGGCCTTACTATTTGTAGTTTTGTGACAGACTTTGGCAGATAGCTCCAATGCTATGATTAAGGGGAACACACACGAGAATTCTGTGTGTATTGCCTTACTATAAACCCCAGGATTCCATGGGATGGACCCATGATAATTAAACTGGAACCAAACTACTATAATTCTATGGTGGGGATACAACCCAGGTCTCCTTTAGCTCCTGTTACATGCTCTGAGAAATAGCAGCTCACAAAGTGGGGAGCAATATTTCTGGGCTACGTGCACCCACCATTAATCTCAGGATTCCATAGGATGGAACCATGACATACTGGAACCGTGTATAGGGGATACAACCTCGGTCTCATTTTACTTCTCCATATGGATCGAGGCGGCGAACAACTTACAAATAGCATGTATTTCGAAACATTTCTATACATGCCCCCAACAAGCTGGGTACTCATTTTACCGACCTGTGAAAGGATGGAAGGCTGAGTCAATCTTGGAGCCGGGCAGGATTGAACTTACAACCTTGTGGCTTGCAGTACTGGCATTTAACCACTGCACCACCAGGCCAGATCATATTTTTAAAGGCATAAGTAGTAATCTCTTTACATATTTTTTAAGGGAACCAAACAATCCTTTGCATACAGAGAATAGATTAACATAATACTAATAAAACTGAACATTTAGAAGAGGTATATTTCCATTATTTTACATATCCTAGGCATGGATAAAAAATCTGAAGCCCTCAGCAAAATAAATGAGAAAGAGGCTTCTGGAATTTCCAGAAACCCTGAGAAGGGGACTCCTGCTCAGGCTCCTTTCTCAAATCCTTGAATAGACTTGATTATTACATTCCCAACCATTCCAGTCCACATTCATTTTTTTCCTGCATCCCTGCATGGTCATGTAGTGTCTGGCAGTAGGTGGAGGCATACATATGAGGAGGATTGGTGCCATTATAACCCGTGCATCACAATGACATCATCTTTCAGGACCTCTAGAGGACACCCAGGAGTACCTACATCCCAAACAGTACCTGTATCAGTGTGCTTAGGCTGTGATACTTAAATCTTCTTCTTGTTCTTTAAAAACACATTTATTAATTTTAATATAAAGACAAGCAATCCAATTCCCAAAAATCTCTAAAATTAAACTTAAGCTAAAACATAATCTTAAAGCACAAAACTAAACCATGAATACTATTTTTCTGAAATACAAAAGGACTCTGACTCCCCCAATCAAACTGTAATGAAAGAAAAATAATTTTTTAAAAAGGAAAAAAATTCTGCCATTACAGATCTGCTAGAATTACTAGTAACAATAGCCACAGAATATTACATCCTTGGATTTCTTGATACCCAAAAAGTCCATAACGGGTTTCTATTTTATAAATAAATAAATAAATAAATAAATAAATAAATAAATAAATGTTGGTCAATCCTTTAAAATCCACACTAGTTTGGCAATTTGGACCAACTCAGCAACCTAACAATTTATTCTTCCATCACTGGTGTTTCAGGGCATTTCCAGGTTTGTGCAAACTCTGTTCTTGCTGTTGTTATCCTACATTGAAGAAGTAGCCCTGGTGGTGCAGTGGTTAAATGCCAGTACTGCAAGCCACAAGGTTGTGAGTTCGATCCTGCCAGGCTCCAAGGTTGACTCAGCCTTCCATCCTTTCACAGGTTGGTAAAATGAGTACCCAGTTTGTTGGGGGCATGTATAGAAATGTTTCAAAATACATGCTTATTTGTAAGTTGTTCGCCGCCTCGATCCATATGGAGAGGTGGGATACAAATAAATAATAATAATAAAAAAAAAGTAACCCACATTTACTATACAATTCTTTATCCATAAAACTTGGCAAAAACATCTCTGGTGACCTTACAAAATCTGCCTTTAAAGTCTTTTGGTTTAAAATGTAAATATTAGACCAACAATCTTTTTTCCTTCTTACAGGTCTACCACACACAGAAAAAAATAGCCCTCCTTATCTTGACACTCCCAAACATGATTTTAAACATTCTTAGACATTTTTGACAGCTTATTTAGGGTTAGATACCATCAACTTATCCATGTTTTTGTTTAAATTACTATGCAAAGTATATTCTATATTTTTAGATCGCATTTTTCCCCAAACATCCATTTTGAACGCAATGTTTCATATACTCTTTTGCAGTTTCATCTTCTGTCTCTAGTTTCAAAGGGTATTTGTATACTTTTTAATTTACATGGTAAATTGTCTTCATGCAGTGATGGGCAAACTTTTTTTTAACAGACCCCATGTCTGCTTCCAGAATCATGGACACAACACAGCAGTGTGAACAGTGTGTGTGCGTCTCTGTGTGTGTGTGTGTGTGTGTGTGTGTGTGTGTGTGGAGGGAGAGTGGCAAACTGAGGCTGATTCATCAATAGCTACCTGCCCCTTTTTTCATCCAGGCATTGGCTGTGCAGGTTGGAGGGGTGGGACAGAAAGCAAAGAGGAGCACCCATCTCCAGTTGTGATAGCTAGCAATGGGGTGATCCTCTTTGCCGGGCTGCTGCCTCCACCCATGCTTCTACCATGGAATGGGAGAGACTAGTTGAGTGAGGGTTATCTGTCACTGACTCGCCAGTGATGGATGTGACGCCTTATGCTGCCTGCCCCCTCCCCTCAGGTGTGCGTGTGTCCATGTGGTTGGTTGAGGACTGGAAGATGACCAAGGAGAATCACCATCATTGAGTATCACAGGTAACAATTGGTTAAGCCACCTTGCTCAGGTGCCTCCTTTCTTCTTGTCTTCATAGCCACTATATCACTTTGTAGGCAGGAGGAGACAGGGAAATGTAGCTGGCTGAGACAGCAGTGGCGAGGATGCTGGCAATGGGTGAGACCTCTCATTTAACTGCCCACTCTTCTCCCTCCAGGCAGCCATGAGGGTGACAGAAAGCAGGAGGAATCGAGCAAGGGGGATCACCCATTACCAGCCATAATAGCTGGCAATGGGGTGAGTCTTCTTATTTGGCTGCTTCATCAGCCCTTTCTCACCAGCCACTACAATAGGTGGGGGAAAAGATGGAAGTGAGTATGGAGAGGGAGACTTTCCTTCCCCTGTGAGATGTCTTTGAAAAAAGCTTCCAAAGATATTCATGAAGTAGGGAGAAAATAGTTTAAATTATTCATTCTCCCCTGTGAGAAGAAATGATTTAAACAAGCACAAACTTAACATACCCTCCCTCTACTAAATATGGACATGGGGGATTCTAGACATGTTGACTTCAGGCACAAAACCTGAACATGAACATCCTGAACATGAACATCTTCTTTTAGTTCAATATGTAAATTTTGAAGTGGGATATTAGCGTGCAGTGCGATACACATTTTTGTCAGTGTGTTTCAAAGAGGATGTGAGAGTCTATGCAGGAGCTGAATTCAAAATTCAGAGCTTGAAAAAGCTAACGTTTATCTGTTGCATTCTCGGAGTATCCAAACATATCTTTTCTAAATCCTGAAAGTTCCATTTCAGTGTTTCAGTGGGCAGTAGAGCTATCCTATTGCCAAACAAACTTTCAAACATAAGATATGCCAAATGAATGCGTTCTTCCAATAGCCCACTTCATTGGACCAATTAATCAAACCAGAAACAGCCATCCCACTATGTGAAAGCATAAATTGGCTTCCTGACATTCAATAACAAACTGCCTCACAAACCACTCTCTGTTCATGCCTAGGCAACTGATGAACTGATGCTGTTACTCCCAAAGTCAGACCTGCCACATCATCTGTTGCTGACAACACCTCATACTTGTATACAACGCAGCAAAGGAGCACATTCCCTATTGCTTTGCGCCAAACAATATGAGGGAAGAGAGTGAAGTAAATGGTAAAACTACCAGTGCAGAAGATCGTTAAAACCTGCCAATTACCATTGGCAATAGAATGAAAGGAAGGGAATCCAAAAGAAGCATAAGGGCATGAATCTGGATCCTGGCACATGACAGCTGCAAAGTGGTTTAACTGGAAGGGCAACAGGCCTCTGCACATCAGATGATGGATTACGGAAGGAATGGACAAGTAAAGCAGTAGCAGGCCTGTAGCATCCTCTCTGAATAAAAATAACAAAATAAATGAAGATCATTTCACATTATTTCAAAATGCAAATGCTAGGCTGTTGGGAGAGGCTTCAGAAAAGTCAATCCTATCATTAGGTGGAGTGAGTCAACTGTCTCAATCAGCAGGAGTTGGAACTAATAGCAGGATTTTAAAGGAGAGGAGAGAACTGGTGACATGTGAGCCTGCCCTATGCCCGCTGAGTTAGTTTGCTGCCCTGAGGTGTGGTGAAAGATGCTTCCCCCTTGCCAGTACAGAGAAAGAATCAGCTTCCAGTCCATTTGGGCTTTGCACAAAGTTTGCTTTCATCCTGTCCATTGTCTCAGGCTGGAAAAATGGATCGGGCCAAGTTTGGACATTAGTGGTAGGTGACCACTAAAAATCTAATACAATTATAGATTGCACTGTCATAACCAGCAGATCTCAGGAAGTATATTTTGATGTGTTCATCACTAATCAGGCCACATCTAGCTGTACAGTTCTTGCTGCCTCATTTGAAGAACATTAACAAGCTGGGGCATGTCTAAAAGAAGATAGGTGGTCTTAAAGGGGAATACAATATGAGTGGAAGGAATGCTCAAAAATATTTGGAAAACTGACAAAAAGATTGGTTTGTTGAATGTCAGGAAAACCTGGCAAGGAGAATCTCAGATGGAAAAGAATCTTATTCTGTATGAAAAAATACATATGTGCACATATATGTCTGTACATACAAGTTTCTTGTGCAAATAAAATAAAAATAAAATACCATTCTATGCCAAAAACAAAAAACAAAAAAACCCAAAACCAATCTGTACAGAAAATAAATTTTCCTATGCAAGATACTTATTTTCTATGCAGAAATGATATCTTGGTGCATCACTAAATTACAAACACCAGGTTTCCATAGAACAGTGCCATGGCAGGTAAAGTGAAATCATAGCACTATAATAGTGTGAATAAGCCCCAAGATTTACAAACATGGGTGGAAAATTTAGGGAATCAGATTTATGTTACACATGAAGAGAAGTGTCCTTATTGATGAGGCTTGACAATGTGGCAGACTTTATTCAGAGTTAGTGGCTTCTCCTATGGAGGTCTGTAAGAAAGAGCTGGACAGCCAGCTTTTCAGGATTGGGTAAGGTACATTAGCACTGGAGAGCCTGGACTGAATGTAAGGCTGGATTAGATTATCTCCAAATGCCCTTCAAAATCTATGATTCTGTGGTGTCTCATTATTTAGTTATTCATTTGATTTAAATATTTATATCCTTCCTTTTCAGAATACTTATGGAGAAGGAGATTTACAGCAAATACCAATTAGATTACATAAACATAAGCTTCTAAAAGCCTGCTTAAAATGACAAGTTTTACAATGTTCTCTAAATGTTGAAAAATAATAGAATCAAAAGGATCTCATTTCTAAAAGTGTTCAATAATTGTGGAAAAATTACCAAGAAGGCCATAATATATTCCTAGTGTTCAATAACAACAACAACAACAACAATTATTATTTATTTTATTTTTTTATTTATTTTTTATTTATTTGTATCCCACCTCTCCATATGGATCGAGGCGGCGAACAACTTACAAACAGCGTGTATTTTGATACATTTTCTATACATGCCCCCAACAAGCTGGGTACTCATTTTACCGACCTGCGGAAGGATGGAAGGCTGAATCAACCTTATCATCATCATCATCATCATCATCATTGCAGTATCCTGGGCATCTTAAAAATGTCATTCCCCATAGTTTACCAAGGTTTATGGAACAAGGTGTTAGCCCCGGGATAATAGTGACAGAGACCATTTTTCATGCACACACCACATTCCTGACTGATCACACTAGGCCAATCTGTTGAAATTTGAAGTGAGGTGATGCCATTTCTATTGTTGTTTTTGGCTAAATTTTATGCAATTGTCATGCTGTTGTTATTCCTGCTGCTTGAAAGTTCTAGGAGTGGGTTGGGTGTGAAGGCAGCAAAACTGCTGTGTTTTTCAATGATTTTGATAACTGCAGGGCAAAAATGTCCACCCCTCAATGATTTTAGAGATTCAGGGGGCATAAATAATTTCAACAGATACACTTGGGAAGAAAAAATGAAATGCACAGTTATGGGATTGATAACTCCTGGCTTGAACACAGTACACGTAAAAGGGATCTAGGAGTCTTAGTAAACCACAAGCTGAACATGAATCAACAGTGTGATGCAGCAGCTAACAAAACCAATGCAATTCTAGGCTGCATTAATTAGAGTACAGGGTCTAGGTCAAAGAAAGTTATAGTACCACTCTATTATACTTTGGTCAGACCCCATCTGGAATACTGTGTCCAGTTCTGGTCACTACAATTCAAGAAGAATACCAACAAGCTGGAACATGTCTAGGAGAGGGCAACCAAGATAGCAAAATGCCTGGAAACCATGTCATATGAGGAACAGCTTAGGAAGCTGGGTATGTTTTGCCTGGAAAAGAGAGGGTGAAGAGGTGACATGATAACCATATTAAAATAGTTGAAGGGATGTCATATGGAACATGGAACAAACTTGTTTTCTGTTCCTCCAGAAACTAGGACATGGAACAATGGCTTCAAACTTAAGGAAAAGAGGTTCTATCTAAATATTAAGAACTTCCTAATGGTAAGATCAGTTTGACAGTGCCTTGGAATGTGGTAGAATCTCCTTCTTTGGTTTTTTCAAAACAGAGGCTGGATGGCCACTTGTCAGGAAGATTTTAATTATGTATTCCTTCACGGCAGGGGGTTAGACTCGATGGTCCTTGTGGTCTCTTCCAGCTCTTTGATTCTCTGATTCTGTCATTCAGATATGAACTGAAGACAGCATACACATTTCTCCACCTCCTTATTTTTTCTTAACAATAACCCTGTGAGGTAGGTAAATCTGAGAGAGAATGACTGGTTCAACTTATAGCCAGAAATGTTCAGTTGGGGTGATCTGAATATAATGAGGGTGGACAACACAGTTAAAAAGAAAGTAAGAGAGAAGTGATATTTGCACATACGTTATTAAATTGTCTCCACATCCTCCAGGACTGAACATGTATAGAGATAAGTTTTGTGAAGTCTGGTGAGATCTGCTCATTTTTTTAAAAAATCAATATTTTTAATCAAAATTTACAACCATATAATAGTACATTGTCCAGTCTACATTATATAAACCATTGTGTAAGTAACCCCCTTCCCCCATTATACGATCCTTCTTCCTTATTTTGTGTTTTCCCCATATTACATATTTTTTTCCAAAATCTTTATTTATACCTATTTTACATAAAATTTCCTTTTCTGCCCAGTCATCAAAGTACTTCTATTATACATAACAAACACAAAAAGTACTTATCATTATAAATTTCTTCCCCTTTCCTTTTCTTTTCCATTTTTATTAACTCTTTAGTGCCTATCTTTGCTTGTAACCCAATCCACAACAGGTCTCCATTGTTTTTCAAACTGCTGACTTGAGTTCCCTTTATCAATCTTGATAATTTTTCCATTCCCATCACTTCCATAATTTTAACTCTCCGTTCTACCATGGATGTTTCTGTTGTTCTTTTCAGTATTGTGCATAGCAAAGTCTGGCTTCTTACTTTTTTCTTTAATTCTTTTTGGCTTCCAATAATATTTAGTAAATAGATTTCAGTAACCATTTCAAATTTAAAGTTTATCGTCTTTGAGAGTGTTATCATGATTTTTTTCCAATGATTTTTAGCTATTTTGCAAGACCACTACATATGGAAATGGGCACCAGTTGTATTTCTGCACTTCCAACAGTTCCTACTTCCTTTTTGAGTTATCTTCACCAGTTTCTGTGGGGTCATATACCAGCACTGTGGGGTCATATACCAAGAGAATTTTGTTAAAAAAATTCTTTCAGATTCATAAGTATTCAGATTCATATGTAAATTTAATGTCCATATTCCATGCTCTGTTCTATTTCTCCAATATAATTCATGTCCAATATTTTGGGTACCATTTTATTGTTGTTTATTTTATCAATTCATATTCCAGCTCTCTTTCTAAAAGTAATTTATAGCAATGTGTTCATATTTTGAGGCAGGAGGCCATTTGGGACATTTGGAATAGCCAACCTTCTCCAAGGCTAGAGGTTTGAGGTGGCCCAGGATCACCAAGATAATAGTATGGCTCAGTGAGGACTGAAATCTGTCAGGCTTCAGTCCACTACACCACATTGACAAGGTAATATCAACCATGGAGGATTAACCATCTTTCAGAAAAAAATGTTTTGTTATTACTGATCTTTCAGTATCTGATAATAGAATCTTAGAGCTGGAAGGGGGTCACAAAATTCCATAAAGTCCAACCTCCTGCCATGAAAGAATATATAACTAAAGCAATTTATAAAGATGTTCCTCTAACAGCTGATTAAAGACCTCCAAATAAGGGAGTTCAACTCCTCTCTGTTGAACAGTTCTTCCAGTAAAGATATTCTTCCTAATATATAAGTGGCATCTCTTTAGATAATAAGCCTTGTAACACTATTTGAAAACCGCAGTTACCAAGCAGGAAACCTCAAGTGCCACAGAGAGGTGATAATGTGAACTGTGTGAGGGAATAAAAGGACATCTTATTGAGAAATAGTCCTAAAAGACAAGCAATAGCAGTGCGTATTTCTATACTGCTTATCAGCTAAGTGTTCTGTAAATGGTTTACAATGTGTTAGCTAATTGCCCCCAACAAGCTGGGTACTAATTTTACCAACTTGTGGAAGGATGGAATGCTGAGACAACTTGGAGTCCAGCAAGATTGAACTCACAACTGCTGCAGTACCAGCATTTAACCACTGCACCACCAAAGCAAGCTCTGTTTTGAAATAAATACAGTTACAAGTGGTGTGGAAGTTTTAAAACCAAAACTATTATCTGGTCGGGTGTTTGGCCTGTAGCCACGGAAGACTAACCTTCTCCCATAAGAGGAAATGTCATGATATATTTATCGACTGCAAGTGGTCAAGAAGACCTCTTTTTGAATGTGACATCTAAAAAATGCCCCTCTGACAGCATTCTGTCACCTCCAGCACTGACACTTGACTTAACACAACTGAAAAGAAAATGTGTCAACTGTGGAATAATGGTGCATTTTTTTTTTGTGATACCAGTGGAAACTGTGATTACCACAGTTCAACCTTTTATGCAAGAAGGATTTAGAAGGATTTCTGTACAAATTTCAAGCGTTGTAACATTTTCTCAATAAACGGAGAGAATCAGGCTTCAAACAGTGGCATTCTTTGCCAGAAAGTTGTCACAAGTTAATCTGCTAGTCTTGTCAGTTAAGCAAAAATAAAGAATAAAGAGCAAGGCTACAGTATAATAGAGGAAGCAAATTCATAAGGCAGCCTGGCCCAATAGGCAGCAGAAAGGCATCTGGTGCCTGTTGAACTTCGCCAGCTTCATGTTCTCAGCAAATTATAAGTGCCAATACTAAGAGGAGATTGGCATATGCATGACAAATGTTATAACTGCTGGGGTTTGAAATGGAGTTCTAGAACATTTTTAATTAGGCCATCCAGAATCAAACACGCCAGTTCACAGTGACTAGTTCTCATATCCACATCTAACATTGTTGGCCAGCAAATTATCAGCCAGGCTCCAGGCTTCTCACCAGATGTCTAACCTGCTGTGGAATGGTGTTTTATACCCATAGAAACCACCAACATGTTTTGGCTCACAAGAAGAGGCTCTCATTCAGTGTGCAGGATTTGGCATTTGGGCCAACAGATGGAATATTGAACACACTGCCTTGGGTTGTAGAGTGTACCCTGGATTTCATCTCTTCATTTCCCTTTGCAGGAATCAAACAGGAAAAAGATAAAGTTGTGCTTGTTAGAGCAGCAGCTAATCTGGGGAGTGCTCCTTGAAATTAAGACAGGAGACAACATTGAGAATGAGATCCAGACAGTTGATGAATGGATTTGCTAGGAAGAAATCTTGCTGCTTCTTAAGATTGTTGAGTTTTTACAAGATGAGCTACTACTTTCTTAATGTTGGCTCATTTCAATGAGAATTTCTGCAGACTTTTGTTTTATTTTGTTTTTTGCTAATCCTGCCCTAACACTTTGCCACAGGTACAAGACCACTAAGCTTAAATATCAACTGTCTCCCTCAATAAACACACACATGCGCGCGCACTCCTGCCCCATTTTTTTAAAACTAAACAGACTGTAGAAAAACTTAATGATAGCTTGGTGTGAACAGTGCAATATATGTGGTTTACATTTCAGAATGAAAAAAAGTACTAATCTTGCAGTGGGGCTTGGGAACTTTCTACAGCAAGGGAAGATTTGTTCCTCCAAATCTTCTGTTGTACAACTATTGTCAGTCTCACCTAGCATAATCACTGCTAAGAGATTGTGGAAGTTGTAGTTCAAAACATCTAGTGGGCCAGATGCTCATCATTTTTGCTGTACAAGAACCTTCAGACCTAGCATGATCTGCTTGAAGCTGTGGTCTAGCATTAAATGCCAGTAATAGCTTGTGCTGTGTGCCTTAACCAACACATCCTGACAATGGTGGCTTCATTTGCACAAGCTTTTTTCTTTTGCTCATATAAATAGTCTCATTAAGGGAATGAGATTCATATGAGTAAAGGCTGCAAAAGTGGCTGAAAAATCAGGCTGCTTAACTAAACAACAGTGTAATGAAATTCTAAATTCTGATGCGCTTTATTCTGTATCCATGACTAATATACACTGAAAGTCAATTTAATTCACCACTTATTAAGCCCTATTCATTCAAGGCTCCCAAGGATTTCTTTCAGAGTGAATTAACTAAACCTAAGAGCACTTTGAAATGGTAGGTAAGTGATATTTGCTTCACTTTAGAGAGGCAGAAATTAAAGAGTGAGGACCTAAATCAGGCTGCTTAAGCAGAAAGTTTCAAAGCCCTGACTTTTTCTCTCCTCCATGTAATCATCCACTACAAAAAAACCCAAACACAGCGTTGGAGAGCTGCATTTACTCAAGGATCACCTTCCATTATCATCTTTCTCACTAAACTAAAAATCAGCTTTATTGGCTTTACTTATTATAAAATGTCTCCAAGGAAGAAATGTGGGGCAAACGGGGTTTGGTTGCTAGGATGTTTTCATAGGCTGAGCTAAAAATTTTCCCAGCATCTCAAAAAAGTTTTCCATCTGAAAAAACATCTATATCCCTGTCTCTTCATCAGGGTGCATTAAAATTTTGCCTGAACTTCTGTCAGTCAGCTTTGCAAGATTTATTGAAAGGCGACTGATGGTGCTGTGTGTGAGAGCATGTGTTGAGTCTTTATTTCTATCACACATTTCTCCATCATACTGTGAATTCCCCAGCTGCTCATACTATCTGATCTGACATATTCCAGGGGAGGAGTGATTTCATGGTGCTTTCCTCTATGCTTCAGTTGAAGCCCTGGAAGATGGTAGGTATTATATTGCCTGAGAGATAACTGTGCATTTAAACACTGGACATTCATACACACAGTGGTATAGGGGTAAATTTTGAACTGAAGCACTCAGTCATGACAATCCTTGTAGCTGCACTCCAAGAAGAGTCTAAAAATCTACACTTCCATGTTGATCCATTTCAACAGTCCAGTCCTAGCTGTTTTTGTCACTCAGAGGAGGTTTTCTGAAAACTAAGTGGCTTTTAAATGCCCACTGTAGACAAAGCTATCTCAAAATGGTTTCCAGCATGACATAATAGCTCACAATGGTATATTCTTGCTATGAAAATCAAGTTTACATTAAATTATGTAAGGACTGTAGATAAACTAAGAAGGAACAGGGAAGCCTAAGGAAGCTGATACATGATTGTTGCCAATCTGACATTGAGCAGTAGCAGCTAACGGTTCCCATTCCAGTGGGGTGGTGAATTTGTTCTGGGGTTTTAGTTGAGTATTTTAAAAGAATTATCTAAGATACTGTGAACCGAATCACCCTGCTCCCCAGTTTCAGCATATAGGATATGTCCTTTGAGGTTTGGAATGGATTTTTGAGCCTTGCTGATAGAGGAGCTACTGGACACCACTAATCATTAGCCTAGGCTTTCCTACGTCACTTTTTGCACAACCTCTGGATCAGGTAAGTGCAACCCCTGGGCCTGGTAAATGCAACAACACAATACCCCACCTACAAGAACTTTATCAAAAGGAGTTTCTTATATGAATTTAATAAATAGACTTAATTTTTTTCTATCCAAATTGACTGAGAAAAATCATGTGAAATTTAATAAATAAAACTCTGAGTTGTTTCAAAACATCTCTGATCTATGGTGTTCCTAAGATAAGCTTGTCATAGGATTTTCTTGACAAGATTTGTTCAGGGGGAGTTTCCTCATCGCCTTCCTCTGAGGCTGAGACAGTCTCGCTTGACCAATGTCACCAAGTGTCTAAGCAGGGATTAAAACTCTGATCTCCCAGAACTTTAGTCCAACACTCAAACTGCTACACCACACTGGTTCTCTAACTCAGAGTACTGGGTACTCTAAAACAATTCAATTTCCTTTATAAATATGATTAAAAGAGCCTTATTTTAAAACCTGATGTGTGGATAATGAAACGGAGGAATAAACAACATACTGCATTTAATATGTATGTGCAATGGAACTTCTCTTTCCTTTTCAACAGAGGTGACCACTCTTGATTTTTACCATTGCTCCTCCTACAGCTGCTCCAAAGTGAGAAGGAGACCTCCTGGGTCCCTGTCAGACAACACAGTTAAAACGCTATAATTCTACTGCTATGGGTCTATCCTGGTTCCAGTTGAGGGAGATGAATTTAGATTTAAAGCCAGAGAGCTCACAGAATTCCAAGCCTCAGGATTCTGTGGCCACAGCAGTTAAAATGGAGTCATCATGACATAATTGTGTACTGTGGACATGAAATAGGTGTGGTTCCGCATACCTTTCTCTTTAAACTGAGGGACTGAGGGTTCTTTGCAATATATATCTCTTTGGAGTTCCCTCTCATCACCCTCTGGTCACTTGGATTGACAGCTCCTGGTCAACAGTAAAGTCCAAACAGACAGACTTAACGTCAACAGTTCAAGTAAGCACTCTTAAGTATTAAAATCTAAGGATGTTTAAATGTGAGAATGAGCAAGCTCTCTGTTTTTCCTTAGGTGATTTTATTAAATATAGTAATAGATATACAAATATATATTCCCCTTAGGGAGAAACACAGACTTTCAGTGTCTAGACACATTACTTTCATTACACTGAACTGCAGGTAAGATATGAAGAATCTTACAAAACACTAAAGTGTACTAACCCATATACCATTTGTGGAGGAAACACACAGACATTGAGGGAAGATAAGCATTCTTCCATGGACATTGTAATCCATTTATTGCCATATCTGAGATTTTTATATAAATGTACTAACCTCCAAGATATATGTATATGCATGTACTCCAATCAGAGATAGATAATAACGTAACTCTTGGAGGCCTGTGGTTCTTGTTTGCCTTCCATCAAATTGCATCACCCATCTGGCCCTATTAACCATCTGTGGTGGAGTTCATTGTGACTTAGTCATTCATTTACATTTCCTCACTAGCTTTATAGTTTCAGGCTGGATTCCCATCTAGAATCATCTAGCGCCTATGTGCTTTGCATTGCATGAACACTTCTGCTTTATACATTGCTGTTTTTATTCTGTACAAACACACTTATTGCATTCCAGTTCAAGCTTCAGTAACTTAAATTTTGGAAAATATATCCAAATCAGCACCAAGCTAGTAACAGAAGTACCTGGTGCTGATTAAGCATTAGCAGAGCTTCCATATTACTCAAAGCAGCTATGGCAGAACAGTGAAGCAATCAAATTAAAAGTGAGTCTGATGCTCCCACAATGGTGGATAAACCAGCCATCCCTATTTTTAAAAACTAAGTAAGGAAATCTGATTCAGATTTGGATCACAGAACACAGATAGAAGTTTATACCTTCCCCTATGAAGTTTATCTAAGGCCAAAGTACATATGATTGTATATATTCCTATATATGCATGTAATATACATAGAGTTTCTACCACCCCTCCCCTTGTTCTTTTGATAGCAACACCAGTAGGTTAAATTCCCCCTCAAACATATTTAAGAGCCATTAGATACTACACAGTTATAACGTGATGATTCCACTTTAACTGGCGTGGCAATAGATTTCTATGGAATCCTTGGCTTTGTAGTTTGGTGAGGCACTAGAGCCCTCTGGCTGAAAATTCTAAGCACCCTCCCTAAACTGCAAATCTCAGATTCCATAGAATGTTGCCATGGCAATTAAATCAGAATATAATGCTGTAACTGTGTAATATGAAAGGACTTCAGGATATAAGGAAGACAGCATTAAGTTTTTCATCCACAGCAATCTTCCCCAAATCCCTCCTCAGAAAGATGTTATTAGTTGAAAGTAAAGTTTCCATTGGTGTTGCTGCTTATGCTTTTGTACTCCCATGTTACATTCCATAGTCCTGTGTGAGGGTTCCCTATAGATAATATTTAAAAAGCATCCAGGCTGTGCATGCTAAAAAGAAACACACATTTAGTATCACACGTATTTTGGTCACTATTGAAGTGAAGTGAAGTCATTAGTTCCAATCATCTGGCAACCTTCATGGTAGCACCCAACAGAGCTGTGAAAAACTGGTGGTCCATGGTCTGGTACAGGGAGGACTACCATAAAGTAAGATGCTCCTCCTTCTCCATTGACTATGGTTTGCCTGCACTATGAGGTTTCCATTTTGGCTTTCCCTTCCTTAGGAGTTTTCAGTCATTTATATTCAGTTATGCCTCATTTTCATTCTCCAATATGAGACAGTGGATGACTTCTTGTAGGCCTCCTATCTTTTAAATACAGTCAAAGCAATCCATGGAAATGTGCTACTGTTCCTGCTTTCTGGATAGGCATCCCTTAGACAGGCCATACAAAATCTTGCTCAGAGGGTGTCCTTAGTCATTCACAAATCCCAAGGAGAATGTTGCCTTAATAAACACAGAATATATGCAGTGCTGACTGCAGAATCAAACACATCAGTAAGCACTACGCTAAGACAGGGTCAAGTGAGAGAGAGCAGTTTATCAAACTTGACATCCATGGGTATATTCCATCATCCCACCTCTCCAGATAGACTGAGGAAAATATATGTGTGGGGCATTTTCATTGAATGCATGATATTATGCCTTTGATCCTTGGCTATAGTTTTTAATCTGATTAGATCATGAAAATTCACTACACACCTAGTAAATGCAGTTTGTCTCTCCTTGGGTTCTCAACAAGTTTCAGGCTCCAGTGATCAATGTCCTTGGAATGCTGCCAACAGAAGCACCATGAGGGATATAATAAAACACACACAGCCATATGAGTCTGATTATCACTGCTGTTAGACTAGCAGCCTGCACAAGCAGGGCTTTATTCCTTCTGTTCCATTCAAAGCTTAAGAAAAAGATCAGAGATCTCCTGATAGCCAGTTTGTTGCCAAAGGCCACTAAATCACTTCCCAAAATTCATGATGCTTCCCCCCCCCCAAAGATGTTAAAGTTGATTGACTTGGTAATCTGCAAAAAAGTAATATCCTGTGTTTTATCTACTTCTCTTTTGCTCTTTGATGTGATGAAAGGTTTTCTGGCATCTTTTTCAAAGTCATCTTGAACTTGTTATAGGCTTTAAAGTGAAAAGTGATACAATATGACAGGAGAGTAAGGCTAGAGAAGGAATGTAGTTCATAACAGCAGTAGCCAACTATTTATAAACAAGCCCTCTTCTTAGCTGCCACACTGGCCATTTCCGCACTACTGTTATAGTGCTATTATTCCACTTTCAATAGCCTATGGAATTCTGGGGTTTGCAGTTTAGGGAGGGGCATTTAGAATTCTCAGCCAGACAGTTCTTTGGCCTCAGTAAACTACAAACCCCAGAATTCCACAGGATGTTGAAAGTGGAATAATAGCACTAGAACAGTGTAGGGCAGAAATGTCCACTGTTACCTACTCCATCCCTACTCCATGATATAGTTTAACTGGCAAATATTATTCCAAGCATCCCAAGCTCCTGAGAGGCTCCTAACCACTCCTTAAAGTTGTGGCACATCTTGAATTTTTCCCCTTCTGTCTACTTGGCTTTTAATACAAGTCCATTACACATGCAATCTGATATGCGATCAAAATGGTAGCAGAACTGTCTCCAAATTCTCCCAAGCTCCTTGGCAGCGTGAGGAACAATTTCAACACATTTGGAGGGCCTTTGGGCCATTTTAGATCAAAATGGCCTTTTGCGTGGACTTGACAGTAATTTAGGGCAAATAAGACTTTTTTCCCAAAACAAATTGAGGTTCTGGGGGACAGCAAGTGCCAGGAGAATAATCTTAGGGGTCAGAATGCCCACGGGCCTTGTGTTCCAGATAGGCTTTGTTCCTGTTGTTCAGGTGGAGGGAGAAATAAAGGCAGGTATAATATGTCATTTCCAATAAAACTTACAACCACAAATGGTGCATTTAATTAGATTTTGAATTTTCATGCTGAGTAATCTTTAAAAATAATAATAACTGATTTGACTTAGGGCTTTGGTGCACAAAGTGTGTCTCTCCAAAAAATGTTAACTGCAACTCCCAGCATTCATATTCATTGGCTGTGCTGCTAAAGCTTTGGGGAGCTCCAGTCCAGCCACTTCTGGAGGAATGTACTTGGACCACTCCAGGGGAAAAATTTGGTGGCAATTCTGGTATTTGGGCAATTCTTCTGACTTCAACAGTTCATAGAGAGAACAAACGAATTTATAGGCAGTTGCCCTTCATGCAGAGCAGCATAATGCTAAAAGAACCTGCATGCAGCTCATTCTATAGTCCATATCCTTTTCCTCTTTGAGTGTAGAGTTAAAATGTGCAAAATTATGTGGTCAGAATAATGCTTGGTTTGAGATCTATTTTTATTGAATTTAAGCTATAACCTCCTTTTCTCTATAAAGGGTTTAATTCAATATGGTCATTGCTTATTGTCTTCACTAGAGGAAAACAGATGCTTATTACAAAGAGAGAATACACAAGGGGAAAAGAACCACTGTATCCAGTCTAAAACAAGTGGCTCTGCTTAATATCTACTGCAACACTCACAAAATGTAAGCTTATTTTTCAACAGTAAGTAAGAAAGCTGCATTTTGGTTTCTTTCTACTTGTCACGTAATTTAATAGGTTGTTTTTATTGGTCTTGTCCCTAGCCTTCCAGGAACAAAAAGTTTTCCACCACTTGTTGCTATAGTTTTGTAAGCACTTACACCATTTCCCCTTAGTTTGGACATCACTGTAATGAAATATACACAATTGTTAATTGGAACTGGTATTATAGAATGTGTTGATTTAGGGCTGGAATTTAAGATTATGGGTGGGCATATTGGGACAATATGTGATCTGCCAAATATTTTTCCTCCAAGTAACTTATACAATGTGCACTAGAATATAATAGACAAAAGGAGAAATTGCTGCCCTAAGATGCAGTGGCATCTTAGGGTAGTGGTATCTTACAGAAGCACATGCTCAGAAAAAAAATATCTTAGAAATAAGAGCATGGCTTCTGTTACCTAGCCTTCTATTACCTTAGGCTGTTATGGAGCATTACAAATTGATAAAGCAGCTGAATTAAAGGTTGCCAGACAACATGAGAAAAAAGAGTTAGGAGAGCAGATCCACAGTCATCTTATAACTTCATATCAAAAGTCAGTAGTTCAAAACTGTGTTGCTTTTTGCAGTACAATTGTTCCCATTATGATTATTATTTTAATTGGTCATAAATTTAACTAACTTAGGGCCTTTCCACACTACACTGTTATACTGTTATTATTCCACTTGCAACATCAAATGGAATCCTGGGGTTTGCAGTTTAGGGAGGAGCCTTTAGAATCCTCAGCCAGAGAGCTCTTTGGCCTCAGTAAACTAAAAACCCCAGAACTCCACAGGATAATGAAAGTAGAATAACAATACTGTAACAATTGTAGTACAGAAAGGCCCTTATTCTATGTGTGTGTTTGTTATGCAACCATCTTGACTGAGAGATGTACGTTAGTATGCACATTCAGGACATTATTCTGACTTTTGTTACTGTGGTCTAGGCCTACCTGGAGATAGCACTCGATATCACTTTGATATCAATCAATTCAGCTTACCTCTGCCACCCCGCTCCACGTGTTTGTGAGGCCACCGGACAAGCATGTAAACAGGCACGGCCGATAATTGCTGGACATTCCATTCTCCACCCAGGCAGGCCAGATAGAGCCGGTACGTCACTTCAGGGACCTCTCTGGCAAACACCTCTTTGCATACGCGTGATACTAACAAAGGCTTCCTGCCCCGAGCAGGCAACCTGACAAAGCTGTACTAAGTGCTCCGCATTTGCATACTGGCTACACTATTGTTAATTTGGCTCTGATTCAATCATGCTAAATTCTGACCTTTTCAAATCTTTGCCCTGCTCCTAAAACACATTGTTCTCACTGAGGAAGGCATGGCCTGCAGTCAGAATTCACCCTATAAAACCCCCCAATTCCAAGACCTTCCTTGGATCGCTCCTGAGTTCCATCCCGCCTTGCCACCGCTCTGCTTGGTGAGCCTTCCCTTCAGTTCTAGTAGCTGAGACTGCTCAACTCCCTGGATCGCTCGGGCCATTCTATCGTGCTGAGTTTCTTCATCGCACCCCAACTTCGCTCTCAAGGTCCAGGACAACGAGACAGGTGTCGTATCACCCATTTCCCTCTGAAAATCTCTAAGTCAATCTCTGATTCCTTAGTTATCTGTGTGACTGTGGTGTCTTCAATATTTGTCTGTACTGAATAAACATCATTTTTATTATTTTAACCCATCTGGCTGCTTGACTGACCTGACCCCGTAGATGCTGGGTTGCAAGATCCTGCTAAGTTACCCTGCCTCTCGCTAGCTTTAGTGAGTGCTCCAGCTAATTTTCCCCAAGGTTGTGTTGTTGTTTAGTTATTTAGGTGTCCCTCCAAGGACCCCCAGAAATCAGGGTAACACCTTCAAGTTTTCAACCTAGTTTTCCTTCCTTCTCTCATCCTTAAGTGTTCTAGAAATAAAGAAAACATACCACAACATGGTATATTGTCTGAAAAAGTGAAGTACAACAATAATGTATATGTTTATGTTTATGTTTACATAAATATATATGTTTAGGAAATGCTTTTCTGTTTGTAAATTTGAACACTGGTTGTGTTCTCCTGCTTACCTGTTTTCAAGAATGTGGGAAGAATGCAGAGGAGGTGGTTATGCAATGTGAGGCCCCATCAAACACTACATTTGATCAAAAACAGAGATGCTGCAGAAGATGATGGGCTGCATCTTCCTGCTTTAAAAGTAAACCATCTTTTTTGCCAAGTACTGGAGAAGCTCCATGTTAACCCACCAAGGAAAGATAGGTTGGTGACCTATCTAGTATCCTTCAGGAGGCAGAGGCCAGAATCCTGTTGCTCCTATGCTAGTGGCTGCACTTTTTCCAGGACTGCACAGAATAGTGAGGGAAGACAGAGAATGGCCTAAATTCTGTTGGCTTGACAGGACTAAACAAATTAAATCAATTGCATTTACTTATGTGTTGGTTCACTGTTCAACAATTGATTATTAAGTCTATTCTATTCAGGACTAACCAATACGATGCCTGTCAAAATCTACCAAATCTGGATAGCATATTTCTCCAGTGCCTTACTCCTTTCATAGCTGTTGCACCCACAACATTTTTTTTTTTTACTTCACTACCTGAAACAGGATAGCTACACTGGTGTAGTAAACCAACAGGATTTTTGGTGAAGTGGCCAGTTCTTCAGGCAAGATCTTTGGCAGTTAAACTGCATTGTAAACGGGGCTTTTAATTCAGACATGTGTTGACATTTTCTTTTCTTCTTAAAATTCATAGTTTTTCAAATTACTTTTCAGGGTCGTTGTAACAAATCTGTTTTATGTTTTTGCTGTGCTCTTGTATGATTTGTTCTAGTTTTCATTGCCTTGAGTCCTAGTTTTAGGGAGAAAGATTTGACATAAATTTAATCAATAAATGAGAACAAATAACTGCAACCACAACAAATAACAACAATGGATAGCAACAACAGTAACAAAATCATAAACTCTTACCTCTTTGAAAAATAGAATTCAAAATGGATCACAATATTTCACAGTGAAACACCTTTTTTTCCCCAGCTTCATGGAGAACACACTGAATGGTAAGCTTTATACTATTTTTTATTTCTTTTTAACTTTTATTTCGTACTGATAAGCTGCTTGGTGCTAATTATTTTAGTATTCATTGCTACTGTTTCCTGTGCTAAAATATATATCTTTTTGATTAAACTGTTTCATGTTGATGTATAGTTATTTCCTGCACTGACAGAGGGTTAGACTAGATGCCTTTTGGAATCCTTTGCAGCTCTGTAGTTCTATGGCCCTATCATATCTTGGCCTTGACATCTGATGCAGCCATCTAGCCATTGTATTTTCCAAGTATTTCTATATACGCATCTGAATTTTCCTGAACAAAGAAGATGACGTAAACAGTGTAATTCTAGAAGACTACTACTTGATAAAATAAACACTAATTTAGTAGTTTTAATGAGAAAAGAAATACAAGGTGTAAAAGCCAAAAGGTCTAGGAGAATGGAGTGTGCTCTGATGGGCTGTTCCTCACATTAGCTGGAAGAGAGAAGCTGGCTCAAAGGACACCGACTTGCTTGTTAAATACAATTGTCACAGCGAGAACGTGGCACTGTTGCTTTGTGATCTATGTACTCCTTTAGCTGAATCTTGGTTACTCAGTTGAATGAAAGGTGTTAGCATTTATGGATCTGTGAAGATGTGAGCCTGTGCTCTCTGACCTTTGCTTGCTGTGAGCAAAAAAACCTGAGTAAGGCAGCATCTGAGAGACACCTCATCTGTTATAATTTATGTCAAAAAAGAAAGAACAATGTTCTGGTGGGGAAAGAAAAATGAAATAACAGAGGTTTCAGCCTACTTATATAAATGAGTGGCAAGGTGCGCTCTTTTTCAACTGTTTCTCACACATAGAAGAAGAAAAAGAAATCAGGAGCTTAGTTCTAATCTGGCTTGGTTTCAAATTGATCCCTATGGCAGCAAGACAAAAAAATAACTCTTGCAGAAGGGTGGGCAATGTATAGCTTGTTGGTCACATACAGCCTCTAGATTGGTTCTGTGGCTAATGAAGGCCCCCTACAATTTCCCAAAAGCATGCAAACTCACTTTATTTATTTTTTTAAAAAAGACACAGAACATGCAGAAAGCCCTCCAAATGTATGAAAACTCATGAAAATATCCCCACCCTCACCAAAAGCGTAAACTATTCCCTAATATCTCCATTTTCCTCTGCAGTCCTTCTCAAAATGATGTCTTCCTGTCACTCCCTGTCTCCATTCTGAGAGGGATGGCAGAGGAAAACAGAGGCATTTGGGCTTGCTATGTGGGTCTAGGTGTGATCCACAGGGAGGTCTGAAGGAAAAAAAAATAGTCCCTGCATATCACACAGTTGTTCACCCCAGCTTATAGTTTAGGGTAAAGGGGGCAAAGGCGACAGTGCCAGGTTTTCATGACTCCTGATCTGAGTCTCAAGCTATACATTTTAAAAGTTACTTTCATTTGGGTACTTGCTGCATGCATAGTCAACATCTGTGCATTGGGTATGCTGAATAGCATGATGTCAGGCATCAGGGCTAGCTGGCTACATGATGATTGGGTGAGGCCAGTCATTTTGCCTAAGGGCAGCATTTTAAAACTGGCCAATCATCTTCCATGAAGTGTCCAAGAGAATTCTGGCTGCTTGACTTACCAAGTGATGAATTTTCCACTAAGGACAGCTCTAGTGGACATACGTGGCTCTGCTGTGCTGCCATGCTGAAGGACATTCATTTCCACCTTCACAACACCATGTGTTCTTAAAAACAGTGCTTGCAAAGCTGTTAAAAACAGAGCTGGGAAAAATTTGGTTTCTTTTGTTCCATGAAGCACTAGAAAAACTTAATTTTCTACCCCAAAAAATGTCCTCATTTATTAGACTTCATGTTTTTTATTAGGATGACATGATCCCAAGAGCTGTGAAAGATGCTTAATTGCTGTTAATGGCATCACCACAGCTTGCTTCCACTACATACCTCCTTCATCTCAGCTCAGTTTTTGGTCCTGAAATATCAGGACTTGGAATATTTCTGAACTGGCAGTCACAAAATTCCAATAAAAATGACAACAACAACAATATGCAACAACAACAACATCTTGGGTGGAGATGTTACCCTGTGTGTTGGGGGTACCGGGAGGGACGCCCAAATTACCAAATAAAAACACAAATTGGGGGAATTTAGCTTGAGCACTCTCTTGGCTAAACGAGAGGCAGGGTAACTTTAGCAAGGATCTTTTAACCCTATGTATACAGCGTCAGGTCAGAGAGCGGCTAGACAAGGTTTTCAAGGTAACAAACAATATTTTATTAAAGACAAGAAACACGCAAGACAAGACATAAACTAACTAACTGAGAAATAGAAATGGAGAGCTTTTCGGGAAAGGCAATATGACACCTGGTTTCGTAGTCCTGGAGAGAAGCGGGGTTCCGGGGAAGAAAGTTCAGCGGGGCTCGCTGAGGGGAGTTCCTTCAGACTACCAGCAGCAAGGCGGGATGGAAGTCCAAAGTAGTCCGAAGACGTCTCAAAAGTGGGGACCTTATATAGGGTGGATTTTACCTACAGGCTATGTTATGCTCGGTGAGAACAAAGGAAATTTGGAGTTGGACAAAGGAGTTGGAAAAGGTAGGGTGGCAGAGAAAGGTCAAGCAAAGGCCAAATTATTTGATATCAAAAGGATATCTAGTGTGCTCACCCAACATATCATAACCGTGATAACAGAGAGAGAGAGAGAGAGAACACAGGATGAAGGTGAAATGTTCCTTACTATCAGAGAAGTCCACACAGCAGGAGGAGGAGGAGGAGGAATTTTCTAAATTTTCCATGTTTGCAGCAAGTGTGTATGGTGTGGTGTCCACAGGAAATCATGGTGCAGAAGAGCAGTCAGTGCTGGCATTTTAGATTACTTTGGGTTATGCATCACAGAAATATATGTATATATTTCTGAAAGCACTATGAATTCAAGAACTTCTGAGCTTCTGAGAATGGGCACCCAGTGAGGAAACCTGAAAACTTAAGGAGGAAACTTCAGGCATTACTGACTGTAATTTTTCCCTAATGCAAACAGGGGAGTGCTCAGTTCCGTTCACACCACATCACTTTCAGTGAATGGAAAGTGTATGTCTGAATGGAAAGCTTTCATGCATGCAGGAGGATCTCCTCTTCAAAAGGGTCACTTTCCAGTGAAGAAAGTGAAGGGGACAGAACTAGGAATTTCTTAATAAAGAAACTTTTGGTGAGACCTCATCTGGAATACTGTGTCCAGTTCTGGGCACCTGAATTCAAGAAAGATATCAACAAGCTGAAATGTGTCCAGAGGAGGGCAACCAAAATGGTGAAGGGTCTGGAAGGATGCCCTATGAGGAACAGCTTAGGCAGTGGATATGTTTAGTCTGTGCAAGAGAAGGTTAAAAGGGGATATGATAGCCATGTTTAGATATTTGAAGGGATGTCTTGTTGAGGAGGGAGCGGACTTGTTTTCTGCTGCTCTAGAGACTAAGATAAGGAGCAATGGATTCAAGCTGTAGGAAAGGAGATTCCACCTGAACCTCAGGAAGGAATTCCTGAATTCCTGAACTGTCCAGCAGTGGAATATGCTGCCTTGGAGTGTGGTGGAGTCTTCTTCTTTGGAGGTTTTAAAGCAGAGGCTGGGTGGCTATCTGTTGGGAATGCTTTGATGTGTGTCCCTGCATAGCAGGGGGTTGGACTGGATGGTCCCTGTGGTCTCTTCCAACTCTATGATTCTATGAAACCATGCTAAGCAATGCCTGGATAGCATTAAAGGGTCTGCTAGCCCAATTAACTGGGACACATGGAAATTTACAAAGATACTTGACTTCTGTAGCCATATAGCCTGGGACGGAGAAAAGAATTCTTGGATTCAACCGTCTCATTGAAAGACCCATTTTTGCATTTCCTAATCTTTGATTACAAACAGAAAAGAGTACGGTGGTTTTGACTTTGAGTGACATTTCTAATAATTTTTTGAAAGAACACTTGAAATCTCCTACTTCTTGTATTTCCAGTTAATGGATCATAAATCTATGATTAATTTAGGATTGGGGGAAAATAGAGTGTTTATCAGTTTCAGGATATCCTCTGGGTATATACAGGTTGAATATTCTCTTGTAAATTTCAAAAGTAATATGGAATGTATTTTGTCCTGGTTTGTTAAATGCAAAATGTAACCTGTTGAGACAAGCTATCCATGAAAAGAATGCAAAATAGTGGAATTATACCCTCTAGCAATACTTCTGTACTATTATATGCTATTATATACAACTACATGTTTGATGCTGTGCTAGCCATTGTTATTGCAGTTGCAGGCTGGTATCCAATAAGTGACTTACACACACCTAAGTGCAGCTTATTAAGACTGCAGTAACAGGAAGTGTAAGACCTGTTTTGAGCTGGGCACAGATAATTATTCATTTGCCCTGGCACCCTGCCTAAAATCCTCCCATACATAGCAGCTGTCAAGACCAGAAGGGAAAAGGTAGAAGGGAAAGGCAATATTCTGGCCTCCTGTGGGGGGGGGGAGGAAAAGGTAGGTGGACTCTGTTTGAAAGCACACCCTCATTTCTCCCCCCTACAACTGAGGTGAGATCATCTGCTTCTCTGTGGTCTGAATTCTTTTTTCCTCTTCCTTCCTCTCCCACCAGTAGCAGGGGTCCTCCTGGAGCTTCACAGCTGCTGGGTTGCAGGATACAGAACTACATGTGGAAAGTTATGCACATGTGTAAAGTTTTGGCCAACAAGTATCTTTTTCCAAGGCACTGGATGGGCATCCTATGTGCATGCAATATCTGTTAATAGATCCCAATAGAGTCAGCACAGTGAACTGGTTTGAGTGTTGGCCTATGACTCTAGGGATCAGAGTTCAATCCCCCATTTCACTATGGGGGTGACCTTGGGCAAGACACATGCTCTCAGCCTCAGAAGAAAGTAAAGGAAACAAATCTGAACAAATCTTACCAAGGAAACCACATAATAGGTTTGTCTTAGGCTCTCCATAAGTCAGAAGTGACTAGAAGGCATGCAACAACAACAACAACAACAACAACAGATCCCACTGCTGTTGCCCTAAACAGTTTTAGTTTTCAGCAGAGCTTTCTTCTCTTTTCTATTAAGAGCCCTTGCACAGATTTTCCTACAAAGTTCTACTGCTCCTAAAAACCTGTTAGAAGCACGTCTGCCAAAACGTTCATCTCATATGAAACTTCTAAGGAAACGTGTGCACGTCAAGAAAACTTGCACAACGCTCTCTGAACACCCAACAAGGCTACATTGGGAACAGGCAGTCCACATCAGCGATGCTCTGTTTCTCTTCTCAGAACTGTATGTCCTGTACAGAACTGGACTGTATATTTGAGCATTAAAATGGAAAGTAAGAGAAAGCGATGCGTATATCAGTCCTAAGAGAACAGTCCACCAACCACAATTTCTCCCCAGTCCTTTTTTCATATTGATTGGTGTGGCATGTGTTAGGTGTGCACTACATTTGAATTCTGCTATATTTGGACAATGTTTCAGGAACTGTCTTTAAACACAGAAAATGTATCATATGAGTAAATCAATGTGTACAGTGAGAATGAAAAATTAAAGTTCAGAAACCAACTGAGTAAACTATTTACTCAGAAATGTCCCACTGTGTGTAATGGACATATTCTCCAGTAAGTGTTTTTAAGACAGCAACCATAAGGTTGAACTCAGTAGGATGTACCAATGAATCACTATATAGGATTTCACTGAAGTACATTCAAAACCTAAAAGTTTGAGGGAAGATGTGAGCATGCATACAATTTTGCATATGATTGGTTGTCCTATTCTTTGCCAAGTTGCCTTTGATTTCTGGCAACTCTCCAAGAGCCCTGCTCATCAGCTGCCCAACTTAGATCTTGACTTCCTTCGGTGAACCAAACTATCTCTAGTGTGGTCTCCTTCTTTTCCTACTGGTTCCACTTTACCCAGCATTATCATCTTTTCCAATGAATCATATCATCTTTTAACATGTTCATAGAATGATAGCCTCAGTTTACTTATTGGCTCTTTGTCTTTTAACAGTTTTAGCAGGTATCCATAAAACTCTTCTCCCGCACCACATTTCAAATGAGTAGATTTTATTCATGTTGACTTTCTTCAACATGATATTTCAATGTCCTTGTTCCTGTCTTTAAAGTTATGCAAATCATCTGTGGCCATTATTTTGTCTTCTTAATATTCAACTGTGACTCTGCTTTTCCACTTCCTTCCTTCCCAGTCATTCCAACTCTTTGCTATTTTCTGGAATTAATTTTGTATCATCTACATATCTTAAATGGTTGATGTTCCTTCTTCCAATTGAAATAAGTTGGGCTCTACTTATCGCATGCCCTCTCATTCAAGGAAATTATTTTTTTTCTTCCATAAGTAAAATTAAAACAATCAATTATTTCTATGCAATGCCTTCATGGGAAACTGCTCTTTTCTAAATTATTTTTAAAGAGATTTTTAAAAATTCTTCCAAACGTAAGATGGATCATGAAAAGGGAAGAGAGAGTGTCTTCACTATCAAATAAGTTTGCCTTTTTCTCTTAAATGTGTGAAGAAACAATCAAGCCACACAAAACACACATATGCATGCACACAAATCCTTTCCAACAAGGAGAACTGGGGTCTTTTAAATACCACTAATTCTTTTTGAAACCCATTAGCTCTTTGTCAAAAGGCTGGCTGTAGCCAGAAGCAGCAACCCCTTCCCTGTAAAACTGCCACTAGGGGTTAGCAATCACTTGTAAATTACAAGGCAGTAAGAAAGCACAAATTGCAGACTCTAAGCAGCAGGAAATGTCACTTGCTTTGTGGTAGCCAGTCAAGATGGTGCTGCCTTCCATAAAGCAAGCTCAACTTAAAAGGTGTCAGGGGCATGGACCCGACGGGCAGAGAGCTTGCAGCTGTGAGGCACAGTCCAGCTGCAGCCCTCAGCCACATGGCCACGCCTGATTGGTCAGCCCTCAGCCACATGGCCACGCCTGATTGGTCGGTGCCTGGCTTGGAGGGCTATTTGAGGCAGGCGCCGGGCTGTGGAAGGCATGGAGCAACAATTGTTGGTCAGTTGTGGTCTTGCTGTCTGTGCCTTGTTCCTGCCCTTGCCTGAAACCAGTCCTCCTGTTTGCCTTAGTGAAGTAACCTGCCCTATGTACTTTAACAGCCTGTGTTTATTTCTGTTAAGACTGCATTAAAGCCCTGCAGCTCTAACCAGCTCCCCTGCCTCTGCCTGACCACTGCCTGGCACTGACAGATTGTTGCTCCGTCACTTCAGGCAGCATGGATGGGGAGAATGTGGCCCTGCAGGCCCAGCTGGCTGCTCAGGCCCAAGAGAACCAAGGGCTGTGTGCTCAAGTGGACCAGCTTTTGCATGCTCTGCAAGTGCTGCAGTTCCAGATGGGGCAGCTACAGGCAACCCAGCCCCAGCCTGCTTCCAAGGTCCCTATGGCTGTACCGCAGTGTTTTTCGGGGGAGCCTACAGAGCTGGAGACCTTCATTGCTAACTGCTGGCTCTACATCCAAGTCCGGGCCCAAGACTTCCCGGATGAGCATGCCCAGGTGGCGTTCATGATTAGCCTGTTGGCCGGTATGCCTGCCAAGTGGGCTACGTCCCTGCTTAGGGAGAACAGTGTAGTCTTGGACAGCATGGCTGTGTTCCTGCAGGCTTTCCGGGCCGTATGGGGGGATCCCGTCTGGTCTGAGACCGTGAGCCGCCAACTCCGCCAGCTGCAGCAGGGGAGGGGTTCGGTGTGAGACTACACCACCTCCTTCTGGCTCTTGGCCCAGGATGTGGCCTACAATGACCCGGCTCTTCAGGATCAATTCAAGGCCAGCCTCTCGGCAGAAATTCTGGACGAACTGGCCCGCATCTCCCCACCCACGACCCTTGAGCAGCTTATCCAGCAGGCCCTCCGCATTGATGGGCATCTGGAAGCCCGCCGGCAGGCCCGCCGCGCCGGAACCTCAAGTGTGCGCACCTGGGCGCCCGCTCCACAAGAGATGGAGGGTCTGCCCAGCCAGACCAGTTCCGGTGCCATCCTGGCTTCCTCGAGCCCGGAGGAGCCTATGCAGTTTGGGGGGGCGTGGCCCCGGCTGACCGCCGAGGAGAAGGAGCGGCGGCGGCGGGCTGGCCTGTGCCTCTACTGCGGGCTGGGGGGACACTTCGCTCGCGTGTGCCCGGCCAAGACGCCAGCTACTGGCGCGGCGGGAAAGGCAGAACCCCCAGGCCTAGAAGGCCTGCGAGGCCTGGGGGAGCCCGGCAGCAGGGACACTGCAGATCCACATGAGAGGCAACGAGATCCACTCCTGGTGGCCGCCATGGTATGCCACGGCGGGGCAGCACCGATACCCGTGGGGGCCATGCTTGACTCCGGGGCGTCCAACAACTTCCTGGACCTCCAGTTTGCCCAGGATCACCGGATACCGTTGGAGCCCCTACCCAAGCCTCGCCCGGTGGAGACCATCGACGGACGATTGCTGAGGTCGGGCCCCATCACCCACCGGACGGTGGAGGTGGGTTTGGAAATCCAGGACCATTATAAGCGGACCCGCTTCCTGGTCACGGCGATGCCCCACTTCTCGCTGGTGCTGGGCATGCCATGGCTCTCGCGCCATGACCCCCGAATCTCGTGGTCGCGGCGCGAGGTGCTCTTCGCCTCCGAGTACTGCCAGGAGCACTGCTGGCCTGACAAGCTGCTGGCTACCCTGGAGGCCCCTGGTCCTGCAACTTCCGTCAAGCTGCCACCCAAGTACCAGGAATATGCTGACGTGTTTGACCAGAAGGAGGCCGATCGCCTACCTCCACACCGGGTTTATGACTGCGCCATCGACTTGCTCCCGGGGGCGCCCATTCCGGCTGGTCGCATCTACGCGCTTTCGGAACCCGAGCTGGCAGCCCTAAGGGACTTCCTGGAAAAGAACCTGCACCGGGGCTTCGTGCGGCCATCGACGTCACCGGCGGGGGCGCCGGTGCTGTTTGTCCTCAAGAAGTCGGGGGAACTCCGGCTCTGCAATGATTACCGCGCCCTTAACCGGATCACCATCCGCAACCGCTACCCGCTCCCCTTGATTCCGGAGTTGCTGGAGCGCCTGCGGCACGCGACGATCTTCAGCAAGCTGGACCTCCGCGGGGCCTACAACCTGGTTCGGGTTCGGGCGGGAGGCGAGTGGAAGACGGCGTTCCAGACCCGGTATGGCCACTATGAATATACGGTTATGCCCTTCGGTCTCTGTAACGCCCCAGCCGTGTTCCAGCACTTTGTCAACGACGTCTTCCGTGACTACCTGGACCGGTTCGTGATTATCTACCTTGATGACTTCCTGATTTACTCCCCAAATCAGCGGGTCCACGACGCTCACGTACGGGCGGTTTTGCAGCGGCTCCGGGAGCACCGCTGTACGCGAAGCTCGAGAAGTGTGCCTTCGACCTCTCGGAGGTCGACTTCTTGGGCTACCGAGTGTCTCATCGGGGAGTGGAGATGGATCCGGCCAAGGTAGAGGCGATCGTGTCCTGGCAGCCGCCAGCCAGCCGCAAAGATGTCCAGCACTTCTTAGGGTTCGCGAACTTCTATCGGAAGTTCATCCCCGAGTACGCGACCCTAGCGGCCCCCATCACCAGCGTGCTCCGGGGAAAAGCACCCTTCCGGTGGACTGAGGAGGCCCAGCAGGCGTTCGAGCGGCTGAAAACCTGCTTCACGTCTGAGTCCGTTCTTCAGCACCTGGACCCCAGGTGGCCGTTTGTAGTGGAGACCGACGCCTCGGATGTGGAGGTCGGGGCGGTCCTGTTGCAAGCTGGGGGTCCAGAGGGCCAACTCCGACCTTGTGCCTACTACTCGCAGCAGCTGTCTTCCCGAGAGGAACTATACCATCTGGGAGAAGGAATTCCTGGCGGTTAAGGTGGCCTTCGAGGCCTGGCGGCACCTGCTGGAGGGCGCCCGGCATCCGGTGCAGGTACGGACTGACCACCGCAACCTGGAGTACCTCCAGACCGCCCGCAAGCTGACTCCGAGGCAGATGCGGTGGGCCCAGTTCTTCTCGCGGTTTCATTTCCAGCTCCAGTATGTGCCGCGGGCTCGTAACCGCCGCGTCAACGCCCTGTCCCGGAAGCCAGAGTATGCCGCGACTCCGGAGCCCGAGGTGCGGTCCACTATCCTGCGCCCGGAAAACTTTGCAGCGGCGGTGGAGGTAGCCACCCTGGCGGAGCGGATCCGGGAGGCCCAGGCTCGGGAACCACCCCGGGGGCCCCTTCGGCTGGGGACGCCTCCTCCCCGTGGTCCCAATGTGAGGGGCTGCTGTATCACAAGGGCCGTTTGTTTGTTCCAACAGGTCCGTGCCGGGACGAGGTGTTGCGACTCTGCCACGACAGCAAACCCGCGGGGCACTTTGGCCCGTTCAAGACCATGCACCTGGTGACCCGCGAGTTCTGGTGGCCCCGGTTACGAGGGGACATCGACCGCTATGTCCGCACATGCCCCGTGAGCCGCCGCGCCAAGGACCCGCCGGGGAAACCTCCTGGTCTCCTCCAACCTCTACCAACTCCGACGGGTCCCTGGAAGGCGGTGTCCATGGACTTTATCACCGAGCTCCCACCGTCTCGAGGACACACGGTCATACTGGTGGCGGTGGACCTTTTCACCAAGATGGCGCACTTTGTCCCGTGCCCGTTACTGCCCACCGCCAAGGAGACGGCTCGCCTAGTGTTACACCATGTGTTCCGGCTCCACGGCCTCCCCGAAGGGATCGTGTCCGATCGGGGACCCCAATTCACGGCCCGGTTCTGGCAGTGCCTGCTGCGTCAACTGGACGTGAGCCCCGCTTGTCTTCTGCCCACCACCCGCAGACGGACGGCCAGACGGAACGTACCAACGCAACCCTGGAGCAGTACCTACGTTGCTACAGCTGCTACCAGCAGGACGACTGGGCGGACCTGCTACCTCTGGCGGAGTTTGCCTATAATAACACCGTCCACGCCTCCACCCAGCAGACCCCGTTCTTCGCCAACTACGGCTACCATCCACGTTGGTTCCCGGCCGTCGGGGCACCATCCGCGGTGCCTGCCGCCGACCAATGGCTCCAGGAGCTGCGGGCGTTGCAGAGCCTGCTGCAGGAGCAAAAGAGCTTGCCAAGGTGGCATACAAGCGGACCACCGACCGCCACCGCCAACCGGGCCCGCCGTTGCAGGTCGGGGAGCGGGTCTGGCTATCCACCCGCTTCCTCCCGACAGGTCGCCCCAGCTGCAAGCTGAATGCCCGGTTCATTGGACCCTTTGAAGTCACGGCCCAGTTGAACCCCGTGGCTTATCGGCTGCAGCTTCCGCACAACCTGCGGGTTCACCCCGTGTTCCATAGGTCACTCTTGCTGCCGGCCTCGGGAGTGCGTCCCGATGCCGGACCAGGTCCACCTCCAGCGTCTGTGATTGTGGATGGCGAGGAAGAATTCGAAGTGACTGAAATCCTCGACTCCTGCTGGCACAGAGGGCGCTTGCAGTACCTCGTAGACTGGCGTGGCTACGGGCCGGAGGAACGGTCCTGGGAGGATGCCACCGATGTCCACGCGCCCCGGCTGGTGCGGGCCTTTCACCGGCGCTTCCCTGTCAAGCCGCGGCCTCGGCGGGGTAGGGGGGGTGAGTCTGGGGAAGGGGGTGATGTCAGGGGCATGGGCGCGACGGGCAGAGAGCTTGCAGCTGTGAGGCACAGTCCAGCTGTGAGCCCTCAGCCACATGGCCACGCCTGATTGGTCGGCCCGCAGCCACATGGCCACGCCTGATTGGTCGGCCCTCAGCCACATGGCCACGCCTGATTGGTCGGTGCCTGGCTTGGAGGGCTATTTGAGGCAGGCGCCGGGCTGTGGAAGGCATGGAGCAATAACCGTTGGTCATCCGTGGTCCTGCTGTCCGTGCCTTGTTCCTGCCCTCGCCTGAAACCAGTCCTCCTGTTTGCCTTAGTGAAGTAACCTGCCCTATGTACTTTAACAGCCTGTGTTTATTTCTGTTAAGACTGCATTAAAGCCCTGCAGCTCTAACCAGCTCCCCTGCCTCTGCCTGACCACCGCCTGGCACTGACAAATGGTTTGGAAGGGGATGTTGAAAGACTTTTTTCCCCACATCCCTGGAAAAGAAGAAAATGCTTGCCTAATTGAAGCATGGTCCTGTATTGCAACTGGCAAAAAGGAGGTAGGTATGGGTCTGGCTTATGATTCACCCACATATATGCTTTTGCAACCCTTTCTGTATATGCTGGGACAGGCTTATAACTTTGCTTTCTATGAACCTTTCTTTTTTCCTGCAAAATTTATTATTCTGCTTCTCACCTTTGTATTGATTGTATAAGTTGTTGTGGGTTTTCTGGGCTTTGAGGCCATGTTCTATTAGTATTTTGTCCTGACATTTCGCCTGTATCTGTGGCTGGCATCTTCAGAGAATCTGGTGGCAAGGAAGTGAGACAGAGTATATATACTTGTGTAATCCCCAGGTGGGAGGGAGCAATTTGCATGTGTTACAGTTGGCCTGTGTGATAGCCTATTGTTAAATGGAATATCCCCTAGGGTGTATTGTTAGTCAGGGGATATGCACAACAGTGTGTTAATTACATTAGGCATCCACTGTATTGTTTCTTGTAGAGGGACCTCCAGAGTCTGGGTGGGTGTTCATTGGCGTGTCTTTGAATCTTGATTTCAGTGTTCTTCAGTACTGGTAGCCAAATCTTGTTCACTTCCCGAGTTTCTTCTTTCCTGTTGAAATTGTCCATGTGTTTATGGATTTCAATGACCTCTCTGTGTAGACATAGTAGTTGTCAGAATGGTCCAGAATTTCTGCTTTTTCAGAAAGCATTCTGTGTCCAGGTTGGTTGATGACATGTTCTGCTACTGCTGATTTTTCTGGGTGGATCAGTCTGCAGTGTCTTTCATGTTCTTTGATTCGTGTTTGGATGCTGCGTTTTGTAATCTCTAAGTAGACCTACCCACAGCTGCAAGGTATGTGGTAAACTCCAGCAGAAGTTAAAGGATTCCTCTTGTCCTTTGCTGAATGTAGCATTTGTTGAATTTTCTTGGTCAGTCTGTAGATTGTTTGGAGGTTATGTTTCTTCATCAGTTTCCCTATACGGTCAGTGACCCCTTTGATGTATGGATTAACTATTGGCCAGAACCGGAGTAACCATTGGTCTGTAGAGTCCAGTATAGACGGTTCAGTTCGTCTTTGTATTGATTATCTGTGGATAGACAGATGACATAAGGAAAAACAAATCAAACTATTTTTGGTACTTGCCCATTGTTCATGAGGCATTCATAAGTTCTTTCTGTCCCAATACTTCCCTTCACTTTTCTGCACTGAAAGTAGGTAGAATGGGAAGAAAACCTTTATGACATGATACACAATTTTGTGTACATTTTAACACAATTTTAAAAAACAAAATCTGGAGCAAAATCTGGAGATGTGTAGAATTGGTCAGATAACAGACATTTGATACACACTTGAACATGAGAGGTGAAAATCAAGTAGTTTTCCTTCCAAATGAAAACCAGATAAAATGAAATTCTGAGCCAGATATGCATGAGCATTTCTATGGCAATACCATGGAAGATAAAAACCATGCAGAGCCTCATAAATGACATGAGAATATTTTTCTTTGTCCCCAGTAGACTGACCAGATACCACATGGGATAACAATGGCAAAGACTGTGGTTTGGACTGCCTGCTTGGCTAAACTGAAGCTGAACTGTGAGATAAAGGCTTATACAGACCTTTTCCAAATCTTATCTTCCATATCTCACAAGGCTGCTTGTTTGCTGTCATTACACTCTCAAACTGATGTTACTTCTATGCCATTTAAACTCCTTTGTTTAAAATTTGTTCTCCATCCTTAAGAAGGAACCAATTGCAGCCAATGGAGAATAATGTAATGAGTATGTTGATGCTACATGGCTGGTCAGATTTGATTGTATGTTGAAATCATTGTGAGAAAGTGCAATCAGACCTTGATCTTATTTATGTTCATTCAATAGTATGTCCTATTTTGTTTAAAGGTTATTTTCTCACAAGAGTACAAAAGATTACAACATCAGAGTTATGATCATGTTTATTAGTCTGGGTGCTAGGGACTGAAGGAGGAGTCATTTTCACTTTCTCCCTATAATCAATTATTTTATATCAAAGTGTATGTAAATGGCCTAAATCACATTGTTTATCCTGCCAAGAATAAGCCCACTGAATAAATGAGATTTATGTATATGTTGCTTCTCCATTCAAAAATTAATTGAATGGATTTACTTTAATTGGAACCAATCAACAGAATGCCAGCCTATATGCATATATGTGCACAACTTAAAAGTTCCATCTGTTGAATGCGTGAAATTCAGAAATATTGGAAGCTTCTTATGAAACTTGGGTTAAATGCTGTACTGGTTTTCAAAGAAGTAGTTGTATTAGTGTTTTGTAGCATAAAACGGTGGAAGGAAGGTGGGGGAGAAAAAAGCAATGCGGCAGCACTTTTATGACTAGCTGGTTTTTAATTTTTCATGAGCTTTCATGAATATAAGCCCACTTCTTCAGATCCACTAAGTATGCACCTGAAGAAGTGGGTTTATATTTTTGCATGAAAGCTCATGAATTGTTTTTTTTTAAAAAAAGGGAAGTCAAAGGTGCTGCCACATTTTTTTTCTTCTCCTTCCTTCCTCATTTATAAGACTGTATTGTTTCAAACAGCCTTTGATCTTTATTTGGTCCCAATCCTTCACAACATACTTTCATGCTAGCAGAGGAAGTCCATGTTTTCAGACACTGACTAGCAAAGAAAGTCAGGCATGAAATATATCGTTATGTGTTGCAAGATAGTTCTATGGAGGTGCTGGTACAGAAGCCCTGACTGCCGTGTGATTACATTTTTCTTCATTCTCCCAGGTCTAGTGCAGTATTGACTTTGGCTGGTCCCTTAGGCTAGAGAAGAACTTTTTCCCCTTTCTATTTTTTCCCCTTTACTGGCCAATGTATCTGTGGGAATCAGAGAATTGGCAGGGGTGGGGCCATTTAACTAGGCAGTCACTTGGCAGGTAGTGGGTGGGGAGAATAAGATTTACAATGAACATCTCTAGGCACTGATTAGGTGGAGGTCTTTTGAACTGCACCTTTTGGTTGTGGGACATGGAATGATAGTGAAGGAAGAGACTGCTCTTGGGAATGGCCTGCAGCACAAGTGTCAGGACTTGAGGGACAAGTATCCCGACTGTGGCTTCCCATGGTAGGGCTAGCTGCATGGCAATCCAGGTGACTGGAGTGTACCCACAATTCAGGTGTTTCTCCCAGGGTGGCCGAGAAGGAGGAGGTCAGAAGGTAAACTCCTGCCCCAGCAGAACTCACTCTAGGTCAGGTTTGATTCAGTTAAATAGTTAAAATAAAATGGCAGTGGCAGCAGGTCAAAGATACATTGACAGAAAACAAGATGGAATAAAAAAAGAAAATGAGTGCATATGTATTTTAAAATGAAAATATGTTGGGGCCCATGAAAGCCTGACTTGTCAGCCTAAGCCAAAATGGGTGAACATTCACAGTGATACACTGTGATACATCTATATCATCATCATCATGATCTGTTTATTTCTTGTCCATCTCTCCCTGTGGAACAAAGCAGGGAACAATACATAACACAACAAAACCATATGTATTGTGTTATAAATATGAATAATATCTATATCAATTTATACATACTTTAAAAGCACAATTTAAAAATATTCTGGATAGGCCAGCTGAAACAAACTTGTCTTTACTGTTTATTTAAACTCAGATAGCATCCTGAGCTGATGAATCTCTTCCAGCAGATCATTCCATAGTCTGGGCTCTGCTGAAGAAAATGTCTTCTGGGTAACATCTTTGGAAAGATGGAGATATTCATGCGTACAAGTACACATACACACACAGGAGAGTGAAAATGTCAGCTTCAAAGCCACTAACCAGACTCTATTTTGCAAACGTTTCCCAAATGCAGATATCAAATTGATTATTAAGGTATGTTTAATGTGCATAGTTTTAAAAGATTTCTCATTTTTGGTTGTGTCTTGTTCACTTATTTCTCTAGTCTGCCACTAGGTCTAAATCTGTCTGTCTTCCAGATCCTAAGCACATTGCTTGGAAATCCATGAGAATTACTTTCAAGTAATGTGCTTAGGATAGGGTTGCTAATCTTGTTTGTCTCTGGATGTACTTGTGAGAGAAATAATCCTTCCCTTTAGATAGTTTGCTTTCTGTCACCCCTGTTAGAAAAGCTTGTGGCCAACAGCTTTAACAGGAGGAAACAGCATGCAAGATCAAGTTACATTTGCAGCTGATTATTTCCAGGGCATGATCCAGAGTACAATCAACTGTTTTAAAGTCATCAGTTTTGGTGGGAGCTAAGTTTTCTCAACTGTGTTCTCATTTGCAAGCTAATATTACTAAGTCTATGTTTGATTTTTCTTGCCACCACATTGCTTAGAATTCTTCAAGACTGCATGGAGTGGTAGGGCAGTCTGAAAATGATGTTCATACTAGCAGGCAATGTCTTGCTCTGCTTTCTTAGTGAGAGTACACCCTGACACAAGCAGAGCTCCTGTCCTGCCATTGATGTTCATGTGAGTACAGCTATAGTCCACAAGAACTTTAATTAGAAAGAGAAGCACGGTCTGGACAGTCTAAGGTTACAAGGGATAGAGAAGTCGGAGAATCCAAATCTGGAAGGGTAGTTGCCATAAAGATTAGTCCAGAAGCACATACCAAAGGTATGGATTCAAGAAACCAGAAAAGTCAGACAAGATGCCTGGGATTCTGGTGGCTATTGTTCTGCAGCAACAGAATGACCTGCCATGGGCCCGGCTGAGCCTGTGCCTGCTACCGCCTCAGAGGCCAACGACAACGATGCGGGGGGCAGCCACCACCGTGGAGGCTACTGCCGCCGACACGGAGGGGGGCCCCGGCCGCCGCCTCAGAGGCCACTGCCACCACCGCGGTGGTGGGCCGGTCGTGGTGGAGGTCCCCGCCGCTGCAGGGAAGGTTTGGCCGCCGCGGGGGAGGGCCCGGTCGCCTCGGAGGTCTCTGCCAATGCGGACAGGCCCATTAGCAGTGCCAGGGCTGGCCCAGGGCTGGCCCCGGAAGTTGGGGTGCCTGCAGGCTCGCTGGAGGGGCAGGCCCCGGCTCCAGTCCGGGGACTCCGCCCACCCGTGGCTCTGACTTGGAGGGGGCTGCCGGCCCTCCTCCCACGTTTCAGCAATGGCGGCAGGGGAAGGAGGCAATCCACCGGTCCCGGCGGCTGCTGGAGAAGCGGCTGCAGGCTGAGAGCTCTCAGCTGTGAGCCCAAGCGGCAGGTTGAGGGCTCTCAGCTGTGAGCCCGGTCCTGATTGGGCTATTTAGGATGGGCGCAGGGGGGAGGACCATGGAGCAACAGCCGTCAGCCTTCCGCATCCTCCTCGACCTGTGTCCAGTTCCAGTCCCTCCCTCAGGTGTCCGCGTCCAGCTGTCCTGGCAGCCGAGCCCTTGGACTTTGCTTCGGGTGAAGTAACCCTTTCCTTGCCTTAGGAACTGGCTTGCATTTTACTTTGAGACTTAACCTCTGTTTTGGAACTGTTTACGTTTGTGCTGGGGCTTTCCTGTGGGAGTGCTTTAACCCACTGTTTACTGACTGCCAATAAACGCTGACAGCTTCAGCCGCTCACCCCATGTCTGCTTGGTCTTCGCCCACCGCTGACATGACCTGGGATGAACTCATTTGTAACCTGCCATTAATCAGCCCATCTGGCCTCATTAATTTGACCTCCTGTATTTAAAGTGGAACAGGGTGTTACCTGACTATCTTTTCTCTTGACTCTTTAATTTTATGTCACTCAAGATGATAAAATGCCTATTGCTTCCTCCTCCTGATCTGCATCTGTTGTCTAGGATGGAGCAGGCTCTGCCTCTGCTGGTGCCTGGCAGGACTTCCAACCTCTCCCATCTCAAGTTGGGACTCATCACCCTAGCTCTTCTCTTCCCCTTCTTCATCTGAGAAGGCCTTCACCAGGTATGACATGACAGTCTTCCTCTTTTTGAATGCTGCTTGCAGTGGCAATCTTCCAGCACCTATTACCATTTTTGCATCCTCCATCTTGGGCACAGCAGGCTGGTGTTTCTAATGGCAGTTGGAGATGAATTGTCTCCAGATTTTAGACTGAACTTTAATGATGATATCTCAGATGCAAAACCTATTTAACAGTTCAACATTTTGGATAGTTTCATTAAAGTGCAGGTTGAAATGTGGAGTATATTCACCTTCCCGGTGACATCTGAGCCACAAACCTCTACTAACATTGGGGGATAAGAAGGAGAAACCAAGAGCAGGGAAGAGTTTTTGCAGATAAGACAGCAATGTGAAACCCCTGCTTCTCCCCCTACTGCTAAGAAAGTAAAGACACTACCATGATAATGATGCAGACAGTGACTTTTTCTTTTTTTTAACTAGGGATTGTCAAGATTGAACTACAATATCCATGGTCCCTAGCAGAAAAAAAGTCAGAATCCTAAAATGAAACCACTGAGAAACAAAAGGGAGGTATCCACATTATTAATGGAACTCTGAAATTTTTCTGAACTACAATAAAACAACCATAAGGGGGCAAAACTCTGTCAATAGCTGAATGAATATTGAGCATGCTCAGTTATCCTAGATGACTGAATGCCAATGGCGGAGTACTTATCATTCTTGTGCAGCCCAGTAACAAAAAACTAATTGCCCTCTCATGTTTATTTTAAATCTTTCCTGGCAGCCAGATGGATTTTAATTTCTGTCCATCTAGCCTCATTCTGGGACATTGTCTGGAGTTAAAAGGGTGGCTAAAATGTTGAAAGTGTTTAGAGCCACTGCAGTTAGGAAAGCTCACAAATGCCCACTGTCACTCAGTATCTGAGAGTAAGACATTGGCTGTATGGTGCCCTCCTACTAATGCTGGCAGACTTTGAAAACCCACAACATTCTGCTGCAGTTCCTCTCTCTTCCCTCTGACACAGAATGATGGTTGAATGCCTATCATTTAGAAACCAAAAGAGTACTCAACAATAAGAGTTTTTTTTTAACTTATCCAGGACGTCCCCTAAGAATTCAGGAACATGGAATGAAAAGTTACATTACAGTAACTCATCTCCCTGTAAGTAAATTTGTATGTTTCCA
This sequence comes from Ctenosaura bakeri, assembly GCA_948474755.1. NCBI lineage: Eukaryota > Metazoa > Chordata > Lepidosauria > Squamata > Iguanidae > Ctenosaura > Ctenosaura bakeri. The sequence continues at coordinate 266,438 of CAOLHI010002888.1, forward strand.
CTGAGCAGCAAAAGCAGGAATAACTTGCTACATTTTATGCGTTATCTAAGTAAGGGCCATTGATGCTCAGACAAAAGTGACAAATTTGTCATTGTTTTCTACGGGAAGTTATCACCAGCCCTCTGAGAATCCAGAAGTTTTGCAGATGGTGTAAATGTATCAGTTTGGTCTATACGTTAGAGAAATTTTTATTAGGGTATTATATTATTAGGGTTTTTTATTTTATCTATTATTAGGGTATTATTATTAGGGTGCCCACTCTAATACAGTGAGGGAGAAAATGGAAGGCAGGTAGAGAAATCCTATTGGCCTGATCAATGCTGCAAAAAATACAAGGGTCCCCCCCAATTGCTTGCTGGGGGGATTTAGCAGGTGTCACATCATATGAGGATAGGACATAGTTTTCTGTGTTGCTTTAGAAGGGATTCTAGAGTGAATTTGACCTTTTACTTTCCTATCAGTTCCTTAGCTTCATTTTCATTTCTGACTTCTAGGCTTATTCTCAGTTCTGCTTATTCCCATGTCACTACCTTCTTATCTGGGATGTATCTACTCTTTACAACTATAGTATTTTTATATACTTTAATTGTTAAGTGGTGTTATTCCACAGAATCTAGGACCAGTCTTAGTTTGGTAAAGCTTTTATAATTCTTTATTAAGGAACTCTCATATTGCAGCTGTGGGAGTCCAGTAGAGAAATGGTTCTCAGCCCTTTGTCCTCTGGATTTTTGGACTTCATCTCCCAAAATCCTTGACCACTGGCATGCTGAATGAGGCATTTGTAATCTGAAGCCCAAAACATCTGGATGATGACAAATTGAAAACCATTGTACTAGAAAATCCAAGGACCCCACAATACTACAATTTCCCAAATTCCATAGCATAAGACTGTGATAGTTAAAATGATAATGAACTGCTAAAATTTTGCAGTGGAGATACTCTTCCTCTGCTGTTCAGTACCATTTAATTTTTGTTGTCCACCTGGGAACCCCTAGCTCAATCCCTGACTTTCCTTTGCAAGCACTGCTATCTGCTTAACTGCTTAAAGGTACTGTCATTCCCCTGTCCCAGGACCCAGACAGGAGCCGTCCAAACAAGCACACCCCAGAGACCTGAGAGGAACAATACTTACAGCAGCCAGTGTTGGTGGAAAATGGAAAGCCCAGGCTTCTTGGAGTATTTGTATAATAAGGACTTATTAATTAGGCCAACAGCTGGGTAAGACTTGAGTCTACATAAAGAAAGACCAGAATGGGAGAAGGCTATTCTAGCTAACCGATCCTATTGGTGGAATCAACCCAGCTTACACTCAGTTTCCTTGCTGGTGCTCCCAGAACCCTTGACCTTCACCTCATGTGTGGATTTTGACATTGGGTTGTCTCTGTGTCTGGATTTACTGTGAACTCAGACTGTCTGTCTGAATTTACTGCAGACTCAGACTGCAAAACTACTAAAACAAATTTTGTTCAGCAACTCCTGATAACAGGCTAATTAGGCAGCTATAAGCCTTGGTTGGCTGCTGGTACAGGGCAGGTACTTAAAGGTCAGGTCCTAACAGCTGCCAATCTTGTGACAAATAACCAGACCAGAAGTGATCCTGAAAGGAATGTTTGCCTGGATAATTCAAGCAAGAGCTGTACTTGATGCGAATAGTTTGGAATGTCACAGAATGATGGCTTATTAACAAAATACAGTGTCTTTAAGGCTACACTAGTCTTGCTTCCTTCCTTTATACATTTGCAATGAGCGAAACCAAACTTTGCAAGTGCTTAAATCACAATGTCATGGAATAAACTCTGTGCCATTTTTATTCTACTCCTCTGTGGAATTGAAATATTTACCAAAAGACATGACCTCATTTCCCACTCCACCTGCATTTATGGTAATAATTCAGTCAATTTAAACAACTGTAAAAAATGTGAAGCTATAAAAATGGTGGTCGCTTTTGGGAAACTTTTATTTGACTATATGATCGTACTGTCCTTGAATCTATTTGTTTATGTAGATAAGTGTGGCAAGGTAGTCATTTGAATCTCATTTTCATAAATATATTTTATCAGAAAGTTCCTTTCCTTCTTTTCTTGGAGATAAACAGACATTCTATGAGCAATATTTTTTCTTTAAGCTGTATATAAGCTGACAAAGGTGAGACAATTGATATTCCAGGAACTCATGTATCCCTTCTTTTTGCCTCAATAAATAATATATTAAAATAAACAAATGAAATGATATAAAATAACTGTGGTGAAGAGCACACTGGCTTTAGTTCTTCTCAGCTTTAGTTGCAAAATATCATTTTGCTTAGATGCTTAGTATCTCCTCCATTGCAACCAAGGTTCTTTCTGCATGACAATGGCATCCTGGCATAGGGATGTGAGAGGAGTGGGACCATGAAGATACTTCTGCATGGCATCATTATGGCCCTGCCCTTCTTGCATTGCACAATTACAGGCCATATCACTGACAGAAAAACTCTGTCAATGACCCCCAATCACACAAGCCTTGTGTTGCAGTTGGCCATTCAGAAAGTCTGAAAGTGCAGTCTACACCCTTCTTCCTCTACTGCAGCAGGGAAGAAGGCTGGCCACAGTCCAGAAGGATGGAGTGTCTCCCTCGTGCTCCCTTCCACAGGCAGCCAGTTGCATGTGGAGCGGAGCGTTGAGAACACACTTCCATTCCAGCAGAGGTGCTGCCAGGATTGTGATGGGACAACGTACAAGAGTATCATCAGAAGGAAAAGGCCAAAGTTAGCAATACTTTAAGCACATTGCAGATTTGAAAAATTGGATGCACATTAGATAGTAATAAGTACTTGTGCTTATTCACTGTGATCATTAAAAGACTAGAACTAGAAAAAAGCCAAAGGCAAAGATCTGAATTCTACCGAGTAGTCCCAACTAAAGTAGGGTTGTTGTTGTTGTGTGCCTTCACCTTCAAGTAATTTCTGATTTATGGTGACTATAAGGTGAACCTGTCAGAGGATTATCTCAACAAGATAAGTTCAGAGAGGGTTTGTCATTTCCTCTTCTGAGGATGAGAGAGTGTGATTTGTCCAAGGTGCCTTGTCTAGTGGGTTTCCATGACCAAGCAGGAATGTGAACCCCAATCTCACTAAATCCTAATCCAACCCTCAAACCAAGCTGGCCCCGTCAAAACAATTGTTAAATGCTGAAACCATAGGTAGATAAATCCTGCTGCCTCAGTTAGAATTAACAATAAGGTTCAGCCCAATGTGATTCAGAAACCTCACTTCCCTAAGTGAAAATAAAGAATTATCTATCTATATCTTATAGAAGATTTTAAAAATCGTATTCCCATTTGTGGGAATAAGCACACATATGTGTATGTGTGTGTACTCTTTTTCTGGAAATCCCAAGCTTAGTATGACCCTCACTGTATCTCTGGTCCCTTCTGCATGAAGCTATCTGCATGAATAGCTCCATGCCGTTACTTACCGGTTCTTCTCTCTTCGAAGCAACACAGACTTTCCCTTAAGCCCTTCTGCAGGGCTCCTCTATTGTTGCAGGGCAAATCAGAGCAGTGCGAGGTCTGTAGATCCGCACTGCTGAGGCTGAAAATGGCAGCTTCCTGTTCTTTCTGGGTCCAGACCAACTGCTGACACTGACCACACCCACGGCCCTCCTCTGCTGATTGCAGACTCGCATTGGTGTGAGCCTGAGCATCTGCAGAAGTGAGCAGGTATGAAACGGTGCACTCCAGAAGACTGAAAGACCGGATTTTTCCAGTCTTCACTTAGTGTGCTGGAGGACCACTTGGGGGCATTTTGGATCAGACTAAGGTGCAGAATTAAGGTAAATAGTCCAAAACTAGTCCGATCCAAGGTGCAGATGACCTCCGTGACAGGACGCCTTGGCCCGTTTTAACTTCCTTGTGTAGAAAGAGCCTCTGTGTATACAATGGTGTCACATGTCTACCAACCTTGCCACACAACATAGAGATGTAGCGATAGCTGCCACAAGCACTAGTATTACATATGATAGCACAGGTGTGGTAATAGGTGCCACATACATTTGTATTACTAGTCATGAACATTAACATCAGTAGCTTTACCATAGATCTTCTGATCACTTCTTCTCATTCACTCTCATTCCATAGTTCAACAGATCATGAGACCCATCCCCCTGGCAATACTTTAACATATATTTCTCCAGAACTTCAAAGTGAGTAGTTAAAATTGCTAGACAGTTTCAAATAATACCTCTTTTCAATAACAAAAGATATGACTAAATTAACAATAAGGGCTAACTTCAATACTTTTATAGCATAATTATGTTTAGTTACTTCTATAGTTATGGAGCTTTGGCCTCACAAAATAGTAGAGAAGGAATATCTGATGGTTCAAGCATGGACTTGTGCTGTCCTTCATGCTGCTGCTTCATGCTTTGTGGCTGATTTTGAGGTGATAATGAAGTAGACGGCTGGTGACTACATTTTATGCTATAAGCATGCAGCTTGTTGCATTCAGATGCTTCCCTCACCCTCATCGTATCTAAATCCTACCCTAGTTTTATTAATTTTGGGGAAAAAAGAAAATGAAAGAATTATGTTTAATTAAGTGTGATTATAATAGGAGCCTTGGAACTCTAGCTGTAATTACTTTAAAATACCTTTCCAAACTGTGGTTCTTGTCAATGTTACTCCTAGCCACTCCACTCCTGAGAGACTTTTCCCATATTTTCTTTGCCAAAAGAAATTGTTAGTAGTTTTCAAGATCATTTCATCAAAAGCTGAAGTATAAATCTGTTGGATACTATATAACTACAGATAGATAGATAGGTAGGAAGAGACATAGATATAAGCACATACTCTTTCCTAGCTTAAAATATTGTCCCACTTAGAGAATACAGTAAATAAAACAACTGAAATGGTTTGGAGGCAAACAGTGCTTCTGTTAAAAAGGACAGGGACATGATTTGCCTTCAGCTCACTGTAATTATAAGTGGTTTATGCATCCCTGAATTGCTAGAAAAAGCAAAAGGAACTATGTTTTCCTTATTCTTTTTCCCCTGTGGCATGCAAGGAGAATCAATAAATAGGAAGTGGAAATGATAAATTATTTAAACAGCAATAAAGGAGGCAATGAGCTGTGTATACTTTACCACATTTGGCTAGAACATGATGCCATTTGTTTACAGCCAAGGCACACGTTTGTCCATTTTCAACTGCCTTTGTTTTATTTTTACTGCAGCGTTGCTGTTTTTTTAAAAATATAATTACCTGTTTTAAATTATGAAAATCAAGTTCTAAGCAACCTTTTCTGGCAGTAAAATTGCTAGTTGCATGCCACTCTTCCTGACTGATTTTCAACAGACCCTTCATGATATCTGTCCCAGCCTTGTAAATCTAAAAATAAACAGGTTTTGTCAGTTGCCAGTATTCCAATATACATTCCTGACCTGTGGACATACACCTGTTCTCCTTAATCAGGTGTGGAAATCATGTGGTTCTCCAGATGTTGCTGGACTGAAGCATTGGCTATCCTGGCTAGGCCTGCTGGGACTTTATCAGCATCTGGAGGGTCGGGTGATTTTTCACCCCATCCTCGATCATTGTACCTCAGTCCCCTCCCCTATCTATCACCTTCCAGGATAAGTGATTTGGCTTCTCACTAGAAATTACTCATTCTGTTCTGTCTGTACGATGGTATTTAGAACAAGGATAAATTTGTCAGTATAAATCTCAGCATCTAACTTTTTATAGCATCATATTTACAGCATGTCACCACATTTACAAATTTTTTTCCTCGTTTCTAAACGGGGATATAGTATTCTCATTGTTTTATATTGGGATGAAGCTTATTAATTATGTGAAATTTTCTTTTATGGAAGCCTGTCTGAGTGAGAAGTAGTTTGCATTAGTTTTCAAAATGTCGGAAGGTTTCTTCCATATAATAATGGGAAATAATCACATTATCCCTAATCTTAAAATAACACCATGCAACCATTTCTTTTTCACATGTTAGAAAACTCACTTTAAAATATTTACTGTGTTGTCTAAGAAGGAACTGGAAAGTTCTTTGATAGCTAAATGTCATATTAGAAACATACATAATTTGGAAAAAAAATGCACTGTTGGTGTTGAGGGGAGATGCAGTTAAAACTGCTGGCAGATAGTGGAGAAGATTAAGGTATGTATCCTGCCAGAAGACACATGAGATGTACCAACAATTATACAACTGTACTGGGAAGATATATTTATTGGAAGAAAGAATATAAGTTTGTTAATTTAACAGATGTTACCATTTTTGTTGTTATGAGCCTTCAGTTTGACTCCAGCTTATGACAACTCTAACGTATTGTTTTCTTGCCAAGATTCATTCTGAGATATGCCACTGCTTTCCTCATAGGCTGAGAGAGTGTCATTTGGCCAAAGTCACCAAGTGATACATGATTTGAAATCTGGTTTCTGAGTCCTAGCCCAACAAATCACTACACCATGCTGGTTTTATTCCAGTTTATTAGTGCTGAATGTTAAGTGTTGATATGATAGAATGTTTCCCTATATGATAAATAAAAAACTGTCCTGATAGACTGAAGGCCAAATTAGACTATAAGAGGAACAATGGCATGTTTATCTTCCAGCTCTTTAAAGAGAACACAAAGCATACTAAATGCAAAACTATACAGTAGATGAGGGCCATCATACATTATGACAGACAGACATCTTTCATCACTTAGAATCATAGAGTTTGAAGGGGCACCATAGGCTGCCAGGTCTAATTCTATGTTCAATGCAGGATCTCCAGCGAGGGCATCCCCAACAGGTTAACTGTCCAGCCTCTGTTTAAAGACATCCAGAAAAGGAGACCCCACCACCTCTCTAGGCAATTGGTTCCATTGCCAAATTGTTGTCACTGTCAAGAAGTTCCTTCCAGCATCTCCTCTCAGTTGAAAAAGGCAGCCCAAGAAGGGACAGAAAAATAGTGAAGGTGAACAGCTGGCTTCTTAGATAGTGCCTCTTGAAATGACTTGGTTTCCTCGACCATGATCTGAAGTTTCATAAAAATGGACTTCTAGCAAGTGATGGATTGCACCTCATAACAGTTGGCGGGAATGCTTTTGCTAAGAGTCTCAAAAACCTGATCAGGAGAGTTTTAAACTGAGTTATTGAGGAGGGAGGGGGAAGACAGAGGGAAGGTGTTCATCAAGTGCTGGAGATAATAATGTGAATGTTATGGGGAGAACTGGATGAATAGTACAAGAACCCAGTCTTGAGAGTGGGGGGAAAAAACCCTAAAATAAGCAGCCAGGGGAATGACTCATGGTCTCAGATGTCTCTACATTAATGCACAGAGCATGGGAAATAGACAAGATGGACTTGAACTCATAGCACAGCAAAACAAATATAATAGGCATCACTGAAATCTGGTGGGATGAATCCCATGCTTGGAATGTAGCAATAGAGAGGTTGAGAGCATTGGGGCAAAAATTAAGGGGGAGAGAAACAGACAAACTGAGGACTTGGCGGATGCCTTCCTGGAACAGATTACCAAATATTCACAAAGGAGAGAAATAGTAGTAATGAGAGATTTCAACTATCCTGATAATTGTTGGAAGTCAAACTCTGCCAAGACCACAAGATCCAACAAATTCTTCACTGCCTTGCAGATAATTTCGTTGTCCAGAAAGTGGAGGAGGGAACAAAGGAATCAGCTGTTCTGATGCTAACCAGCAATGATGATTTGACAATGGGGTGGAAGTAGTGGGATCCTTAGGTGAGAGTGGCCATGTTCTCTTAGAGTTTATTATACAATAAAAAGGAAAAGCCAAGCATAGTCAGACGAGCATTCTAGATTTTAAGAAAGCAGATTTCAGTAAACTTGGGGAAATACTGGTGAGGAATACTAAAAGAGAGATCATGATTATTGGCAGTTTCTTACAAGTGGGACATTGAAGCCACAATTTCAAACAATTCCAATGAGAAGGAAAAACTGAGAAGTATCTAAAGAATCTGAAATGGATGTCTAAATAACTAAGATTTAAAAGGGACATGCACAAGAAATAGAAAAGGGGGGAACTTACCAAAAAGGAATCTAAACAAATAGCCAGAAAGTGTAGAGAGAAGTTTAGAAAAGCCAAATCTTAAAACAAGGTTAGGCTTGCTAGGGAGGTTAAAACCAATAAAAGGGGCTTTTTTGGTTATGTCCATAGCAAAAGGAAGAACAAAGAAATGGTAGGACCACTGTGTGGAGAAGATGGTGAAATGCTAACAGGGAACAGAAAAGGCAAATCTTTTCAACACTTTCTTTGCCATGGTCTTTTCTCAAAATCAAAACAACACTTGAAAATGGAGCAGATTATGCGATAGGGGAAATGCAGTACAATATAGGGAAAGAGGAAATAAATGAGTACCTGCCTACTCTAAAGAAAATCTCCAGGACTAGATGAACTACACTGAAGGATATTAAAAGAAATGGCAGAAGGAATCTCAGAGTCACTGGAAATAATCTTCGAGAACTTCTGGAGAACAAAAGTCCCAGCAGACTAGAGAGGGCAGACATTGTCCACATCTTCAAAAAGGTGGGTGAGGGGAGAGAGGAAGACCAAAACATTACCACCCAGCCTGTGATAACTGAATCCCCTGTCAGAGCTACTGATGACGAGCAGCAGCTGTTGGTCCCTGTTGCTCAGGGTGGAGATGACAAGCAGCAGCTGTTGGTCCCTGTGGCTCAGGGTGGAGATGAGTCCTGCAGCTCAAGAGCTCCCCCTGCTGCCATGGACCAAGCAGGCTTGGACGTTCCTCTGCCTGCTCCTTTAGGGCAACAGGGATCCGATTCTGAAGATGGTTTGGAGCCTGTGCCAATCAGTCCACAAACAAGGCGGAGACTCAAGAGAGCAGAGCAAAGGGAGGCTTCCTTGATTAAGTTCAAGAAACAGTGACTAGCCACACCTGTGTCTTGGGCTATATAATTGCCTGCTGGAAGCTTTCTTTTGTTTGTGACAAACTTCTTTTAAGTCCTCCTCTTGCCTGTTCCTTGCTCCCAGCACCCAGTTCCTGCTACCTTGAATTGATCTCTAGACCCTTGGCTTTTGGAACTCTGACTAAAATTTTTGCTTGACACTCTGGTAAATGAACTCCCTTGTGTGAAGTGCTTGCTTGTCTCCTCCCGGCAGGACTCTGCTAGCTCTCCTACTTCGTTCTCCGGGCTGGCTTGCCACCAGGGTCTCTGACCTTGACACAGCCAGTTTGACATCAATAGTGGGAAAAATTCTGGGACAGATCAGACAGTCTGTGAGGACCTAGAAAGGAATGCCATGATCACTAAAAGCATAGGATTCTCAAAAACAAATTATACTGGACTAATCTCTCTCTCACACACACACTTTTTTTTTTTGACAGAGCTACAAGCTTGGTAGATGAAGTAGGTGCTGTAGATGTACAATATCTTCATTTCAGTAAGTCTTTTGACAAGGTTCCCCCATGATATACTTGCAAAAGAGCTAGTTAAATATGGGGCTACCAATACTACAGGTGGATTTATAATTGCTTGACTGACTGAACCCCAAGGGTGCTTACCAATGGCTCCTCTTCATCTTGAAGAGATGTGACTAGCAGGATGCCACAGGGTTCTGTCCTGTGCCCATTTCTATTCAATAGCTTTATCACTGACTTAGATGAAAGAATAAAGGACATTTTTTCTCAAATTTACATATAACATCAAATTAGGAGGGGTAGCTAAGGCCGCAAAGGACAGGATCAAAATGATCTTCACAGATTACAGAGCTGGACCAAAACTAACAAGATGAATTTCAGTAGGAAGAAATGTAAGTTACTATACTGGGGCAGAAAAAAAAAATGAAATGCATAGATATAAGAAGAGTGACACCTGGCCTGACCACAGTACATGTAAAAGGGATGTGAGACTCTTAGTAGACGACGTGCTGAATATGAGTCATCATTGTGATTCAGCAGCTAAAAAAGCCAATGCTATTCTAAGCTCCATCAACAGGACAATAAGTCAAAGGAAGTAATAGTGCCACTCTATTCTGCTTTTATCAGACCCCATCTTGGAATACTGTGTTCATTTCTGGACACCATCATTTAAGGATATTGATGATCTGGAAAGTATCCAGAGGAGGGTAACCAAAATGATAAAAGGCTTGGAAACTATACCCTATGAGGAACAGCCAAGGAAGCTGAATATGTTAACCATGGAGAAGAGAAGGTGACATGATAGCTTGTGCAGTTTTGAGTAATTTCTTCAGATTTAGTCACTTGCTTTTTACACCCTTTTTTTTAAAAACAACAACAACAACAAAAGATATGGATACAAATCACAACAAACTGATTGCCCTTTCCTCCCCTGGAGTACCTTTTGTACCAGACAGAAAAAAAGTTCATGCTCTTTCTCCTTTCCTTTCCTGTACTTTCTTTCCCATCACTTTTTGACTGTGACATGGTAAAGCAGAAACAACATGCTTTGGACTTAAGTAGGTTGGCCCCATTAGGGTATTTTATATTACTTCCATGTAGGTTTGGAAACACTCCACATTTGAAGAATCGTTAGTTTCATTTCATGGTATTTTGCTTGTCTTTCCACTTTGTGTTTTCTACTTGTGGCTGTTTGGTTGGAATATCTGCACACATATATACCTCTTTGGACATGGAATACATCAAAAGCACTCGTTGGAATTCTTATTGATATCTGAAAACATTTCATAATTCAACTCACAAATGTATATATTTTTAATCCTAGTACATGAGAATTGAGTGGTTTGAGGGTTGGACTACAACTGGTGACCAGGTTTATATACCCCATGTGACCGTAAATATATAACATTATCTCTGAAGGACTTTTAACATTCTGTGGTGAAGGCAGAGTATAATCAATAAAGTCCTACAGGTTTTTCATTTAACAACTACTACCAGCTAGACTGGAACCAGTGTGTTACAGTGTTTTGAGTGTTGGACTGGAACTCTGGGAAATCTGGATTCAAATCTTCACCCACACATGGAGACCCGCTAAGTGAACTTGGGCAAGGCACACTCTCTCTGCTTCAAAGACAAACCTTCTGCAAACAAATCTTTCTAAGAAAACCCCATGATAGGTTCATCTTAGGGTCAGAAATGACTTGAAGCACACAACAACAGCAGCAACAACAACATGAGAGTTAAAGCCAGAATAAAAACAGGTATACATAGCATTTAAAACATATTCCAATTGCAATAAGAAAATAATTTCAACACTCTCAGTACCCTGTCTGTCAAACTATGCATGGACAGACACGCACATGAACAAAAAGAAATCTGAATATCGGAAAGTGTGCTTTTAAAAGGGCATTTCATGGTAAGACTGATGGGAAGAGGCAGTACTATAAAGTGAGTTGTCCCTTTTCTGTGTTAATACAGAGTACTTCAGACCATTAATAACCCTACAATTAGGATGTTAAAATAAAAGTCTTGCTCAGAATGGCAACCCTTCCAAAAGAAAAAAGTGTATGCTTGTTGTCAACATGGGTTTGCTACCATTCAGTGTGTGAGAAGTCATCAGTGACAGCAAGTTCAGCACAGGTTTTACATTGCAATATGCTTAAATGGGCAAACTGAGAGGAGAAAATATTGTGATATTGATTTTCATCATTTACTGTACCAGATTAAGTGGTAATGTTATGCGATAAGAAGGGGATCATAAGTGGAAATGAACAGAAAGTGGATATAAGAGGTGTACAGTTTCAATGCATGGTATCTGAGACATACGTACATACATACATACAAACATGACACTTTTTTCAACAATTTTTTTCAACAATTATACCTAGTTTAAGGTTGAAAGACACACTCACAAACCATACTTTCGCCACGACAAAGCATAGTCAAAAGAAAGAAAAGAATGACAATAGATATATTTAGAAAATCAGTGGGTGGGAAGGAATAAAGGGGTTTCAAATTTAAGTCTCACAGATACAGATTGTTTCTTTATTAATGAAGATGTACTACCCTACTGAGTTAAAAGGGAAGCTGCCTTAAATTAAGAGAGATCCATAATTAAAACAATGTCCCAGGTCAGCATTTCCATAATGTCCTACTTGTAAAAAAAAAAAAAAAAAGCACAAGATCAGTTTCAAGGAAGGGCAAAGAATAAAACAAAATAGCTAGTACCAAGCAACAGAGTTACAGCAGGCTAACATTTTTATCCCCTGCCAAACTTTCTAGTAGCTTTTCACAGCCTTTTGCAAAAGGGTGTGCAACTGCTATTCAAAACTGAGAATAGAGGAAATGTATCCTCACTGTTAAGGCTGCTAAACTGTGTTTGATTGGGGAAGAACATACTTGGAGATAACATTCAGATGTTTCTTCTTTTCCACATTGTATTAAAAGCTTTTATGTGGAACTATGCAGGACTAAAGCAAGTTTGTGATAAAAAGTCTTGCTACACAACACTGTTGACCAGTGAAATCACTAGTGTAGCAAGAAAAGAAGCATCAGTCCAATTGCAATACAACATGGTGGCCTGATGTTAAGCATATGTGTTTGACATATTGTTGAAAATATATTTATGAAGCAAGCTCCTATACTTCTCTTTGGTATACCCGTGAGGATATTTGGATACAGCAGGCTCGTGAGCATATTTGTGTTTGATATGTTCCTGTGCACATATGCAAGTGATATTCTGCTCCATGTGGCTGTACATGACTTTCTGCTTCAGGTCTTATGTGTGCCTGAGATGGAAGAAGGAAAGCTTCCATGTCTTCTCTGATGTCTCTGGGTCAGTTCACTTCCTCTAGTAACTCTTCCTCATTCCTGAGATTGCAACATGGCAAGCACACAAAGAAACAGAACTGCTTAAGATCTGTCACTTACTTTTACTCAGTAAACAAAAGTTCATAGTCATAAACTGAGTACAACAGAATCCAAGGCAGGGCAAACAAGTCCCGAGTCAGTCAATACAATCCCAATTAAGGCACGAGGTTCAGAATGTAACCAGCAATCACAGAGGTCAGATAATCTCTGACAACTGCTGGAGGGTAAGGGCTGTGTATATATAGGTCAGCAGCTTAACGTAGCTGCTGTCTAATTCTGCCTTCTATAAAGCCTTTGAGACCTTTGCAAGCTCTCCCTTTGCTGTCTACGCTTGACAAAAGTAGGTATGACTAAGTTGTCTTCTGTATCTGAAGGGTGCAGGGCTCTCTGCTGGAGCTGGCACTGCACTCAGTTCTGTCTCTGGGATTTGTGGCTTTGTAAACTCTGGCTTAGCAGCAGATCTTGGCATGTCTGCTGCTTCCATCTCTGAGTCAAGAATCCATTCCCATGTTCTGGAAGCAGGACATGACAGAGGGCTCAGTTCTCCACACAACTCTGAGTTTCATTTAGGTCAGGCACTCTCACATTGGAATGTTCAATCTTACCCTGATAATATTTCAGAATATGTGAAGCTATAAAAATTGTTTACTGCTTACATAGCACAAAAAATTGCTGAAAATGATTTAACTTAGAATTTCCATGCTTTTGGTTCTTGGTTAAATGTGTTAAATGTCTTAACATAAAGGGCTTGTTCATATTAGTCAGTTGCAGTGCTATGATTCCATTTTAATTGAAATGGTTCCATCATGTGGAATCATGTGATTTGTAGTGAGGGAGAGACATTTAGACCATTTCCACACTAGACTGTTATAGTGCTATTTTTCCACTTTCAACATCCTATGGAATCCTGGAGTTTGCAGTTTAGAGAGGAGCCTCAAAGGTCTTTCTACAGCCCCTCCCTGAACGACAAACCCCAGGATTCCATAGGATGTTGAAAGTGGAATAATAGCACTATAACGGTCTAGTGTGGAAATTGCCTTAGAGCTTTCAACCAGAGAGCTCTACTGTCTTACCGAAGTACAAAACCCAAAATTCCATAGGATGCAGCTACAGTAGTTAAAGTGAAATCATGCTGTTGTAACTCTGTAATGTGAAAGGGCCCTAGGATAATTTGAACCTAGAACAGAATATCTTTTGCAGCAACACTATAGAAAAGCACCTGGTGATCCTGTATGGATTTGTAAAATAAAGTTTTCTGGAGAAGCTTAGAATTGACACTGTACCATTTTGGTGTTTTAGCTAGAAAGCAAGGTAAGAGTAGTATCTGCACACATATAGGCGTAAATTGTTTATTGACCCAAAATTCAGTTTTAAGCATAGACTGACTTTCCCACAGCTTTACAGACTAGCTTCATACAAGTAGGCATGTATGGAAATATTAATGACGACAAAATTTCAGAAAAGCCTGCATCACTGATTATCAAGTAATCTCATATGGTTATTTTCTCTCTTTCTTTTAATAAACACATATTGATGTCAGTATACTCAGAAGATTTAACAGGTCATTGTTACTTAAGGTTCATGGTACAATTCAGATTAATACAGTTTTTTTAAAAAAAAATATTGCTTTTCAAACAATATATTCTTGTAGCTAGACCTTCCATATTAATTGTCTGATTGGATCTGAGGAAACATTGTGTGTATGTGTATATGCCTTCAACTTGCCATAGTGACTACTTTTTCCTTGCAGGGAAATATCTTAAGAGAATAGTCTCTACTTGCTCCTAGCAATGAAAGAAGACTTAGACTATATGAATTTATAATGAAACAGAAGATGCACTTTGATTGAAATGCAGTCTTGCCTTCATGGGCTTTGGAATAAGTAGAAAGAAGTAAAGCCTTTTTTTTTCTTTTCAGTGTAATGCATATTTCAGATGATACTGAGAAACCCAATAGATACTTACTTTGCACACATGCAGGTTTCACACATACAAGGATGACAGTAGAGACACTGGGTGAAATCTCCCACAATATTGGTAATCTATATAGGGCTCAAGATATCCTACTATGTGTTTGAGCTTTAATATTGCTGGCCATTTATGCTTGCATGGAATTTTGTATTGTGCCTTTCTGTGCATAGGTGATACTTCAACCCAGAGCAGAAGACAGAGAAATCCAGAAGACAGAGAAATTTTGCCTGGATATGTTCTTCTTTTGCTGCTGACTTCAGAATCTAGCACATCCTTCTGAACATGCAACATGTTGGATTCAGTCATGTTAGTATGGGTTGCATTCGTCCAAAATAAATGCCTAAAGAAAAATCCTACTAAAAATGAACGTAGATATTCAAAGACATAGCTGTGTTACCCTGTATCAGCATACAAGGAATCTTGTAGCATCGCAGAAGCTAGCTGGAAGACATTAGTAGCATAATTTTTGGTAGACTTAGTCACATCTGATGAAATAGACTAAGCCTATGAAAGCTTAAGCTACAAATTTATTTCTCCTAGTTGGACTCCAAGGGGTTAAATGATTCTTTTGTATGATGTTAGATGTTCCTAACAAAAGACAATTACAAATGTAGGCCTGTAAGACCCTTTACAGTGATGAAAGGGTGCATATTTTTTAAAAAATAATATGATTGGAATAACAATCTATTCATAATGAAAATCACAAACAAAAATGGAAATCTCTTTAATCATCATTTTATACAAGATCTTTTAATATTGACATACCTTCATCTTGGGAAGGGCATTAGTGCAAAGCTTTACATGAAAATATTACAGATCAATGGATTAGCCCTTCAGGAGAGGGACTAATTATTTTAATGAGAACATTCTAATTAGGCAGGTTTGAACTGATGATTAAGGAATCTTGTGCATTTGGAATTTTAATAGAGATGTCAGGTAAATAATAAGATAACACATATGGGCTTTATAGTGTTTCTGTTGAAAAGCGAAAACAATGCATTGGAAAATGAAGTGTACTAACTTTAAAAAGAAAATAAACTGAAAAGACATCAATTCTAACAGGATGACTTCATTCATTCTAACAGAGCATACATAAAAATAAATATGCTTAGGATTGCAGTACTTGCTTCCTACTGATTAAAGGAAGGTTCCGAGATCCTTAGTCCTGGATACATATCCTCAAGTGCTGGGGAAATATCTTAATAAGCACATATAGGGTCCTAATACCAACTTATCAAATTATGTTATTGTGCTAACATAAGGCCCATTTTGCTAATGGTTGTGCATGTTTAGATTGGCACAAGGTTAATATGCAATACCACTTTTATTATTTGAGGACTTTGAGTTTTACTAAATGATATAAATAAACAGTGAAGTTCATGACAGGACACTAAGGGAATCATGTTAACAGAAAAGAGTCATGGGAAATGATGATAATAGTAATAAAGTCCAGTTAAATTTCTCAGAGCTAAGACAAACCAGCATAGAGGGTGCCCAAGCAGAAATAATGTACAGGTACTTGAATATCCAAGCATTTATAGGATTCCAAACAAAAGGTACAGAGAGCTCTAGTTTTGATTATGTACCTTAGACGGATTTAAATAAAGGGAACATGTGTTTGGTTTCAGCTCCTATGGATGTCTCCTTTCCTCTTCATCATCTAATTAGCTATTCAACATAGAATAGCACACTATCCAAAATGAAAGAGGTCATAAAGGTTACTTGAGTTAGAAGGATAACTGTTCATCCTCAGTGAACTTGGCACAGGAGAGTGAGTACATTTAAGACCATTTTTCCCCACCCAATCTTCTAATTGGACAATTCAGATATAATCCCATGGCTTAGCTGGCTCTGGGTAGTAACATGGACCAGAATCCTCTTGGTGAGTTATGCTAGTAATTGAGAATTGTGCCAACATAAACCTTTCCCAGATGATGCTCAAGGAGGTATCCAGTACCACCTTGTGCAATGGCTGAACAACTACACAAAAGTCACTAGAATCTGCAAGGACAGACCTCCACTCCCCCAAAATGAATCAACACTGCTTCGCTGGGGGTACTCTGAGGCAGCTCAATTACACCATGGTGGGACTAGAAGCTAACACTCTCCTGGACTTCAGTTTTAAGTAAGCTGGCAGAGTTTTTCTTTCTGCCAGTACTTAGGACCTTGGTCATGGAACTTAAGAAGTAAGTGAAACAGGTCTCACTGCAGGCATGTTTTCTTTGCTCTTTAAGCTTTAATTTAACTTAATCAAGGCAGAGATCGGAACATTTGTTGGTTCTTACCCCTTTGCAACATTCTATAACCTTGTCCATGCTTCTGGTAGCAATTCAAGCTGGGACTTCTTGGACAACTCGATTCAAGTTTTCAGGGTAATACTCAAGAAATCTACACAATACATATGAATAGAGAGTTACACTGAAAGCTCTCTGTAACCATTATTTGGGTGTATGAAAGTATGTCAAAATAATTACACTTAAATGGCTAATTGCTTTCATATTATTCCTTATTATTGATCTAGGAGAAAAGTAATATGTGGTATAGTGGAGTGAAAATTCACCAGATACCCAGTTTTTACAGGTTTGTATGTTGCATTAGATTGTATATTTTCCACAGCTGCTATATTATTGGCAGCTTGTCACTCTGGCATCCTGCCCTTCTGTTATTTCAGATATATGAGCACAATGAGACAGATGGGTGCTAAAAGAGCTAACTAATCCAGATGGATAGATCAGTCTATTTCCGGTGTGCACCATTTTCACATGTGACTCACAAGTCCAGTCAATCTCATTTCCACATCAATCTGCCATGTTTTTTTTTTTTTAAGTACACACAGAAATAAATATTTATGTATGCATTTTTATATATATTTTTCTCCAACACAGTATTTGATGTCGTATAAAATCCTCTGACTTGTACATTATTCCTTTAGGTGTGGATCAAATTTTTAGGGGGCCTTTCTGCACTACACCATTATAGTACTATTACTTACTTTCAACATCCTATGGAATCCCGGGGTTTGCAGTTTAGGGAGGAGCATTTAGAATTCTTAGCCAAAGAAGTTTTTGGCCTCAGTAAACTACAAACCGCAGAATTCCACCAGATGTTGAAAGTGGAATGTATAACAATGTAGTGCAGAAAGGCCCAGGAACACAAAGATCAGATTTAAATAATACAGCTAATAATTGCAAAGTTCCCAGGGAGACATTATGTTTGCACAACCCTTGTTGAACAAATGGTTGGACCTTTCGAAGCCTTGTGCAAAGAAATATCCAGTATCTGCTTGCATTAATGTAAGTGCAAAAATGTTCCTAGCTGTGCCAGAGGAGTTCTTTCCTAGACATATTTTGTCTCTGAGCTCCTCAGGAGATGAGCACTCCAAAAGCTCCATGAACACTCATGTATTTCACAATCAGCAAGGCAGACAGGACTAGGCAACAGCATGGCAAGTATGGTCAGACCAGAGATGTGATTTCTTTTCTGTCTTCACTGTCATACCAACCTCAAGGCCACATCTTCACCTTTCATTTCTAATGTAGGAATCCATGTTATCATTATGGGAACCCTAGAACATTAGGGCTGTTTTGCTTCTTAAATTTACATTGTTATGAATTTTTAATTGGCCTAAGTAATAAATTGCTAGTAACAATGTTACCCAAAAAGGTGGGTGACTCAGAGGTCCATCCACGGTGTCAATGCCTCCATAGAATGGTGGGGAATTATTAGCTTAAAGGGAGGACTGTATTAAAGGAGTAACCTTGGGATCTTTTACACCCATGTATACTATAGCACTAATTCAGGGAAACCAGTTGGAGATTGAAGGAATGTTTTATTGTGGGATATCATAATCATATGAAGATTTATGCAGTTTCACAACTTCACAAGGTTAACCAAAGGAAAGGAAAGTTGGATAGCAGAGAAGAGATGAAGCAATGTGGTTCAGACTAAGCGTTTGAGGGTAGTAAAAGAACGGGAATCAGAGCAGCAGAGTGACAGCTTATGTCCAGAGTACTACGAGTTGTCTAGCTCCAAGCCAAGGTTTAAATACCCTGTTTCTGCCCTGAAGAGGAAGGTGTTAATGGCTGTCTGGTCAAGCAAACAATGTAGTCTGGAATGGGCTAATGGCTTTAGCATTAGGTGATAAAGCATTGATAGGAGTTGTGATAGCTCCTTAATGGCTAAGCAGGTGAGGAAACAAAGGAGAATTTCAGTGGGAAAAGGAAGCAGGTTGAAGACAATCAGATGTTCTGTTGAGGCTGTTTAGGGTGCTATTGTTTCTGAAGGTTGAATCATTGAGGGGATATTTGCAAGCTCGTTAACTCTGGGCTTCCTGACTGATCCCTTGACTATGACCTGGCCTTGCCCTGAGGTCCCATCTGACCTACTTTCATGTGTTCAGTTAGTCCTCTTTGCCAGCATGACTTTTCAGCCACAACAGTGTACAATTTATATTTCATGCAATTTAAATGATATTTGCCAATTATATCATGTGTGTTTGTGGCATATCAACAGCAGGTTTGTTTCTTATGCTTCTAAGCTTTATGCTTTTTTGATTTTTTTTTTAAATTAATGCAGGGTTCTAGGATATTGAAAAGATTCAACTATATGAGAAACCCTTTCTCATGTTCTTTCCTATAGGAACTGTACAGAGGGGTAGCATTGTGTTTATATGTTTTTCAGAGTCATTCAACTGCATCTCAGATTTATTTTCAAGTCTACTAACCATTTTAAACTGAGAGTCAAACAACATTGTCATTCCTAGCAGGTCTGGAACACTAATGTTAAATGTGGGAATACACACCTAAGCAACAAGCAATGCCTTTCCTTCACTCTGTCCCCAAATTTAGGAAGGCATTTTACTTGTGAGTCAGTTCACTTTCATTTGCAACTGAAACACACTTATGTGTCATATTTTCATACCATAGCTTCTAATATTCTATGTCTCATTAATTATCATGCATTATCTTCAACATATATTCACTGGTTGAGCAAGGCATAAACATTATGCATAACTATCATGTTGGCTGTTGAGTCCTGGAGGGAAAGAAGCATCAATACTTGGACAGAGTGATTAGTGAGTGGGAATTCTAGAGAGCATGCCTGCCCTTTTATTTCACCTTTCTGTTTATTTCCTTGATTTCTGTACTCAAGCCAGTTTGCTTCCTTTGTGCCTGCAAAAGTCACTTCCTCCTTCTTCCAGAAGTTAGTTAGTCCTTTTATTTCCCTTTACCTGAAAGGGAGCATCCATAAGGCTCCTGCTCAGGATGGTTTACATCTACTCATGAAAGCCAGCTTTTAGGGGTTCTTCTACTGGAATATAGATAATCTTTTTTGTCTGTCTCCTTTCCTGTTCCAAGATGGATTTCTTCAAACAATAAATGTAAGTTTTTCCTTTTTTACAAATGCATCTTGAGCATTTTTCTCCTGTTTAGTGTCACAAGCTCAATATTGCACTGGCTATGCTGCACTTTGCTTGATATAGATACTAAATATATTTACATGGAGAACATTAGAAGAATTGTTCATTTCCTTGCCAAAATCTCCACCTTGTTGGAGAGCCACCTCCCACATTACTAGATCAATATGGTGGTAACTTCTTCAGACCTAGATCCCATGCCTCTTTGCTGATATTGTTCAATGGCAAATGGTGTTCTTGTGCTAGAACAAATTGCTTAATACTAATGGAACTTAACTGTGGGAATGGAAGTAGGTGGGTCCTGATCTACCAAAACCTGACATACATCACTGTTACAAACTAAGCTTTATTGGTAGTCAGTGATGCAGCATGTAGCTTACAACAGAGGAAGCTCCACAGTCTTTTAGCTGATGAGTTCTAAAATCCCCTTGCCAGCATGTGGTAGAACTGGGCAACACAGATTTCTTATAAGCTAATGTCCACTAATTCTGTTACACAAAAGGGATTTGGAGTACATGAGAGAGATCACAATTTTTTCACACAGGTAATATTTAGAAACTTCCTTCTTGTATTTAAAAGATCAGAAGTCATGTGACATAAATTCTTCTAATATGCCCAAACTCAATTAACAACAATAAAAAGTAGTTTTTATAAAGCAAATGTGGAGAGAACCCAGATTTATTTAATTCTCCTTTTCAGTTATTCAGATATTCTTCCTTTGTATCTTGAACTGGTTCAGTTTATACCAATGTTTTTCTATAGGTATTTAGCAAATAAGAGAATCAATAAAGTAAATAAGGAATTTCATGTTATAAATTAATTATTAAAATTCTTCAAATCTACTTCTGTGCCATTGGTCTTTCTTCTTTCTTTCACTCTATTGATTTTTAAAAATGGAAATTGAATGGTTGGTTGGTTAGAAGTTCTAATTACATAATCGGTTGTTGAAACCTCTATTTATGGAAGCATATACAAAGAAATGACTGCCTCTATGGTGTGGTGGTTTGAGCATGTTCCTATAGACTACGGTTCAATTCTCCACTTGGCCAGGGAAATCTACTAGATGACCTTGGAAACCTACTAGATGACTTCACATACTCTCAGCCTTGGAAAACCCCATGATAGGTTCACCTTAGGGTTGCCATAAGTTGGAAATGACTTGAAGGTACACAACAACAATTCAAGGAAGCATATTCAAAGAACCATATACAATTAATGGACATTTATGTAAAATACATGCAAAACAATGTGCATAAGAGAAAAAAAATGATAAAAAATTCCAGCTAGTTTTGATTATGAAGATGAAATTTGAAACTCTGATCAAAAGGCGTAGCTAAGACCAATGTGTAATCTAGACCTTGAAATATTATTTCTTGTCCTTTGGAGTTGCATGCTTAGAAAAGTAATATGTGTGTGTGTGTGCATGCGTCTCCAAGTGGTCTGTTGACTCATGGTGACCCCATGATTTTCATAGGGTTTCTTAGGCATGGAATAAACCGAGGTAGTTTTGCCAGTTCCTCCCTCTGAAATATAGCCTATAGCACCTGCTGTTCATTGGCAGTTTTCCATCCAGGTACTAGCCCAGGGATGATACTACTTAACTTCCAAAGATAGATGGGATCTGGTACCTTTAGAGTACTTAGGCCCATCAGAACAGTCATATATGAATCATATCATATCATATATGAAAATTATTGATACATAGATTCATAGAACTATAAAGCTGGAAGGGATCCCAAGGGCCAACTAGTCAAACCCCTCCAGTTCAGGAATTTACAATGGAAGCATTCCTGAGAGTGGTTATTCAGCTGAAAAAAGAGTCCAAAACCTTCCAGATGATTTTATTCCACTTTCAAACTGTTCTGACCACTGTCAGAAAATTCTTCTTAGTATGAACTCATAGTAGGAATCTTCTTTTTGTAATTTGAATCCATCATTGCTTTATTTGCAATCCTCCGGAATAGCAGAAAACAAGCTTGCTCCATTTCCCACATTACACCCTTGAAGATATTTAAAGATGTTTATTATATCAGTTCTCAGTTCTCTTCAGGCTAAAATTCAAGCAATTCTCTCAACTATTCCATATAGGGCTTGGTTTCCAGACACTTTCTTATCTTGGTCACCCCCACCCCTTGATGGATTCAAGCCAGTTGGTATCTTTCCAAAACTGTAGTTTCCATAATATTATATACATAGTACACCACATTTTACCAAAAGGTGGAGCAGAGGCATAGAACTGTATTCACACACTTTCTATGTTGAAGGCAAGATTACCCAGTTACAATATGCCATCTTAACAGGCATGTTATCTTGTCCTATAAACTTCAAGTTATCATGATTAGTTTTCTCAGTCTAAATCCCCTGTGGTTTCAAGGCCAAAGTCTAAGATAGGTTCTTAGGATACCACAAAGGCAAGGGAGGCAAAGGTGGGCAGGCATGCTGTCATTGTTTCTGCATTAACTGACTATTGAAATGGGGATGAGAGGAATCTGGGTAAATGGGTCCAGAATTTGGGGGAAAATTAAATAAACAGGTAATATGACAACAGGAAGTATCCTAGGTAAGTAGATAGTAACAACTCCCCTACACACACATCAGGATAGGGGAACCAACGTGTTGCTCACTTCTTGGACAAATGGCAAAATGTGCTCAGTAATTGTAGTAGTTGCTGCCATTGCCATTAGAGATCATATTCTGCATGCCCATACTTAGAAAGTAAACATTACAAAAATCTTCTGGATGATAAGACCCATTAGATGGGGAGCCAGTTAACTTAGAGAAGGCAGTGCATGTGTCATCCATATATTCACCTACTGTATTATTAGAAGTTAAATCAGAGACAGTCACAAATATGTTCAGAGTGTGGTGTGTTATACTTTTTAAACTACTTTTAGTTGTATGCTTTGAATTTTGTTTAGTGTTTTTGCTCATTCTTTTTTAATATTAATATTTTGTATCTTTAGCAATGTTGTATTTGTTTTAATTTGTTAAGTCCTGGCTTTGAAGAAAAGTTTGGGTATAAATAAAGGTGATGATAACAACAGCAACAAAAACATGTATGTCAGGGTAAAAAGACTCCAATGTTTTCTTTAAAGCCCCAAATTCATTGAATGAAATAGATTTTGGTTTACAAGTATAATAGTGTCCCAAATCAATGCACAATGACATAGAGAATAGAGAATATTTTTTGGTCAACAGCGTGAAAAATAACAACATCAAGACTAAAGCACATAGAGTCTTATCAGAAACATGAAGTGTGTGTGTATGTGTGGGGGGTGTCCAACAATTTTTTCATGGAATTATTCTCTATCAATGAGCAGCATTAGCAATTTAATAAAAAGCACTTCCAGAACACTGACCTATGTGCTCTGGTGCATGAGCTTTCATCATAATTAAATCTAAATATAGTTTTCAAATTATGCTATTTATGACCAGAGGGGTATGAACACAAGCAAAAGCTAACAGCAGCATAATCACAACAGATCTCTCTGCATGTTTCCATCTGATCAAAGGTTACAGATGGATAACAATAGATTTAAATACAAGCAAAATAGTAAACAAAAAATCTGCAATATGGGTAATGAATGTTAAATGTTTGCCAGCTTAAGTTCTATTTGTGAGCCCTGAGAGTGCCTCCATCCATCCATGGAGTATTTCTTTTGTTTTAAGTAAATGTAAAACTAGAGTAGCAAAAAACAATACACAATAGCTGGCATCCTGTCAATAGCATATGCAGGTATGTCATCCTTACACTTCTCTGTGTGTGTGTGTATTCCAGTGCAGAGCTTGGTATCTCCTTCCTCATTCTGAAATGACCAAATCCCTTCCTGACTTACTGTACAGCCACTTACTGGTCCACCATGGTCATTTTGTTGCTGGTGGAGGGAGATTTCAAAGAAGCACCTCAAAACTAGATACAGTCAGACTACATGGTCTTCTGAGACCTCTGGAGGACCTTGGTGGATCAGCTATGGGGAAATAGTCAGATGTTTCTCTGATTCTGGTCTTCACCAGACATGGAATCTTTTGGAAGAAGAGTGCAGTGGCTATACATTAATTTTGAAGACGGTGATTTCAGCTCTAATATAGAGATTTTAGGTCCAATGTAGTAGGTCCAATGTGGCCAGTCTATAGAGTGCCTCCCTCTAGTCTTTTTCTCTCTCCCTTTCCCCCCACTGTGGTTTCTTTCAAAGTGACATCATTTTGGATTTCATTCTTTCTCCACTTGCTGAGTTAATTTTTATATAACAATATATCCTGAATACTCACTGCAGCTTAGTTGTAGCGATGTACTTTACTAATTTTCTTCTCTTCCCCTGCCCCACTACACACTGTGTTTTTTGCCTATTTGCCACAGGTTGGTGCCTATTCACAATTTAGGACTTGTTTTATGTATAATTTGAATGTGGTTGTTTCACGCAGAAAACAAAACTTTCTGCACAGATCAATCTTGTGTGAATTTTGTAAAGATGATGCCCCAATACTTCTGTACAGCAAATGTCATTTCTTGTGCAGAAAAAAATGCAATTTTTGCACAAAATAAGACCTGAATTATGAAGATTCTCATCAGTCTTATTCTTGTCAGAGCTTCTCAATACTCAAAAAATATGTTTTTGAACCTTTTTTTATTTTTAAATAAATAATATTACGTCCTCCTCACTTGGTTACTTTAGTTGGAGAATTCTCATTGCTATACATACTTTTTCACTTATGTACAGTTCCTACACAAAGATTTTATGCAGAGATCCAAAGTTATTAACTTTAAAATGATAAAAAGTTGATCCCTGAACGTTTATGTCATGATATCATTTCTTAGAATTTGAAGTGCTCTAATATTCTTTGCGTTCCTGCAACAGTCTAACATAGCTATCCCCTAGAAAATGGTTGTGGGGCTTTAGATGCTATTAGCAGTTTAATGCTGACATATTCTGATGACAATCAGCATGATCTAAACTCCTGCATTCTTAAGCATTTCTACAAAGATGAAATCAAGAAAAAAATTGACTGCATTTCTTCCAACAATGTGGACTGAACTGGATATATTAAGCAAAGCTTTATGCAAAGCATATCACATATTAAAAACTTAGTTTTGTATACCCCTTATATTAGTCTTTATTGAGAAAGCCAGTCAGCCTTTCATACCATATTTTTAGAATGCATTCACACAGATAGAATGTCTATAGGAAAGATTGCATGCAACTTCAGGGTCATGCTGTGACCACTCATGCTATAGGATTCTAATCAAAGCTAATATACACACAACACAGGGTAATGGAGAACTGTGAGACTTTCTGTGAAGATCAGACAGTGATAAGGCTTCAACAAGATACAACGATATCACTTGCAAACTGATGTGGTCAATAAATAGATATAGATGCTATAGAAATGATATTGGTTGTTAAAGAATAAGTGTATCCCCCCCAATATTTCACAGCTGAAAACTAGGATATACAAGGCTGAGTAAGATCAGAATATGGTTAAAAGAGTGAGATGGACAACCAGAACGAAAGGTTTGCTAATAGGAAAGATCAATCCAAATTATTATTTTAAGCAAAGAACCACTGGGCTTTACAGTACGCCTTCTTCCGTGACAACCTCCAGATGCTTGAATGCAAAGTTGCACAAAGTTGTCACATTATAGTCAACAGACATTGCACGCATGTGTGTATGCTGCTTTGGATGTGTGCTCATTGCATCCATTAACTACAATGGGACACTTTTTGTAATGCATGAGTTCCATTGCAGGAACACATATATTGAATGAGTAGAGAAAAGCCTAAAAAAAGAACACCAAAGTCAATATATACTATACTTGGGGTGTGTGGATGTGTCTACACCCCATGATTAACAAAGCAAATAATAATAATAATAATAATAATAATAATAATAATAATAATAATAATGGCAATGAGTAATTTCTCACTGGAAGAAGGGATTTGAAAATCACACAGTTTTCAAAGGCTGTAAACAATTTGTTACTGGTAATTTTGAACAGGCCTGATAAAATGCTTTTATCTGGTTTGTTCAAAATTATACTTTTCTCATAGAACTGCTATATGAACTCTGTGTTCATACCCATCCATGGATGTAACTCTTTAAGTTTCTTCTTAAAAGTAGCAATGAGGAATTTCAATAATTTTCTTCTCAGTGCAAGACAGTATTTGAAAACCACACTGTTTTCAAAAAGACTATTCATAATTTGGGACATATTGTGCACAACATTTGCATCTGGTTGTTTTGTGTAGAAAACAACCTTTTATGTACAGGGAACAGCACTTTCTGCTTGGGAAATAATGCAGTGTTTAATTCCTGTGAATACAATGCTGGGTTTTGCACTTAGAATGCTGTTTTTTATGCAAATCAACCATGTGTGAATTTTACACAGAATAAATCTTCAATTATATCATTTTCTGAAAGCAATATTTTCTGCACAAGAATTGGTATTTCTGCATTGAAATATTATTTTTCATACAGAAACTGTTGTTTTCTGTGCAGAAAGTGGTGTTTTCTATGAGAATCAACCATGTGTATATATTTTATGTAGCATAAATCCCCAATTATAGAAGTTTCTGAGCAGGAAAGAATACTTCTGCATTGGAATATCATTTTCCATGCAGAAAATGCATGTGCGACATAATTCCATCCCTTCTTCTACTGCCCCACCTGATGAGTCAACTGAGTGGTAGTTTGATGTCAGTTTTTACAGCTGAAGTAAGCAGAAGATAAAGAGGGAATGTGGGAGCAAGAGAATGAAATCAGAACATTTTAAAAGCAGCTAAGAAAATGGAGCAGCAGATTAACCTGAACCACTCCTGTTAAACGGGGACCATTTCCGCACTAGACTGTTATCGTGCTATTATTCCACTTTCAACATGCTGTGGAATCCTGGGGTTTGCAGTTAGGGAGGGGAAGTGGAATAATAGCATTATAACAGTCTGGTACAGAAATGGCCTCGGAGAGGTATATGACAAATAAGTCAAAAATGATGAGAATAATAGATGTGCAAAAATGGCTGCACTTTGTTTCTGTCTGTCTGTCTGTCTTTCTTGGCCCACAGCTTAAATACAGTTGTAACGACAATTTGGTAAGACTCCATTAATCTTTGGGAAGTATGCCCATCAGGCGCGCTCGGCATCATAATTACTGTAGTTGTTAGTGTTGCTGTTGTTATTGTTGTTGTTATTTCCCACTTTCCTCTCAATAATGAGACTCAAAATGACTAACAGAATATTTAAAAACAGTATAGACTGAAACTACAAAAGCTTCAATAAGAGTATACATATAATTTTTTTAAAAAAATAATTGAACAATTGATAAAATTAAAATATTAAACATTAAAAACATTAAAACTCATTAAAAGACAACATGCAAACCATATAAAACAGCACCATGCAGCACTGTAAGCCCTACCATAGCAGAAAGGAAGAATTCCAATTCCATCTCCTAAAAATGGTGGGGGGCCGAGGCACAGGAAATCCATTCTGTGCCCGAGGGCTTGTTGGGACTGTGTTGATGGTACTCTGTTACCAGATTAAGGGAGAGTGTGCAGTTTCAAAACATGCTTCTGAGAAGAGCAAAATGGAAAGACACCAGCTATATGTATACAATGTTAGAAAAGTGTGTGAAAAGTGAAAGACTGCAGCCCAAGCAACAACAACTATGCATAGGGTTTAAAAAAACAATTTTCACTGGCTTGGCATGGGCTGGCAGCATTTAAAGAAAATTATTATTAAAAACTAGAGGATAAATGCACCTACAGAGTGCATTACCTTTTTGAGAGCAACTCCATTGACATGTACAAGTTTAAGGGGAAATATGATACACTGTTGTTGTTGTTGTTGTTGTTGTCATTGCTGTCATTGCTGCTGTTATTATCTATACCCTCCCAGCTATAACTACTATTTACTTTTTTTAAAGAATGACTTAAAGTGACTCAGTAGTCTGAAAGTCCCGACGCATCATACATTGGAAGCTAATATATGGCCCTTCAAAAGGTAGAATGAAACTATTCTTCTACAAAATAGTACAGTTAAAATTTTCTCCTTTCTTTGCATAACATTTCTTTTCCTTTACCTATGCCACTGTTTATTCTCTGAGGGAAGAGAAGAGGATATATCCCAGTGACACCAACAACAATACATTGAGCCAGACATGGTTTGAGTAGGCTGCGTATATATGTGTGTATGCATGCATCTGGGGTCATTTTTGATAGAATAAATGAGTATCCACAGCAGGAAGCAAACATGAGTCAGAGAGTGTGGGCCATTGTATGTTATGAGGAAGAGAAACTCTGGAAAAATGAAACACATTCAAAAACATCATTATATTTGTATATCCCAGAATATACAAAGAGCTCTGAAATGAAGTGGAAAAGAACAAAGACCACTGTGTATTTTTTTAAAAAAAAATTCCACAGAAATCTGGATTCTAGCATGAACTTTAAAGTGTGACTATAGTTTTAAAAATGTAAGTTTACTTCCAACTTGCAACTTAAAAAAACAAAACCCAACTGTTCTGTGTTACAAGTGAGTAACCTGGGAAACTGTAATTTTATACATGAGCTGCCCATGATATTTTGCTGCCTGGAGGAAGGGGGCAGAATAGTAACTGTTTTTTACTGTGACTGTGTTTCCATGACACCTAAAGGCAGCAGACAAATTAGGGAATATAAGATAGGCTATATGGCATACAGAGCTGTCCACCAAAATCTCAGTGCCATTGACAACTCCTTAGCATTGCTGTCTGAGGCACCAGCTTCACTTCACCTGGTGATAGACCCAACCTTTCACTTTCAGGTCAACTATGTTTGAACTGGAGAGACAAGATATAAGTGTAGGGTATGGAGTTTGAGTGTTGGACTAAGACTCAGGAGACTATGGCCTTGGAAACCAAATATGTGACCTTGAGTAAGTCATGGTCTCTGAGCCTCAGAGGAGGGCACTGGTAAACCCCCTCTGAACAAATCTTGTCAAGAAAATCTTATTATGGGTTTTTCTTGGAGTCACAATAAATCAGAAATGACTTGAAGGCACACAACAAACCTTTGAATTTCTGTTGATTTGCTGGATTTTAGTTCACTGACAGCAGAAGCCAAATCAGCTTGTACCTATCATTTTACCTACACTATGCCATTAATACATTCATTATTGTCATTCAGAACAAATAACTATATTAAAATAGGTCCATCTCCATAGCTATAAATAACCTTAATTTTTGATTTGTGTTTTTTTAAAATTTTTGTCATCTAATCTCTTTAAAAAACATAATTATTACTGTACCTTATAATAAGAAGGTCGTCCATAATTGTGTAATCTCTGGTTTGTAAGCAAAAGAGAAATGAGTCCATGAGTAGAACAAATTAGTGCACTTTATATTATTGTAGCAATTATTTATTACTCATTAAAAAGCTATTAGTAAAACACTGTTGTTATTTATGATAAGAAATAAGCAGTTCACTGGAAAAACACTTGGTAATATGAATTAATAAGTCATAATATTTATTATCTAAAAAAAAAGTTGGAATCCATCTGAAGAGGACGGATGCTCTCTGTTCTCAGCATGAAAAAGTACAGTGTACAAGTTCAGAAAATGGTATTGCATATTCAAGTCATGTATGTGTACGTATAATGAAAAGTTTGAAACTGTGGCACATAATTTACTCCTGGATAATTTTGACAGAGAAAAAAAAAGACTTTTTAATGCCTGCTCCATTTCCAAGAAGGTCTTTATATTGCACTTCAAAGTATGAACACACAATGTTATGTAACTGAATTAGTTGTCAATGTTGTATCCCTAGCTTTTAGAATGTATAAGCCACATTTTGCAGAACTGCTGATAAATTTCAATCATATTTCATCTTGTTCTTTTCTTTCACATGTGAAAAATCACTTTTCATTACAGTTAGGACTGGGTAGTCAGAGTTCTACTGTCTTTTAGTTACATGTGTTTTTTCCTTTTCCTTTTCCTCTTTTTGTCTTTTCTTTTTCTGAGTATATCTAACTTTGTGAATTAATATTAAAATCAGTAAATAAATACACATGAGAAATCTATTGCATTTTTAAAAATAAATAAATAAATAAATCTTCCTCTGTTAATGAACATTTCTGTATTTTGGTCCTGCATTTCACATTGCAATAATGAAATCAAATGTTTCTGTGCCCTAGATTTATTTGAATATGAAAGTCTGTGTATTTATTTTGTTAAAAAACTAACAAATACGTGTAGGTTTTTTTTCAAGTGCATGTATTTGTTTTATGAAAATGGAAGAGTTATATATTCCTGTGAAACCTGTTTCCTTTATCAGATCATACTGGACCACATTATTCATATGAGGATAAGTGTCTTGCCAAAAGTCAGCATGGTATAGTGGTTTGAGTGTTGGGCTATGACTCTGGAGACCAGGGTTTGAATCCTTGCTCAGCCAAGGAAACCTAGCAGCCGACCTTGGGAAACTCACACTCTCTCAGCCTCAGAGGAAGGCAAAGGCAAACCTCTTCTGAACAAATTTTGCCAAGAAAACCTTGTGATAGGTTGCCACCAGAAGTCTTCCATAAAATTGGCAATTTTATTTTGCTTTGCTTTCCTTTGTTTTTGACATGACTAGCAGCTCATTTAAGCATTGCATACCCAGATTTCATAAACTGTTTGAAGATGATGGTATTTTGGGTCACCTGTCTGACCGCTGTTGGTTTATCAAGCCAACATTTACTGCTTTTTATTATGTATATGAACAAAAAAGAAGGAAATGAAATGAGGACATGCTGGACAACATTATTTATGACCAACTTGAAAAATAACCCCAGTCTCATTTTTTTCCTGGATCGTATCAAAACCTGTATTTAGTTTACAAGGTTTTAGCCAAATGCCTAGTTGTTATGCTTTAGGAATATTTCATTTGAAATCAATAGAGATTATGACATAATGAGTCATAGTGATGCATCCAAGGAAGGAAATAGTGGTTGTGTATATGACAGACTATTTTTTTTTTTTACATGATGCATTCTAGCTATTAATAATAACTGTTAGTTCAACTGGCTGTTGTGACCAACAGATCTGACAAAGTCACCCTTTCATTTCAAATTTATTCTGTCTGCAACACCAGGGATTATACTGAATCTAATTTGGACATTAGTACAGAAATGAATTTCTGTTGCCTCTCTCGTTCTTTCTCTTTCTCTTTGTATTAGCAAAAATAATTTCTACAGCCCTCATAACTACGAAAAGAGTCTAGAATTTTTTTTTATAAAGTTAAAGATAATGAGGCATAATTATGACCAAAGTAAAACAACCAAAGACACTGAAGACATGTTTTATGAACATGATTTCTCTTGTTAAATTAATTAATCCTAAAGAAGAAATGCTTCTATATCAGTCCTATGACTGGGAAGCAACAAACAAAAGACATCATAATTTGCAACTGCCTGAGATAATTTGGTTTAAAATATTGTCTAGCTGTGTGTTGGCTGTGGGCAAAAACATTTCCCCCACCCTGGAATGTTCACAAGGCTATATCAATGCTATTATCATATTCTACAAGAACATTAAATGGTAGACTCTAACTTCACTGTGATGCTTGTGGTAGCATTCAGATTCTAAGCCTTCAGGGAGCTGCACAAAAGAGTGGGAACTGCCCCTTCTGCTTGCATTTATGAATGCTACTTCTATGAGCATAAGGAGGCTGGATGCTGACCTAATGCTGGGTTAAAGGGAAGGCAAGAATATTTTTCTGTATACTGAATACCCCAGACCTTGCTGATGACTTTTCTGAATTTGTAGTAAAAGTTTACCTTTTCTAACTTAAATTTGTCCTTCACAAGCCTCATCAGTTTACAAAGCTTCACCTTCACACTCTGGTTTGATCTCCACCACACCAATCTGAAGCTAAATACAACTCACTGGCATTCACATTTGATCTCTGATAGGCTGCGATTTTCTTTATGAGGTATAAAGAAACTCCAGAGCTTCACAGAAATGGTGACTAAAGGGTGGGGTGGGAATTTGCATTTTCTTTCATCCTTTGAAGGACTGGGAGAATGGGGAGATGGGAGGCTACTGCAGATAGGAGAGAAGGGAAAATAAAAATTTCATTGCACAAGTGGAACATTGCTTGGTTGGATGTCACACAATGATGCTGGATCTTTCACATCACAATGACAGTAAGCAGGTATTGGAAAAAGACAAATATCCTAGAGCCTTTTCCACACTACATTGTTATAGTGCTATTATTCCACTTTCAACAGCCTGTGGAATTCTGAGGTTTGTAGTTTACTGAGGCCAAAGAACTCTCTGGCTGAGAATTCTAAATGCCCCTCCCTAAACTGCAAGCCCTGGGATTCCATAGGAGGTTGAAAGTGGAATAATAGCACTATGACAGTGTAGCACAGAAATGGCATCAGCCTTAAGGGCTCAAGGAAAGGGAAATATTGGTCATTTCCACACGGGGTGAGGGAATCACCCCGCACTGCTACTTACCGGATCTTCTGGCTCCCTGGTCCAGTCCAGGCTGCTCCGGAGCAGTGCATGGTTGTCAATTCACTCTGCTCTGGCGTCCAAAATGGTGGCTTCCGGTTGGTCGTGGGTCTTGACCAACCAGTGAAGCTCGCCAGCCTAAAGCCCACCTTAGGCAGATTGCAGGCATTGGTGCGAGCCTGCGAATCTGTACAAGAGAGCAGGCTCTCAGTGGCATTCCCGTGCTTTTGAAAGACTGGAAAAATCAGGTCTTTCAAAAGCATGCAGGAGGACCACTTTGGGTCGTTCCGGAGCAGACTGAGGTGTGGATCTACAGTAAGTAGTCTGGACCCAGTCTGCTCCAAGGTGCAGACGTCCTCCGTGGAGGACGCACTGCACCGTTTTTATTACCCCGTGTGGAAATGGCCATTATTGGATGATTGAGATTTGTAGCATAACAGAAATGTTCTTCCCCCTTAAACCATTCCTGCTATGCATGTCCTGTCAGTTTCTTCCTGACCAGTCTTCCATACTCAAAACTGGAGAACCCTAAAGATCAGGTGTGTGGCCTGGTGAGTCTAGACTATCTATTATTCTGTTATTTTCTGAGTGTTGTTAGACCACGACTCCCATTATTCTTGGTCCTAGGTCATTTTGGCTGGGACTGATGGGAAATGTATTCCAAAAAATTCTTGAGGGCCACAGGTTCCTACCCCTTGGTCTGGATCAGATTAGGAAACTGCAGTATCTCCGGGACCGATTTTTCTGCTCCTGGAAGCCTCCAGGGACCTCACAGACTAACAAAAATGTTTCAGACAAAGAAGCAAGCAGACAGATGAACCTCAGAAGTTGCTCGAAGCATACCTCTAGTTTTGAGAAGTGTGTGTGTTTGTACACAAGCATACAGTGTAGGGTGGGGTAAATCACTTTTTAAAAAGTGAATTGCTAATCCTAAAAGCTTTCAGGATTAATAATTCACGTTTTCCTTTTTTTTTCTTTTCTTTTACTAGAAAAAGGACAGTCCTGGGAACATGGGCTGCCAAAACAGCTTTGGTTGGTCACATGCAATCCTAGAGCACACTTTAATCAGCACTGGTATTGATGCTCCTTGTTTTATTTTAAAGTTTAAACTGATCTGGAAGCCTTCACACCTTCCTACTGAGTGTCAGTCTTAAAAATTAGGGGAGAGGTAAAGCTTCTGCCTACTTCATCTCCAGTCCCAGTTATGTCTCCTGTTCAGAGGTCTTCATGCCTTCTTTTGGAAAGAAACAGATAATGCAGCTCTCAACTGAATGTACCAACTCCCAAAGGAAAACCAAAAGAAAGTAAACTATAGCACTTTCTATACTCATTTTCTGTAATCCAGTCACTGGAAGTCAGCCGATATTTCAGGTTTCAGGGCATACCTTTTTCATCTGAATGAGCTGATGAGAAAAAAAGGAGGCACCACATCTTCTTCAGAAGACATACTGGGAGACAAGTTGTACTTCTTAAAAATGTTATGTTTTTTAAAATGAGTTTTTGTCCTCCTTTTATATTTATCTTCCAGTCATCTTCAATGAAGGTGCCAGAAAGCCAATCAAGAGGCCCTGGAGACATACACACACATATACACACACAGGTTACAAATAGTCTTCCTCCTCTTCCTCCTCTTCCACCTCCTCCTTAGATGTTCAGTGTGACCCAACTTGGAAGGAAAGATTCAGAACATTCATTCTTGGTGCCTATCTCAGAACATTCATTTGTTCTTGGTGCCTATTGCCTTGATTGCTGGCTGTGGCAGGGGGAAAAAAAGATGTGTGTTTTTCAGCAGGCAGAAATTGACAGGAATGCATACATAAGCTATGTTGGCAAGGTTGCTTGTGTTTGGCGTTTACCAGTTGGTGCATCGAGCAGATGGCTTCCCAAAAATAAATTAAGACAAAATAAAGTTGATCAACTTATCCTTCAGATATGCACATGGCTCAAAAAGACAGTTCAAGAATAACGAATATCCTAAAGAGCAGAAACTAACTTCAAGGCTGTGTTTCTGATAAAATACAGCACATAGCCCATCCCCTGAAAAGACCAGGGCCCATCCTTAACAACATGGATCCTATCCTTTAGAACAACAATAACAAAAGCATAAATCTTAGCAATTAACTGCTTGAAAGGAAGTATGAAGCTGGGAACAGAGAATGTAGTCCTGCTATTTCCCTCAAAAAGCTAAATACTCAGATTTTTCCCCCTTTAGTAGAATATTCTACCCACCTCACCTCACCTCGCCTGATGGATCAGGAAGGCAAACAGCATGTGCAAAGCTCATAGGCATGAACCAGGTCATCTTTCAGCAAGATGTGTGTGCAAAAAATATCACTACTGAAATCACTACTGGATAGAAGTTGTGTATGTTTACCAAAACACTGGTGATAGAAAAGGATTCATTTTTCTTCATTCTATCTTTAGTTATAGTCTTGTCCAGTAAAGGTGACCTAGTATGCTCCAGAAATTTTGGGCTACCATTTGCACAAGCCCCAGTCAACATGGCCAATAGTGAAGGATAATAGGAGTTGTAATCTAAAACATACAAAAGGTGCTGGGTTTACCCTTGCTTCAACCCTTCTTACTTTGAAGACTGACAGCTTGTCTCATTAAGGTTATTTATTCTTCATAAAGGGATTTTTATCCAGCTACCTTCACCTTAAGTGACCATTCCACAGCTATAAAAGCTGTGCAGACAGAAATAAAGAAGGAACAGATGTCTAACTAATTTATTTGCTTTTTGTTTCTATCAACTATACCTATTACTTGCAAAAAAAGTAGAACAGTTAAAATATTAAAATGTTCTAAAACACACATGGAAATCCTACAATATCCATATATGCTGTCCTAAGCCATGGACAACATTAGTAAAACCCCACTGGAATGTAGTAGGTTGATACAATGAAAGTCAATCTTGGATGAAGGAATAGAGGGCATGCTCATCAAATTTGCAGATGATACCAAATTGGGAGGGGTTGCTAATACGCCAGAGGACAGGATCAAAATTCAAAATGACCTGGATAGATTGGAGAGCTGGGCCAAGGCGAACAAAATGAAATTCAACAGAGAGAAGTGTAAGGTCCTACACTTAGGTAGAAATAATGGAATACAGAAATATAGGATGGGGGACACGTGGCTGGATAGCAGTACGTGTGAAAGGGATCTAGGAGTCTTCATAGACCACAAGCTGAACATGAGTCGGCAGTGTGATGCGGCAGCCAAGAAAGCCATTGCAATTCTTGGCTGCTTCAATAGGAGTATGGTGTCTAGATCGAGGGAAGTACCGGTACCACTCTACTCTGCTTTGGTTAGACCCCATCTTGAATACTGTGTCCAGTTCTGGGCACCCCAATTCAAGAGGGATATTGACAAGCTGGAGCAAGTCCAGAGGAGGGCAACCAAAATGGCGAGAGGCCTGGAAACCATGCCCTATGGGGATAGACTTAGAGAGCTGGGGATGTTTAGTTTGCAGAAGAGAAGGTTAAGAGGGGACATGATAGCCATGTTTAAATATTTGAAGGGATGCCACGTAGAGGAAGGAGAGGGCTTGTTTTCTGCTGCTCCAGAGACCAGGACAAGGAGCAATGGATTCAAGCTGCAGGAAAGGAGATTCCACCTGAACCTCAGGAAGAACTTCCTGACAGTCAGGGCTGTCCGGCAGTGGAATCTGCTGCCTCGGAGTGTAGTGGAGTCTCCTTCCTTGGAGGTTTTTAAGCAGAGGCTTGATGGTCATCTGTCAGGAGTGCTTTGAGGGTGTTCCTGCATGGCAGGGGGTTGGACTGGATGGCCTCTGTGGTGTCTTCCAACTCTACATTTCTATGATTCTATGATTCTATGAATCTGGGCTACAGCAAATTGCCTCCTGCTGAATGACCCCAAATCCACAATTGGATCTACCAGTCTTTGTAAAACATACTCCACCCCAAAACAACGATCTCAGGTCCAGGTGTGGCCATCCATCCAACCAAATCATGTAGGCAGACTAAGTGGACATGTAGGGGCACCAAATTAGATGTAACTGAAGTGAAATTATAAGATATTTTCTGTGTACAACATCATTTCCATTTCAGAAGTTGAGCAATATAATTTATTCAAAATTTTGAAGCATGACTGTGTCAATACTATTGATATGTGTCATGGTATTCTTTCAAAAGTGCCTCATGGATATGCTGTCTGGGGCCAGGGTGTGACAGTTCAGTTATTTGCCAAGTCATACTGCATTACTGTACGGTGAAGATGGGTCACACAAGCAGTGTTCTACACTGGCTATTCTGCCATATTATATGTTGTGTTAATGAAGATGCATTTCATTGGAGCTAACTCGCAATACTTGCCTTTCTTTTGGCACCACGTTACTTAAACTGTTAAGAGCTCATACCGTTTTCTACATAGATATATCTTAATGCTCTCCTTCTAAACATAATAATTTGGTATTAAAGTCCCACTACAATCAAAATTGAAGATCAGATTGGCAAACAGATTTGCAAAGAGAGGCATTAATAGGATAATACTCTGGTTTTAAAAATGTGTCTATATATATGTGCAACTATTTTTTTTTAAAAAAAATGGTGTTTAAATATATACATAGCTATTATTTTTTTTAAAAGACATGATGTAGGAAAATGCATTTTATTGAGTCTGCTAAGTGACACAAAGATTCTCTGAAGCTTATACTACCTTTGCACCACTTTCATAATGTTTCAGTGTTCTTTAAAAAACCTGGATGTATCCACACTGTGTAAATGATAGCACTTTGACATCTCTTTAACTCTTATACTTCCACCCTATGGAATCCTGGAATTGGTACTTTGGTGGAACAATTATTAATTTTCTATCTGCTATCCTGACCTACAATGTCAATGCTCCCTCATGGAGAATTCTAATTGCCTCCCAAAACTTGCAGTCCAAGGATTCCACCATGGATGAAACCATGGCTATAAATCCACATTTGTTGCTTTGCTCATGGATCACTTGTTTCTTGCTATTTTTTTTTTATATATATTTCTAAACCAGCCCAGTTAAAACTTGTGCTATCAATAATAAAGATGCCTCCTTTTGTTTTAAGCTTTCCTTTTTAGTATTTAACACCACAAGGAGAACTATTTCCCTTTTCATGTCTCTGGAAACAAGTTCTTGGCTACCTTCCAAGTGTCATATAATCTTTCAAAAGAGCTTATTTAGCATATTACCCTGCATCATTTGAGGAGCTGCCAACTTTACCATATTCAATTTCCAAGTTAAACATTTCATTATTTTTTTTAAAAAATAGATTTTTCTGCATCTTCCATTAACATACATTAGAGAGTGCTGCACTAAAGATGGGTACCAGCTGAGTAGTAAACAGCATTTGCCAATATTCCAGCGCTTCATGGTTTCATCAGCACACTTCAGAGTCTGGAGTGGTTAGGAAACATGCTGATGACTATTGTACTCAATCCCATGTGAGGCTCATTATGTTAAAAGGTAGATGATGATGTTGTACTATTTCAGAAACTAAATTGTATCAACATCATGACTAAAGCCACATATATTTCTTGACACTGTGAAAATGACAAGAGATGGCAAGCTGTGCCTACACAATATTTGCAGTTTATGGCAATGGTTATCAAGCCTATCAAGGGAGTATTTTTTTTTCTCCAACAAACATTGCCTCCTCACCTCTCATACCCAAGGGATAACCAAGTTATTTGGCACTTTAGGCAGAAGGTAAAACAACAACAACACATTAAATAGTTGAAAGATGATCACCTTTCATGAAAGTGAAAATTAGATATCTGATGCAGCCACCCTATTCTGTCTAATGGTAGGGTTGGCCAGGACATTTATAAAATTTATTGTTTCTGGACCACAGGAGGGAGTGGAAAAAGCTGGAAACAACAGTTTCAAAATACAGTTCCAAAATGCAGTTCATATAAGAACACAGACCTGTGCCCCAAAAGCCATGGAGATGGTCTATTTGCCGAAGGGTCCTGTTGATACAACTGTACTGTTCTGATTGTAAACTGAATATATCTTTGTGCCATTTAGCATATAATAGAGCACTTATGCATTACATGCACTTAAACTAAACTGACACTAAAATTTAAAACTGTCTGTTTAAGGCTTGTTGGAATCAGGTTGCAACTGAATGCATCTGACTTCCATTATGGCCAGATGTACCAGA
Source organism: Ctenosaura bakeri (assembly GCA_948474755.1). Classification (NCBI taxonomy): domain Eukaryota; kingdom Metazoa; phylum Chordata; class Lepidosauria; order Squamata; family Iguanidae; genus Ctenosaura; species Ctenosaura bakeri. The sequence goes on from CAOLHI010002888.1 coordinate 305,217, forward strand.
CTTTTAAACATTTAACTGCTTCTTTATTTCAGTGTGGTGCTTTTGCTGTTTCAACTGGTGCTTTAATAATAGAGGCCCTTTCCGCACAAGGCAGTTAAAATGGACCAAGGCGTCCTGGCACGGAGGTCGTTCTCACGTTGGATTGCACTAGGTGTGGACTATTTAACTTAGTTCCTCACCTCAGTCTGATCAAACCCACCCCCAAGTGGTCCTCCATCGCGCTAAGTAAAGACCAGAAAATTCCAGTCTTTACATTTTCTGGAATGTGCCATTGCGTTCTTACTTACCTGTGCAAATGTGCAGGCTCCCACCAATGTGAGCCTGTAATCAGTGGAGAGTGGGCTGTGGGCGTGGCCAGTGTCAGCGGTTGGTCCACTCCCACAAAGACACCATAAGCCACCATTTTGAGCCGGAAGCCAAAGGAAGCCGCCATTTTGAGCTGGAGCAGTGCGGATCTACAGACCTCGCACTGCTTCGGTTCGCCCTGCCCCAATGGAGGAGCCCTGTGGAAGGGCTCAAGGGACAGTGTGTGTTACTTCAGACCCAAGAAGAGCTGGTAAGTAATGGCGCAGAGCCATTCACTAACCTCATGCAGAAAGGGCCATAGTTAATTTAAATCTACAGTTAAAAGTAAGCAAAGAAGACCTGTTGAAATTCTGGATTCTACCCAATTGTTACAGTGACAAGAACCCTTTCAGTTAGCTTACTGAGCAAATCTACCCTGCAATAACAGATTCACTGGTTGCCCCCACCAAGGACTAATATCAGCTATCTTCACCTGATTGTAAAATAGCTTGGAACTGGAAAGTGTAGAGGCATGAGATCAGATTTCTTAAGGCCAACTTGGCATTTTTGCAATTAGGACACACAAAGCTAATAGGATCTGATAGGTCATTCTATGGCTGAAGATAGGGTATGTTGCTTACTGTAAAATTCAAGAAACTATATATTTTAAGTAATGTGCATATTGAAAGACACTTCTGCTCCTTGTCATGTTAAAGAATCTGTTTGTGTTTCTGTTTGTTTAAATACACATACAGGTATCTATTTATTATTTAGATATTATTTCCTTGCCTCTTATTGTGGGATTTCAGGGTGGTATACAATAGAGTAGTTTAAATAAGGGGAAAAAATCATTTTAAATAAGACAAATTAAAACAGCTTAAATGGTTACAACAATTTAAAAAAAAAACATGTAAAACAGTTAAAAGTAAATTAATCCCCAAAGGCTTTAATAAAAAAAAATCTTGATTTGCACAAAAAGAAATTAACATAGGAAAATAGTGTTCACTATTTTCATATGCACTGTTCTCAAGCTTTCTTTGCAGCTTTTACACATTTACTGAGTTATGTAAGTGAATCTAAATTATCATACCCACCAGTTTTGCCCACCCTGCTATATCTACCCCCTGTAACTTTTTACCTGAACTACATCTCAGTTGTCAAAAAGACAGGGAGGGCTCCCTCCTCCATTGGGTAGAACTTTCAACCAGTCAGAGTTTAATGCTTCTCACACCAATCAGAATAAATTTGCTGGATCCACACCTGTCTATAAATATTTAACTGTTCATTTATCTTTCTCTTCCCTTCCAAGATCTGTCACCAAGCAACCATTACCACACAAATTTGCAACTAATTTCATATAACATTTCTCCACAACAGTTTTTTAAGTTGACCCTTTCATTTGTTCACCATGCACAACTTTCTCTCTCTCTCTCGTACACACACACACACTCATTTTTCTCTTCCTGACATAAATTCTTTTAAACTTTTGTTCTTCCTTATAACATTATATTGAAACTGTAAGCATAATTAGGCAATGGCTTCTAGAATGATTTTTTAGGCTGTCAAAATGCAGTCTTATTATATTGCTGTTATAAGTGTGCAGGGAAATCAAATTGCTGTTAAGGGTGGTTTTTATAAAACTATTTACAATCCTTAAGGCTCCTTTTCTCTTACATCTTCAGTGAAGTTATAAGGGGGGGGGAAGGGAAGGGATGAGCCATTTGAAGATGTATACCTGTGACAAGAGGCTATTCAGATTACAGATTACAAATGCCATCAGCCTGCTGACATTAAATTAACCTTCTCCATCTTCTAAGTTATTTGGTACATACAATAGGCAATGGCGGAATTTGGAAGATGTGGCAGAAACTCTCCATTCTTCTTTTCTCTAGTTTTGCTAGAATACAGCTTAGAACTGGGCTGAACACTTTTAACAGGGTTAAGGGACAATTTTTGGACCCCAGTACACACAGCAGGCAGCACAGACCAGTAATCATCAAAAATGGTCCCTTTCGGTTGTCAAGCAATCAAAACTGAAAATGAACATACATCTAGTTCCAGTTTCAGTTGTAGTCTTTTTTTGTAGGTGAGATAGGATTGTGGCTTTTTCAAGCTGTTTAAACACAAATCACAGTTCCTTCACTTGTTCAAAAAGATTTCCCACATTTCCCCCCCTTTACGTGCTCTGAAGAGAATAAACAGACTTGAAGAAAGGCCTGTAAAACAAGTATGATCCATTAGGTTGTATTTTGCCCATTCCTTAATTTGATGCACATTTATGGCCCTTTTCGCATGGGCTTTCTGTCGCGCGACAGCCCCGTGAGCCTCACAGGAGTGGGAGCATCGCTCTGCACGACGCACTCCCACTTCCGCCACTCTCATGGGGCTGACGCTGCGCGAGCACGTATTTTTTGATTTTCGCCTCAAAGCGAAAATCACCCGCGCTCGTGCAGCGCTCCCGGCACCCACACGCACTTACCTCCTGTGCGGAGCATTGGGGAGGTGGCCGGGTCGCGCTTCCTTCCCTCCGCCCCTGCGGAAGGAAGGGGCGGGGCGGGGAGCTAGCGCGACGGATGCGACACCTCCTGCTTTGCGTGTGCACGGGGGGGACGGACACGACACCTCCTGCTTCACGCGCGCACGCGGGGGGGACGGACGCGGCAGCCTCCTGCTTCGTGAGGGGGGACACGGCAGCCTCCTGCTTCGCGGGGGGCGGACGCGCGAGCCGCCGCCACCTCCGGGAGGCTGCCGCTTCCCCGCTCGTTCCTTCGCCTGTGGAAGGAAGGAGGGGGGAAATGGCAGCCTCCCGGGGAAGGCTTCTTGTGCGAGCCGCCCTCCCCCGCTTGCGCTAGAAGCCTTAATGCGAAAAGGGCCTATGTTTGGGCTGGGAGTGGGAGACAGATGCAACAATCCTGTTGACAACATAGGCTTACATATATTGAAATTATATATAAAAATTGTTGATGCTTTTAATTCATTGTAAAAGAGGGTATTCAATGCTCTCTTTAGTTACTGCCCTTCCCAGACAAGTCAGCTTCATAGCACTAGTGAACACCACAATGGTCATTTGTTGAACAAGGGGATGTGGGGAAATTCCAGCATTGTTACTGTAATTTTACAGCCAAGAGAAGAGAACAGCTATCACCCTTTCTGATCTCCAGAATACTCAGGGCAGATCTACAGTAGATGCTAATCTGGTTCTCCCAAACTCCTTCATCACTAAATGGACATGGTTCTGTGATACAGTGTTGGTAAGTTGTATTTCATGAAGGCAGATGTGGCAGCCTAGTAGAACTGAAAAGATGGAGTCTTGCAATTTGTCTATAGGACGTACAATCTTAGCCAAAGTGATATAGTACACTATTTCTCCATGTCATCTGATTTAGGTGCTGATTCAGTTATTGGTTTCTAATGTCCCAGATTCGAATGGTATAAGAACCCAGATGAAGACCAGTACACTGAAGCGATTGCAATAAGATGAAGGCACTGTCAGTGATTGGTTTCCATGTTTGGGGAGTAGGAGTTCAACATATTCTAAATCTAAAGTTGCATTTCCCCAGAGAGAAGCATGTCCAAAGACTGGAGATGTTTCCTGGTATTGCTTTATCAACAAAGGCCCAGGTGGTTTACCAGGGGCAAGCCAGAGATAGTTTACTCATGGTGGTTCACCACTGATGATTTCACAGATAGATTACTGTGATATGTTTTATGTGGATTTCCCTTTGCAGATGACTCAGAAGGTTTAATTAATTGAGAATATACCAACCAGCCTTTTTACTGATACATCTAGGTTTATGCACAATATAACAGTTGTGTTGCTGCTGCTGCTGCTGCTGCTGTTCTTTTTCTTCTTCCTCTTCTTCTTCCTCTTAACTTTATTGGCTTTCTTTCTGCTTCTGAACTGTATTTTGGGTATTTCATGCTGATTTTTAAAGCCTTAAATAGCTGGAGACGTGGGTAATTGAGGAGCATCTGTTTCCATAACAACCTGCCCACATAGTAAGAGCTTTCTCTTGAGGATCTTCTGTAGGTGACTTTTGTATTATGTAAGTACACCCAAGATACTTTTGTTAGCTGAGATATGTCATCTCTAATAAAGGGATTCCTACCCTGAAGAGGCCTACCTGGCGGGTCTTTTGCAACACTATGATGTTTTTGCACCACTTGTTTTCCCAGTCATTTTAACCTGATGTTGCTTTTCATGGATTTTAACATTTAAGTGCTAATTTGTTGTTATTTTATTGTGGAAAAAATGTACACCACCTGGAAGATGAAATCAGTGAAGGCTGACATATAAATGTTTTAAACTTACTAATTATGGGACCACATTGCAGCAGTAAGAACATCAGCCTATGCTAGGTAAAATGGTGGTCTTGATTTTATTTTAACAAATTGAAAATAAAACAGGGGGGGGGGAAGCAATGCTATCTAATTGGATAACTGAACTGTGATATACTCAGGTGTAACTGAAAAAAATTATGTTAAGCTAAAACAATGAACTGCAACATACTCTTGATCCTCACTTCTTTTCCTTCACTATCAGGGAAGAAGTTGTTGTCCGCTCTTCCTCCTCCTCTTCCTCCTTTTCATTTTACCCTCAATTCCCAGAATATATGAACTAGTCCTGGGTTGTGATCTGAGATCTTCACATTCTTCTGATTTCCATCCCACTATTTTCCTGTTCTTGTGCCAGATCACCATGGGAACAACACTCACCATAGAAACAGCAACACAGCCACCATGGAAACAATGCTGATCATAAAAGAAACTCTCAGATACTGGGACAGAGGAGAAGAAACCTGTGAGAACCTGGTGCAGGTTTGGCTCACTTTTCTTTACACTCCCTAATATTGTTTCCATGAGCATGCAGTACAGGAAAAGGAATACAGCCAGAAGCAAATTTGAAGGTTATGGGGACAGGAAAGTTCATTGGCTACTAATCACAGACAATAAGGCTTCTTTTGAAGACCCTATTTCTAAGTACCCCTGTCTATGACTACATCATCTGTAAAGTAAACTCACATTTCAAATTTTTCATTTCGTAACTCAACTGGAATTTTTGGTGTTGTTTTGGCCATTCCTCTTCCAGGAAGAATCAAATTGACACTATGGCCATTTCCTCACTACACTTTTATAGGGCTATCATTCCACTTTCAACATCCTATGGAATTCTAGGGTTGGTAGTTTACTGAGGCCAAATTGCTCTCTGGTTGAGAATTCTAAATGCCCCTCTCTATACTCTACAGACTCCAGGAATCCATAGGATGTTAAAAGTGGAATAATAGCTCTATAACAGCGTGGTGCGGAAATGGCCTATATTTGATTTAATTTAATTTGATTTAGTTTAATTTGGTTTGTTTAAACTAAATGAATGAGCTAAGAAATCATGGTCCAAACGTTGCTTCTTCTCATTAGCCACAAATTAAGCAAGTCAAAACTCTCTAGCATTTAGATTTTCTAATTACATCTGAACTTGGTCTACATATGCTTGTTGTAGTAGTATCGTTATATCTTTACTTCATGACCATTACTTGTTGTATTGCAAACTCCAAGAAGTACTTTGGATACTGTGTTTGTAAACTGCTTCACTGCCAATCAAAATATATTGATATGCTGATTCAAAGTCAGTCAAATCTAACACCCCTCACCAATTACTAAGATGAAGTACATGAATAGATAGGATACAATCTTTCCTTAGATGGTCTTCAGATGGTTTTTATCTGATTATGCTGTTACTCTGCCACAAGGAAGCATTTGCAAAAATAAAAAACCCATTTCACAGAAAACTTTATGTAAAAGCAAAAGGAAAAAGGAAAAAGAAAAAGCATTCTTTTTGATGCCACCACCCCTAAATGCCCCAAATCCAAATTTACAAGGGGAAGCAGAAGACCACGCTAGTTCTGTCCCAATTTCATAATGTGGTAAACTTCCAAAACATGCATTTACCATTGCACACCTATGCATCAGCTCCTTCCATAAAGGCAAGTGTTATCTATAGGCCTTTACATATTAAATATCTTCTTCACATAATACATTCTGGTGTAGTGATAGGTGAGATTTTTTGTTTCAGTGTGTTATTGATAAAATTTACCAAAATTCACAAAATATTTCTTATTCAGGATGCAAATAATTTCATATTTTTATTAAAAAAAATCACTTGTGGGAAAAATACAAACTGAGAAATTTGTCTACCCGTGAGTTGTAGGTCAGTAAAATCTGGAGAGAAACATGACTCCCTCCTCTGCCTTAATGGAATCTAAATCAGGTAATAACGAAACAATTCATTATGACTATATTTTTTTACAGGGAGATGGCAATAGCGGCATTCAAACATCTCTGCACAGATAAATAGCATAGGCAGATGCAATATTCTGGTGCCAGTATTGCAAAAATATTACCCTAACCAGCAACACTCTATAATAAACAGGTTAATCATTATTAATGCCTTGGGTTTCCATCATAAAAACATTAATCATGATGAATTAATTGGTAATTAAGGTAAATGCATTATTCATTAAAAAAAATTACCATCTCAGGACCACAACCATGTTGTGCATTCCATAATAACTCTTGCAGAATTCCACAAAGGATGTCCATTCAATGCTGCTGCCAACATTCATACAAGTTCATTTCTCTGTTTTAATTCAATGCCATTTTACCATCTGCTTCTCTATAAAATGAGATGACAAAATAGTCAGTTCAGTCAGTCAAATCTCACAGTATTTGTCAGTCCAAAATGGCAAATTGCAGTAAACTAATTATTCATTTTCTATAATTATAATTTCTTCAGGTATGTTCATTTCGGTGCTACTAATTGTGATAAGCCTGATTTAGACAAACCCTGAGCAAACCTGACAACTAACCAACACTCTCTTTCAGTTTGAAAAGGAGTTCAGTATTAGAATGTTGTTGTCAATTCTTGTAAAAATAGAATAATAAAGTCAGAGAGTTGGAAAGTGATTATGTAGAGATCATCTAGTCTGAGGTAGGAAAGTGAGGGTCCCTATAACTCCCATGAGCCCTAGGAAACATAGACAATGATGAAGAATTCTTGGAGTTGCAATCCAACAATATCTGGAAGGAGGACTTTGCTCCTGGTATAGTCCAACTTTGTGCTCAATGAAGGATGTAGCTACAACATCGCTGGCATGCAAACACTCCTACTTCCTACCCCATTTCAGGCTATTCCACTGCTGAATAACTCCCACAATTAGAATGTTTCTCCTGATCTTCTCTGCCACCCCCGTTTTTGCCCATTAGTTCTTATCCGACCCTCTAAGGAAACAGAGAATGTGTTATCTTATCTTTCCTTAGTCTCGTCTCCAAGCTAACCATACCTAATTTCTTCAACTGTTCCTCATAGTCTGCAGTGGGCTACTTGTGAGGATCTAAGTACTACTTTTATCCTCTTCTGGACCTTCACAGAACACACTAATCCTACAGCTCTTCCCTCTGCAAAGAAGTCAGTCTTCAAAATGCCCTATTGTGTCCACACCAGAAGCTCTGAATTAGTGGAACTGGCCCTCCAAATACAAAACCTTGCAGGCTTCTGGTGGCATGAATTGCTTTTCTATGGAATAAAATTGGGAATTATGTGGTCCTTGTGTGAATGTCTGAGGTTATACTTTGTCTAGTCCTGCTTGTAGGACTTTTTTCCTCACTACCCTTGCTGCTTTTTCTTGGAAACACTCCAGCAAATTCTGTCCTAGAATGGGACACCAAGAATTGGATACAATACTCCATATGTGCCCTGAATAATGCAGAATAGAGTGCATGGGTGTGTTTTACTTCTTTGACTTGGATATTGAGCTTCTGTTAACGCAGTCCAAGGTTTCATTAGCTTTCATAGATGCTGCTTGACACAGCTTGTACACATCCAGCTTGTTCTTCACCAAAAATGTAGGTCTATTCCACAGGTAAACATGTCAAGTCCAGTCTCCAACCCTTCTTGAATTTTTATACCTAAATGCAATATTTTACATTTATGTCTGTTGAATTTACCTACTTAGTTTTGCCCTCGTTGACCAGTCTGTCTAGATCTTTTTGAATATTTTTAGAAATCCAGATAAATTGTTCCTTGGAACTCCCACGATCTCATAGAGTACTGTTGGCCCTCTGCATCTGTGGATTTAACTTTCACAGATTTGATTATTTGTGAGTTTCCCCAACTTGTGCTCCCCTACCTCAATTGCCTTTTTTCTAGGAGAACATTCCCTCTCAACAGCTCTGATCAGGCTGCTCAGCTCTTTAAACAACCACTTCTGGTCCTCCTCCTCCTTTAGGTCTTGGGACCCACAGGTGGGGAATGAGACTATTCTTGGGGCTAGGCTGGGGAACTTTGACCTCACTTAAGTTTTGTTAATTTGGAGGTAGTGTTTCTGGGGTCTACCTTCTAATAGATGGCCAGATAGGGAGCATCCCAGCTATTGAATTGCCTTTGGGGCTCAGGTGGTTCACCCAGAGGAAGTCTGAGGAGGAAGTCATGGGGTGACACCTGGCCTCAGCTTATGCCACATTAAGTTGCTCTCTTCCTTGCACCTTTAAATAGGTTCTAGGTTAAATAAAGTGGTCCTTTTCAACCCAATTCTCTGTGTTTGGTCTTGTTATTCCATGGTTAGTAAGCAATTTTGGAAGAGTCTAAAAAATGGGCAGGAGTGTTTATAGAAGCCATGTTCCTCTTCCCATACACATTCAGGCAGCAGCTTTCCATGATGACAAACTATCCTTACCATGAATTCCCCTTTAAGCATTTACCATAGGGACAAGAACATCCATGCTGGCCTCACTCATAAGATCCCTATGTATACCTGTCATACAACACTTTCTCATCCTAGGTGATCGAATAGCTAGCTCTGTAGAGGAGTCCTGTTTGCATTTACTTGAAAGCCTTTAGGATGCTCTTGTTTTATGAAGATTCTTCATTGAGCTGAAAACTCTACAAGCAAATCTGAATGAAACTGTCTGTCCCATTTTGGACTTGGTACTTTTGGGAAGTACTTCTCTTTTGAGAAGACAGAACCAGCGCATAATGGGACCTTGAAGGCATACCTACTGTGCATTTCCCTAACCTCATCCACAGTTTTAAACCCCCACACATTCAGGTGGATGCCTGAACAGAATATGAAACTACTCAGGGGACAAATACACTTTTTTTATTTTTTTAAAAAATAATTCTGTCCATTTATAGTAATTAATTAAGTGTAATTAATTACATCCAATTAATTAATGTGGATAAGTGTAATAATTTTGTAATACAAAAAACTGTTTGTTTTTGCATGAAAAAACATAATATAATTATTTCATTATCTCACTTACCTCTTAGGAACAAGAGTAAGAGAGACGGAAGGAGAGGGTGGGAATGTTTGCAAGCAAGGGATGAGTTTTTTTGGTAGAACAACACACAAAGAAATTATTATTATTATTTACTTACTTACTTATTTATTTATTTATTTATTTATTTATTTATTTATTTATTTTATTTGTTACCTGTACCCGCCTCTCCTCAAAGCTCGAGGTGGGGTACAACAGAGGGTAAAATACAATTAAAACCAGCATACCAATTAAAACACCTTATGATTAAAATACCCTATAAACATAAACTATTCAAATTCAAATAAATCATAGTTAAAATCATAATTAAAAATACTGCATAATAAAAAATAGACCTGTCTGGGTAGGATGAACTTGAGATGACTGGAACAGGGGCCAGAGTCAGGGAGACAGAAGGAAGAGGAGCATTTGCCCAATATTTGTTTGCCATAACAAGCATTATTCACTGTTTCAAGCCTCTCCACTTTGCAGGGAGGCTCCGGAGGCTTAGAGTACACTTTTGGACCTGGCAAGCTGCACATGGCCTGAGGACCACCCTTTGCCCATGCCTGATCTACAAGTTGAGTTAGGAATGAGTCCTGCTTGAAAACTTGGAGAGCCATTGCCACTCAATGTTGACAAAATGAGGCCAAATGAACCCAACATCTGACTCAGTACAGGACAGTTTCCTGTATTCCTACTACAAAAATAATATATGTCAAGGGACATCATTAACCCTACTCACATCACCCACATCACAAAAGCACAAGACTTAGTGTCAGAGATTTTAGGACAAACATTTGGTGTATCCCTAAGCCATGACCTTTTTGGCCCAGAACTGCAGTTCACAGATTCATACAATAGATTTATCCTATATTCAAGTATAAGGAATATGGGAAAAATAACCATCTGATGAAGGTTATCAGGCTATTCTTGCCCTAATCATTGCTTTCTTTGTATGTCAAGTGACTTTTTGAGGGTTCTTAATCAGTGATGGTTCTCCTATGGTCCAGAATGCTGGGAAATCATGGTTGCTGATTGCATGGAGAGCTTCTACAAGCAGAGGACAGAACTGTGCAGTCTTTCTAATATTTTTGGACTATAGCTGTGCCAAAGAGCTCTCTGTCTGATAATTCTAAATAGCCCTCCCTAAACTGTAAAGCTGAGGATTCCACAGAATGTTGAAAGTGGAATAACCATAACAGTGTAGTGTGAATATCCTCATAGCCCATTTAGGTTGCTTTTCTTGAAATGAAGTATAGAATCATAGAATCATAGAGTTGGAAGAGACCCCAGGGGCCACTGAGTCCAACTTCATGCTATGCAGGAACACCTATCAAAGTAATCTCGACAGATAGCCATCCAGCCCCTGAATATACAGACCTGAATACTTAGATGGCTGTAGCAATCTAGTTAACTTTTCTGCCCATTGTTAATGTCTTCATATAAATACCTTGGAGGTGCACAATAAATTGCTTCCATATAATCCTAACTTCTATTCCAAAACTTCATCCTCTGTCCTATGTTGTGGTAAAGTGTGTTTTCATGTTAAGAATGAGTCTCCAGAGAAGAACAGTATGAATGATTTTGAACCCTGCGAGGTCAGGCTCCATTGGCTGGATCGATCCCTTTCAGAAATTCTTACTCCATATGTACATTGCAACCAGAAGGGCGATGGAAAGCAGGGACCTAGTGCCTCACTCTCTCTTGTATGTAGATTCATGGTGAGATCCTATCTGCTACTGTTGGACTTTAAAACTGTAATGCAACAGCTGAAAGTTAGACAAGTGTACAAGGAAAATCTCCCTTTGTTCCTTATGGTTGATCAGGGGCTGTTGGTGTCAGGGGTGGAGGTACAACAAGGTGCACTCTAGCAGCTATTATGGGACTAGAAAAAAAGAGTTTTGCAAGGAACCCAGAGGGCTCGAATTTTATTGTTTTTGGAGACCTTCATTCTGTGCTGCAGACTGATGGGATACTGTCAATAATAGGTCAAGTTGTTTATTCGTTTTCACAAACAAATATGTGCAATGCTTAATTTTGACAACTTTAGATATCTGGAAAGTCTGTTGGCTAGTTGACATGGTATTTAACATGAGCTGCCACGTGGGGAGGGGAAATGAAATACTGGTTTTACCGGTATACAAAATATATGCTGCTGTTTTTACTTAATACAGAAAATTAAAAGGAAATCTTTCAAAAGAGTGACTATTAATCATGTACGACACTATACAGTAAATGTGAAAACCACAGATTATTTCTCCAAGAAAGAGAAAGCTAATTTGCTCAAGGCAGTGGAGAAAATCATTAGAGAAATGGAAGAATTACTAGAGTCACTTGAAAATATCATTTAAAACTCTAAGCAATTCTACAGAGACTTTATGGATTTTTACTTTATCCAGTGGCTGGGGAACTAAGATTGGAAAGGTCAGTGCCATAATACAAAATATGACTGGATCTGGTGGGGGGAAATCTGCTAATAGGAACCATTTTTCCATATTACTCTCATACTGGCCTTTGGGATTCTAAGCTACCATAAATGGTCCTTTTAACAATGGTTTATGAAGCAATATTAGATGCAATTGGTAATAATGCTAGAGTTTTAAATGCATTCACTTGCAAATAAGTTTCATACATAGATATCTGCTTAGTGGAGGTCAAATCAATAAATGATTCAAGCAATGGCCTGAAAGGGATTCTGAGACTAGTATACCGTAGCTGTGACAAAGAGTCTTCGGAGGTGGAGAGCTCAAGCAGCAGCTCTGAGAAGTATCTGGGAGCATTCCCTGATCCTCCACCTGGTCAACTGACTAACTGACTGAGGGACTGAGATGAGAAGCAGGAAGACCTCTCCAAGGAGCATCCCAACTCACAGTCTTGATGTTCAACTCTGAGCCTGGCTGCCCAGGTCTCAGCAGTGGCCAGGAGTGCATTAGGAATAAGATACCACAAAATAGGTGAGCTCACAGAGAATGGAATGATCAAGATGATCTACTGTCCAGCCACTGAGATGGTGGCTGATATTCTGACCAAACCTCTACCAAGAGATGGCTTTGTGAACCTTTGAGTCAAGATAGGACTTCAGGGGTGCATGCACGATTGAGAGGGGTGTTGGGAGTGGCAACCTTTGCATGCTTAATTAACTACTAGTTAATTTGCATGTTTATTGTAGGCATAGAGAGATAACCTAGAGAAAACTTCCTGTTTGTTTTGGTCAACACCTCTTCCTCCATCAGGTACACATTCTTTGTTCTTAAAAAGGTTCTCTTGCCATTTACATCTCTCTTTTGTCTTCACCTTTTGTCCTGAAAATATGCTCTGAGATCTCCTAACAGGGATTATTTTCAGCAAGCATGTGAGTGCTTAATTTCTTACCTTTCTTCAAGAATTGAACCTATGTAAAATATGCACAAGATTTTGTGATTAAACTCTTTTATATTTTTAACAAAAACAAAAAACAAAAACTTGTACACCAGTGCCCCTGTTCCTTGATACATCAGATCTGGCTTCAGTGATACATGCCTTGATTACATCTCAGTTAGACTACTCTAACACGCTCTACATGAGGCTGACTTTGAAAACTGTTTAGAAACTTCAGCAGGTGCAAAACCTGGCAGCTAGAATGCTGACCAGGACCAGTTAGAGGGAGCATCGAACTCTCTTATTAAAAGAAGCTCCATTGGCTACCTGTTCATTTCTGGGCATAATTCAAAGTGCTGGTTATGACCTGTAAAGCCCTATGTGGCTTAGGTCTGGGCTATTTGACAGACCATATCTCCCTGTGCAAACCTGTTAGACCCCTAAGATCTGCTGGGGAAGGCTTTCTCTCGGCCCACCACCATCCCAGGATCACCTGATGAGGACACAGGAGAGAGCCTTCTCAGTGGCTGCTCCTAACTTGTGGAATGCTCTTCCACAGGAGGCTAGGCCGGCCCCCTCCCTGGTCTCCTTTCACTGGCAAACTAAAACATTTCTTTTTAAGCAGGCATTTATATGAGCTGGGGAGCTTCATTTATTAACTTTTTGAAATAATAATAATAATATTGTTTTAGGTTTTATCATTGTATATGTTTTTAATGTTTTAAATTGTTTAATGATTTAAATGTTTTTAATGTGTTTAATTTATTGTTGGAAACTGCCTTGGGTCCCACTCTGGGAGAAAGGAAGCATGTAAATATAATAAACAAACTAACTGCCTGCTTTACCCCAGAAGAAGCCAAAGACTTCATACAAAAGAAAATTTTGGCTGATGCTGAATGTGGTCACACCAGTCTTTGCTGGAGCTGAATTGTCCAGTAGTCCAATCATATTGAAAAAGTTCAGCAGTAACTACATTAGTTGTCATACATTTATTTAAATGGATTGGGTCCAGATTTGTTTGAAAGACTGTTCATGACAAGGATGATATACTTAAGGGCCTGGGCCAATATTGGGTTCCTAGGAAACCTTCTGGAGTTCTTGTTCCCTATGAAATCATATCCCTTCTCCATGACAATCAGAGGTCATGATGCCCTGATGCCATATTTCCCTGTTGCCATTTTTTGACAGTTAGAACAGTACAAGTTGGGGAGGTGGTGAAACAGCACTAGGGTTTGTGCTGTGTTAAATTATTCATTCCTGTAAGAAGGAACAGATAATCAATTTTCTCCCTCCTGCAGGATGTCTTCAAGAAAAGGATAGTTTTCAAAGAGGTTCCACATTGAATCATAGAATCATAGAGTTGGAAGAGACCAGAGGAGCCATCCATGCATGGGGAGAAAGTCTCTAGCTATGAAGCTGGAGTTACCCTGGCCTGGCCTGTATAACTCCAGGAGAGTGTGTTGGGGTAAGAAGCATCTGAAAACATCTGAAAGGCTATAGACTTTCCTCCTTACCTTTTCCCCTTACCTGCACCATGTGACATTGAAAGGGTGAATGGAAGTCAGCCAGAGATCTGAAGGTATAGGATCCTTTCCTTACTGTTGTGTGCCCCCTTTTCACATAGGAAAATAAGTCTATTTGAGGACTGGATCACAAAAAGAAGAGAGAGGTTTGAAGAGTGATTCTCTTCAATGGGATTTTTGGACACTCAAAAAGCCCCTTTCTCATTCCCCCACCCCTGAGCATTAGAATATCAGAGGATACATATATACTTGAGGCATCATCAAAACAAAACGAGAAACAGCATGCCCATCATAGAAGTGAAACCATGTGGTCTGTGAAAATATACTTAGGAAAGCAACCCCAACAACACATGTTAGTTTCAACTTCCTTGAATTATTATGGAATAAAAAAGTGCCAGTCATGATGAGAATGGGGGCTGGATTGATTAGAATAAACCAAGTGAATTCAGAATAAGAAAATGTGAAGATCACAGTCATCTCTTCAAACACCATAGTTTTTAAGTTTGATTTTTCTCTGATTCAGTGTGCTTTTGAAAATGGCCTTCTCCTCAAATTGGTTTACAGCCAGCCCATTTCCACTCAGGTTCCAAGCATGAATAATGATTTGGAACTATGAAGGTTTAAGTATCATGTAAGATATAAGCCAGATTTTCTTGTCTTGTCTTTAAATAGAATCCTGTTGGTGCACTATGCCACTTTAACTATGCTGGAGTAAGCAATGGAAGGAAGAATTAGTCATTAGTGCAGCAGACATGAAGGAAATAAGATTTTAGTAAAATAGTCTGCTCTGTGCCAACAAAGTTGCTGTGCCTTCCCTCATCTTCGCTGTGGAAGAAGTGCTAAATTAGTGCACCAGTAGGATTTCTACCCATAATCAGAAATGGATGAAATTGGCAGGCTTGGTAACCCCTTCACATTACACTTGTCAAATTTCATACAAATAAAAGGATACATTTTTAATGAAACTACCAACAACATTTTTGTTACTTTGCAGTCTTGTAACCATTCTGTCTCAAGGACTGGCAGTGCTCTTGGCATTCATGTCTCTTGATCTTGGACTGGCTACAATTGAGATGTGTTATCCCTTGATGGCTTCTCTTATCTGGATTACTTGCTCAGAGTAGTGACTCCTGGAACAGCTGAAGATCTGGCTCCTGTTCCTACCTTTGCGTTACTGTATTACCTGTGACTGGCTTGGACTGGAATGACTGTCCTAAAGCTCTTTGTCTTCGGATCACTTGACTCTTGAATCATTAGCTGACTGTAGCACATGACAGGTTTCAAGCAACAAGGACTTCAGGAGTTATTGGGAGATTCATAGGTTGATATCTCTGATGGCCAGGTGCTTAATGAACCTGAGTCTGGGTTTCCATATGAACAGATGCTTCAGTGTTTGCAGCATTTTGCTGGAGAATAAGAGCCCTCATTCCCAGGACTCAGAGAAAGCTGCAGCACCCTGGCAATTTGTCTCCCATTCATCATTATCTGAGTCCTCCAACAGATGAGTTATGACACTATGAAGCCTGTCCTTATCTCTTTTGTGAACATCAAAGAAAGATGCATCCTTGTGACTGCCACGTCCTGTTGAGGAGGAGTCTCTTTTCAGCCCCCAGATGTTCACTTTTGGAGAGCCCATTGTTAACTGGGCAATAAACTCCTGACATCTGACTCCTCTGTGTCCAATTCTTTACATTAAATCATGACAGAGGAAGAAGTAGGAAGAGGACAGAGTGTGCTAGATTTATCACTGGTTTTGGAAGATTGTTACAGAGAAAAAGAAAGGAAGAGACCAGGAAACACTCTGCAACCAGCCAAAGTAAAAGTTTTCCTAGGGGAAGGAGAAGAAAACTAAGGAAGAACTTTCTAGCAGCATCTCCCCAAAGTTTTCACTCCTACCATCCAGAACCCCCAGTGTGCTCAGTTTCCTAGCTCCCCTGGAGGGCTCCCAAGAGTCTGAGAAAACTCCCTGGGGATCAGAGAAGTTCTCTCTCACCTGACTGGGAAGAGTCAGGAATCCAGCAAGGAGAAGAAAATGTTGAGTTGGTCCTGAGAAAGCTAGAGGTACACATCCTGATGGCTCAGTTAGGATAATTGCAGTTGTGAAGAACGATTCTCCCCAGCAAATTTCTGAAGTCCAAAATTTGACTGAATTTTTGAGGGCCCAAATTTTGTTCTGTTAAAATTCTGAGGAAGTTGACTCAGTAAGCCCCCACACTATTCTGAAGATGCCCAGTTTTGCTCAGTTTTCATTCATATACAGTGAACATTCTTGTTGCACAATAGATGGAAAAACATTTGTCTTCCTGTGAGTCACTTATCCATTTGTATGTAACAGATGCTTACATTCTCCTCAGGTACTTCCATTCCTGTATTAAAACTGCCTGAGTTTTCCCATATTAATTTAATTTAATTTGACTATTTTTCATGATAACTCAATCACATGTGAGATTTCTTTTCACCAATTAAATAATGTTTGGGAAAATAAAATGAGTCATTCCCCATCCACATGAGTTGTAGCTACTGAATTAATAAAAATACCTCTTCAGCTCACAAGTTGTCTTCCCGATCAGCACTGGGCTGACTTCAACTGGAGGACCATTTGTAGATTGTGCTGGACCTATCCCCTGTCCTATTTTTTTTCTACCAGACATGATAACATGCAACTGAACAGGGAGAATATTATCTGTCCTTTTTTATTATCTTGCTTACTTTTGTTATCAAGACAGGATTTCCTTTCTCAGCATTTTCTCTGAGGGGAAAGTTTACAAAATGAGAGGATGACAGAGCAATGCTTAGACATATAGTCTGCTATTACATGTACCCTGGATTATAGTGTTTATGGTGAGCTAAAATGTAACCAAGCATCCTAGCACAGTTATCTCCTTAAAAAAAATCAAAAGTGTTGCTATGTGTTATCAAGTCTCTCATCATCCTTTCCAGTCCCAGAGGATTGTCTCCAAGGGCTAAAAAGAAATGAACCAGCTGTTACTGTAACAAATATTTATTAAATAGCATTCCCAGTTCATAGAATTTGTATATTTGAAGTGTTCAGATACAAAGACAATTTGTCTGGATTTGAAATATTTTGCTTCTTAAAGTCTACACACTATCTGACAGCTTGACTGCTACATTTTGTGGAGGCTAATCAATGGGTCTTACATTTTAAATGCTAGCATTTCAAAAGTGTCTCTAAGTTGATCTGGAGATGTAAGAACAGAGCCACATCAAAGGGGAGAGACAGGGAGAGCATATAAAGTAAATTTACTGACACAGTACATCATGTAGATGAGCTGTGAGATTGTTTGCTCATTATTGAGGGCTAATAAATTTCATATGCCAATGTGATGCAGTGGATGAGAATGTGGATCACAACTTGATGACAATCACTTTTTCTCAACATGACCTACCACACGGGTTTGTGAAGATCAAATGGAGCTGAAGAAAGATAGCATTAAAACATGATAGATAGATAGATAGATAGATAGATAGATAGATAGATAGATAGATAAAGATTGTATTGTACCATAATTGACCTATACCAAAGTGTGCAATATAATCCTATGTTATATATAGGATATGTATATGTAGGACATGCAATCCTACTTTGTTCAGCTACTGAGTGTTCAGAGAATGAATTTGTGTAGGGGACTACCTCATGGTAGTAGGATCTGCTTTGCAGCTACACTGAATACAGAACTTCTACATCTATTAGAAATTCACATTTGTTTGGACATTCTAATGAATAAGCATAGGTTTTCAGCAGAGCCTGATGTCCCCATGTAGTGTTGGAAAATAACCAAAAATGCTCATTCTCAAAATTAGTTGTGTCTCTTGAAAATTACTATTACACACCAGGCTGTTAAGCATTAGGGACTAGAAGTTGCATTTAAAAATTGCCTAGCACTTCCTGTTCATTTTTCCTCAAGCTTCAGAATGTTAAGGAGAAGGGGTCAGTTGTGATAGAGGTCCACACTGCACAAATGTCCCTCCCATAAGAACAGGCTATGTGAGGGAGGATAGGAGGGAGAGTAATAGGATCTCAGGTCTTGTTGGGAAGGACTCTTTTTCTATGGGGAAAATAGATACTGAGGGAAGAAAATAATTATTTTATTATCAAGCCTTAACTTATAGTTTTAAAATTAAATATAAAGTGTATAACTTAGCACAAATATGTGTACTCCGGGGCATATTTATAAAATTTATGAAATACTTCCATTGTAGTCTTCTAAACAGAATTTTTTTTTCATCCTGTGACCCTTACCTTTCAGGACTGTTTAAAGAAATATTTTCCTCTATAGCATATCCCAAAATCTCCAGGAATGTCATTGTATTTTTGGAGCAAGTTAAAAATGTGTATATTTATTGTGTTACTGTTTGCTTGTCTATCTTTCATTTATTTTGTCAAACACTTGTTTACATGTCTGTAATTTTTAATTTTAATGCTTTTTTTTAAAAAAGTAGATTATTTCCCTGTCCTACCTCCTAGCTATCTTTTTCGTAGTATCTTAAAAGTTTCATAAAATACATTGAGGAAATTTTAAGAAGGTAAAGATTTACATTATTTTGTCCTTACAACTGAGGACAGATAATTGTCATAGTTTTCTTCCAGCTGCAGGAGAAAAGAAATATTCTCTGCAGTTTCCCCTGATATTTATACATCCTAAAATGTCTGGGGAAATTATTTTGTACAAAAATGCACACTGTGCAAAATGGATGTCATTCCCCACCCTGTCTCTTAAGACTGTGAGACTGAGGGTTCCTGCCACCTGTCAGCTAATCTGGATTCTGTCTAGGGTTCTACTATAATCTTCTGGCCACCTAAGTGCCCAATTTGTGATCTTGGTTGAACCAGACAGTCAGAGTTAACATCAATACTCCATTTAAGCATGTTCAAAAATTGCAATCTCAGGATACTTATATGGGAGATATAAGCAGACTTTTCGATAATCTTTTTTAGGTTATAATATACAGTCATAGATACAAAAACACAAACTGTCCCCTGAGGGAGAAGCACACACATATCAATCTCTGGGCACTTGCTTTTATCTCATAACATTACATTGCATGTATGGCATCATAGATACATTACATTACATCAGATGGACATTAGGATGTTTCACTTTCATAAGTACTGAACCTTTTTTTTTTCATTTCTTTAACAGGCTTTGCTATAGTTAACACACATACAAATAATATTATCTTAAACAATATAATTCAGCTATATATCAATCATCATCAGGTTCTTTCATACTGTCCATATTGTCTGCTAAGACATCATACAAACATTCCATAAGGGTTTCACATGTACAGAATTCTGTCCCATATATCATATCCATAACAATCTATATATGGACAAATACAACCTCATCTGTTGAGGCACTACACATCTCTGAACAGGCATCTGTGAACACACAGGCATTTAAGGTTAATCTCATTCAGCATTGTCCAATTGTAACAACATATGTTACAGCCATAGCCTAGGTGTTTGTTTACCATTATCACCTTTCAGCATGTTTGAGCAGGTTATCAATTTCTCAGGAACAGCCTAGCTGTGAGAGATAACAGTTGTCATTGATCAAGACATGTCAAAGGCAGTCTGATCTCTGGCTCTGTTGTGATTCCTTTTATTCTCTTCTTAGGCTTGCCCAAGCTATTAATTACCTAATCAAAATATATCTAAACAAAGGTAACTTATTTACACTTATCCAATCAAAACAAAGATTATCCACAACTCTACCTACTGTACGCTTGGAGTCTTTGTCTGCCAGTGATCTGGATGGCATCAGCCATCACATCACTTGCTATGGGTTATTCTGGGTCAAATCTACTGGATGTTCTTCTGTCTTGATTACAACTGAGCACATTACATCTGCTAAGGGTTATTACAGTTCACATCTGCTTACATGTACAATGTGAAGCAATTCCAGCCATGCTTTCTTGACATTTAAACAGCTGTTTCCCAGACTTAAGCTGCTGCCTAGCTCTCACTGATACCTGCACACACACTAATCTGTCTAGCTTCCTATGTTATATCTTATGTGCTATGCTCTGTAAGTTACACTAGGTAACACTGTATGCTTTATCCCCAGACCACAAAGTGAGCAACTAAAAATACCTGGCCTATAACATTGTGTGTGTGCATGGAAAAATTGTGGTGTTTTTGTGCTAACCCCCATTTCAAGATTTTTAATGCAAAATTTACAAAACTGAGCAATTTTGTACACACATACACATTTTTCTTTTGTTTTGCACAAAAGCAAGGTGTCTTTTTGCATGCACAGACACAAAAACTGTTTCCAGGAATTTGTATATTTTATTCTGCAAAATTGATGAGTTTTGTGCAACCAACCAAACAAAAACAGGAATACTCCACAGAAAAATAACATGCGTATTTCTGGAAGCAGCATATTTCATGTGAAAAACACTATATGTATGTATATATATATATATATATATATATGAGAGAGAGAGAGAGAGAGAGAGAGAGAGAGAGAGAGAGAGTATATGTATAAACTTAATGTGTGTATGTATGTGTGTGTATATATATATATATATATATATATATAATATTGTATATATAATGTGTGTGTGTGTGTGTACACACAAAACCACTTTTCTGTGCAAAAAGCCATGCTTCTAGAAACAATTTTTTATTTTTATTTTTTTTACAAATTGGTAAGTTTCATGCAAACCTATCTATCTATCTATCTATCTATCTATCTATCTATCTATCTATCTCCAAACAGGCCACTAATTGTCCACAAATCTCTATATGTGTTCCTAGAAACAATGTTTTCTGGAATAAAATAATGAGAGTTTTGTGTGAAAAACACCTTTTTATGTTAAAATGTTTTATGTTAAAAACTCTCACTTTTTATGAAAGAAATCTGATTTGTGCGTTTCAATCTGGCACAAAAATATTTCTGGAAGCAATTTTTTTTTGTAATGAACTATGTGGGAGGTTTGCTCAAAGCCCTGCCATTTTTGTGTGTAAAACTAATGTGAGAATATTTGGTGAACGCTGTACAGTACTCTTACCTCTATTTTATTCATCCCAGTCCCTTTTCTCAAATGTTGGAACCCTCAGCTTTGGCTGTGACATAATCAGCATTCTTTCAGTCCCTACAGACTAAATCTAACTGAGACCAATTGAAATCAGTGAGATTTGAATCTGGCTCAACTGTCAAAGGGACCGGAGTTCAATTAACCAGGGTGAAATCCCAAATCACCTAACAGGAAATTCATTGTCTTTCTTCCCTGGAAAATAATAGTATCAATTAATATTAAAAAAAAATTGTGTTTATGTGTATGTGTGTGTATTTCCATTCATTCATTCTTCTTATGGTGGGGGTAATGTGTAATTACTACCAAATGAGAATTATTTCTCTTTTGAATGGACATCATTGTCATACCCTGCCTTGGGGACTGTGGCAGTGAGGAGGAGGATTCTGACTCCGAGGCAAAGGCTTCCCCACAGGCTGAAGTGTCCCCAGAAGCTGGTCTAGAGGGAATTAATACACAACAACAACAAGGGCCTGAGCCAGGGGAACAAATAGAAGAAGACATAGCTGACACATCTTCCTTGCAGCAGAGATGCCATGAAAAGGAGAGCTTGCATCACTCAGCCGTTTGAATAGTAAACGAGCCCTAATGAGGGAACACCTGTGGTGTCAGCAGCTATAGATAAAAGAAGGCTCCAGCTGGCCTTTCCTCCCTGAGTCAGCAACTGGTCTCTTTGGTCTTGAAACCCTGTGCTCTTGGATCTCTGCCTGTTTGGACTATTTTGGATTTGCTCCTTTGCATTTGTTTGCTCTTGGTTGCCTTTCGGTTTGGACATTTTCTGACTCTCACCTTGTGCATAGGAGCTGTGCTGTTTGTGAGTAACTGCCTGCACTGCTGTAGACATGACAATCATGTACTTATTTATTTAAAATTCTAGAAAAGGAGTCTGACACTCTTCTTCCTTCAAGACATTACAGAAAGAAAGGTAGGTATGAAATTGCCCAGAATTCTAATTGGAAGATTTGACATTCTGTTGGGCATATTTGGTATCTCTTGTATGTGCAATTGAAATATCTGTGAGTGCATTAGATACACATCCCATTTCAACTTCTATACCTCCAAAAGAAAATAATTCATTTCTTCAGACACTAACATAGTGGAAGGTCCTAAAATATCCCATAACTTCCCAGTTCTAAGAGTTCTTGGTTGAAATGAATTAATCAGATTTATTTCAATCTGGCTTCAGATGGGATCATGGGATAGAGATCTCTTTGGTCACCTTAGTAGATGACCTATGCCATAATCTTGACAGAGGACTGTGCTCTTGTTGTTGTTTTTTCTGGACTTTGTGATTTTTGATACTATCAATCATGATATTCTTCTGGACTGCATCCTTGGGATGGGGCTCAAAGGTACAGTATCTGTCATCGTTCCTGAAAAGGTACACTCAAAAAGTGGTGCTTTGACACCATGGGTATTGGTATGTGTTGACCCTCAGTGTTCAGTTTTGTTCCCCATGCTTTTAAACATACACATGAAACTGTTGGTGTCAAGGTCAGAAACCTAGGCAGCAAACCAGCCCAGAGAAGGGAGTGTGAGAGCCAGCAAAGTCCAGCCGGGAGAAGACAAGCAAGCACTTTACACAAGGGAGTTCATTTACCAGAGCATCAAGCAAAAGCCGTAGTCAGAGTTCCAAAAGCCAAGGGTCGAGAGATCAATTCAAGGTAGCAGGAACTGGGTGCAGGGAGCAAGGAACAGGCAAGAGGAGAGCTTGAAAGAAGTTTGCCACAAGCAAAGGAAAGCCTCCAGGCAGGCAGTTATATAGCCCAAGACACAGGTGTGGCTAGTCACTGCTTCTTGAACTTAATCAAGGAAGTCTCCCTTTGCTCAGCTCTCTTGACTCTCCGCCTTGTTTGTGGGCTGATTTGTACAGGCTCCAAACCATCTTCAGAATCGGATCCCTGTTGCCCTAAAGGAGCAGGCAGAGGAACATCTGAGCCTGCTTGGTCCATGGCAGCAGGGGGAGCTCTTGAGCTGCAGGACTCATCTCCAGTCAGACCCACAGGGACCAACAGCTGCTGGTCATCAGCAGCAGCTCTGACAGGGGCTTCAGTTATCACAGCTGGGAGCTTTGGGGTTTGGTGCCACCAGTATGCCAGTGGCATGTAATTTTATCTTTCGTTTTTATCTAGTTCTAAAGAAGCTATCTTGGTACTGATCAGGAATCTATTGTCAGTAATATACTGGATGAGAACAAACAAATTGAAGCTTAATCCAGACAAAATGGAGGCACTCCTCAGTAGTTAGAAGTCAAATGATGGGTTAGGGATTCAATCTGTGGTGGATAGGGTTACACTCCGCCTTAAATTTCAGCTACATATCTTGGACGTACTCTTGAGCTCAGCTCTAAACCTAGAGGCCAAGGTTTTAGTGGTCAAGAATGTTGTAGCCCAATTAAAATGTGTATAAAAATCTATTCATGGAGAAATCAGATTGATCCACTATAACACATGTTCTGATTACTTTACATTAATGAACTCCATGCGCTACTGCCTTTGGAAGCTGCTTATAAATTCCATCAGGTCCAAAATGTTGTGGCCAGACTGCTGGCCAGAGCTAACTGTAGAGAAGATATAATTTCCCCATTGAAACAGCTTCATTTGCTACTGGTCTATTTCTAGGAACAATTCAAAGCACTGGTTATTGTCAGAGTACCTGAAAGTCAACTGTTGTTCTAAAGGCTAGAAAGTCTGAACATCTAGATTTTTAAAAAACTTATTTCTTTTAAGAAAAAAATGGCATTCTAAAAAAATACTGTATGCGCAAAATATATATATTCAATATATCCAGTAAGTTTCACTTCTATGCATAGAAGAGTGCTTCAAATGTGTACATGTATGTAGCTTCTTTTGTTCTTTATTCAATTTCATAAGACTTGTTACCTAAGGATATACAGGGTTTCTTTGACTTTGCACTCATTTTCTATGAAGAGAAAAAAATAATGTTGAGAAGTAATGAACCTGTCTCTCTTTTTGTGTGTGCACATATGTATGTGGATTATGGATCAGAATTGTCCATTTCCACAGACCAAACAAAACAATTTTAAAAAGCAAGCCAAAAAAGCCTCTACATGCCCTTTTGTGCATATTGTTAAAATGGAGATATTAATGTTTGGACATACCCGTGTTGACTAAAACATGTTTCTATGCATTTGCAGTGGGTGTGAGTTTTGTCCATGTTGCAAATGTGTTCATGTTATGAAATGTATTTTTTTTCTCCTGTTTCAAAATGATATTGAAAGCTTGGAAACATAACTTTTCATGCATTCAGTCTGAGAGGTAAAGACTCAGTAAATCCATTTTAAACAAATCTTTATAGAGCTAGACATCCCTAGTGCGGTTGTCTGTGAGGTTTTCCAACTCCTGTTTAGAGAACTGGAGGAATATATAAAATATGAGTTCTCCAGAGCATGTTCATTATCTTTCCAAAATATGTATGCCTTTTAGCCATTGCAAACAGAGCACATTCTTTAAAATCTACTGATCAAATACAGCTGTTATAGTTCTTAAAAAATCTTGATACTTTAAACATTATTTGGCACATTACATTGTAGCTGTTGTTTTGCCTAGGTCCTTGTCTGTTTTTTGTTTTCATTACAGCAAATCAACAACCTATTGTGTACTAATTATTTTGGTCTGCTAATTTTTAAATCCAACATTTAAGGTTATGGCCACATTTTTGTTTGAAGGCCCAGTCCCACCCTTTTTGTATTGTGAATCCTGATGATCCATGAAGGTTTATAATGAATTGTCAATTGGCATTGATTGCCTTTAAAAGGCAATGGAATGCATAAAAAGTGTTGCAAGCACTTCATTGTTAAACAATACATTCATCTGTGGAGACTATCAGAGAAAGGGCAAGTTAATAAAGTCAGGCAGAGGGACAGGAACCAATATCAAGATCCAATAGAATAAAATTACTTTTCATTACCACCAAAGAATATGTGCTTGAAGAGCTTCCCTAATATATGAGATGGGGAAAATGCATGTTTATTTAATAGCCCTTTGTGGGAAATTTGTGTTGCATTAAAATTGTGATTCTAAACTATTGAGTTGGAACTTATCACTGGGTCGTGAGAGACCTGTGGCTAAGTCTTCTGAAGGATAGCAATGAATATAATATGGGACATGAGACAATTAGGAAGTTATACTAGTGGAACAAAGAAGTCAGTTCTGAAGGTAGCCAATTTCTTGGTAAGTCTCTGTAGCTCTCGCTCTCTCTGTAGGTGGAGAAGATTAAAGGAAGCACACTCTAATACACTAAAGAAATTGGACCAAAGATAAAGGCTGTGTTATCACTAGTGTTTCAGTTTACCCAGGGAAAAGAAGGCTTCTTTCTAGTTATATCTTCAACAGCATCCCTTTATTCAAGTGAATGATCTGCTTTCATTTGAATTAGAAAAAGAAGGTTTCACTTTGGAAAATACATTATTGGCACTTCTTTCCATCCAAAATGGCAAATGGCAAATGGCAATGGCAAACAATCAGTAAAGAGCTCTAAAACTTCAGGTTCTTCGTTGCTGAACTGCTGATAGGACACTGCTAGTAATCTGCAACTGGTCCTATGATTCAGTGTGGCTGATAGATTGAATCAGCAGAATGGCTTACTCACTAGAAGAGACTCCTTTGGGGAGTTTAAAATAAGACGATTCCCTCAATATAAGATTCCCACCTTCCAGAGGTGAGGGAAACCAATTCAATTCTAGTTGGACAATTCACTGTACTATTCTCTTATGATTTTTTTTAAATAAGACAGTTGCGTATTTTATATCCAGATGCTGAGAACCAACATTACACAGAGCATATCACTTTGCAAGCTTGTGGCTCATCAACTTTCAGAAAGTTCCCTGATGAACTAGTCACTAGCCATCTTGCCTTGGGGTGGAGCTATGTTTGAGTATTCAACTGGAATATCAACCAGTCCAGAACAACAGAACAACCAGTGCACTAACCAGGAGAATGGAGAGAACCCCATGTGAAAGGCAGTATGATAAACCTTTCAATACAAGCTTGGAAGTACAGCTGTTTGCACAGCTGGGTGGAGCATAATCATGCTGCTACCACTGGAACCAGATCATAATACAGAAATGAAAAACAGAAGGCACATTTGGAATTCCTGATGGACTTTGTGTTGTGATATATAAGAATGCTTGCATGATAAATAAAAGAGCCAGTATGGTGTATATGTTTGCGTGTTGTACTAGGGAGACCAGGGTATAAATATCTGCCCAGCAATGCAAATCCACTGGTGGTGACCTTGGGCAAGTCATGTTTTCTCAGCGTGTGAAGAAGGCATTGGAAAATGCTCTCTGAATAATTCTTACCAAGACAAACTTAGGATAGGCTCACCATAAATCAGTCAGTTTAAAGGCACATAATGACAACAATTACAAATGATGAAAACAAAATTACAATAAAAAGTTGTAGGGTAGAGAACGTAAATGCCAAATGTTGATTTTGCATGTGAGAATAGGCAAAAGATTGGTTCCAGAACTGTAAAATTGGCAGGTTCCTCTTTTGCAGTGGAATCCCCCTATTCTCTATTAATTACTGTGGCACCCCCTGAAAAGCTTCCCTAGAGGGCAATGTATGATTGATTTATCACTGAATATTAAGTAGAATGGCTGTTGTGGTAGGGGAAAACCTGGGAAAAAATGAGTGAAAATACCCTTCATGGGAATCCACCCCAGTTGTTCAGACAGACTTTTCAAGAATTACTGAGGCTCACAGCTGGCAGGCAGGCAAGAGAGTGTGAACGCCACACTCATAAGAAGCCTCTCAAACTCAGAGGCAGTCAAATGTGTCTTTGTGTGCACTGTTCTTATCTCCCCATCTTTCCCTATCACATCAGATCCTTAGTGCTGATAAAAAGAACTTTGTTACCTGTTATTATTCACATTTTGAAATTCATATCTCAGTGCTTCGGCCATATCAGCATTTCTTTCTTTTTTTAAATCATCTTTATTCATTTAATACATATGTAGAGAGAAAAAAACAAGAAAAGAAAGAGAAAAAAATGACACTGACAGTAGCAACAATAACAGTAACATATACCATAATAACATAAAAAGGGATAGAAAATAGAAAGTAGCTGAATAAAGAGAGAAAAGAAGGGGGGGAACCAGGATTCCTATGGACCCACCTGGTCCTACTTATACATTTGTAGCACATCTTAAGTCATACTAGCATTGTAGGAAGTGAAAAAAGAAGAAAAATAAGAAAATACTAATAACATGTAAGTTTCCTTCAGACCTCTTAAACATCTGGTTTTAAATTCAACTCTGAGTCAACACCTCTTCTAAATGTAAATATGAATATATATAAATATAAGTACAAATATTCTAAACATAATCACTATAATTAACCTTCACTCCTCAAACTATTTAAATAATTTTTATCTTTTACAGATCAAACCCACTAACCATTAAGTCTCCCTTTTTATTTCTTACATGGTGCGTGAAAGATTTCCATGTTCTTAAAAAGGATTCTATTGAACTCTTCCTCAAAGTTGTTAATGTATGTATTTCTGCAGACTCTATTAATTTATTTATCCATTCACTTACTTTTGGAGTTCTTTTATTTTTCCGATGTTCCACGTATATAATCCTAGCAGCTGTCGCCATATATCTTATCAAATTCCCATAGTATCTTTCCTTATTATCAGTCCTGTCAATCATATTAAGCAAAAAAAAAAGTTCTGGTCTAAATAAAATTTCAATCTTTAAAATCTTTTGAATAAGCTTACATATTGTTAACCAAAATTTCTTTGCTTTCTGACACTGCCACCACATATGGTAAAAGGAGTCTTCATGACGTTTACATTTCCAACATCTATTCTTTTTTTTTATACAATTTAGTCAATTTACTGGGAGTTAAATATCACTTATATATCGTTCTATAAAGATTTTCTTTAAGATCATTACACCGGGTAAATTTCATTCCTATTCTCCAAAACTTCCTCCCATTGACCTCAGCATTTCTTGACTGAACGATATTTCCCTAGCTTTAGAAAATAATTTGGTTTATTCTAAGCCCAATTACAAACAAAATAAAACTTTAGCATGCCACTGACAGTGTAATCACAAGCACTTCACCAAGATGTTTCCACAGTGAGTTCTTCCTTCAACCTATTTGTCTGCATAGCTTTTTTTTTTCTTTCCAAATTTCCTTCCTGTTCTTCACATCTTCCCTATTTATGGTATCCCTGAACTTGTGTAGCTTGCGCTGCTTGGAGGGGAGGAGTTTGATGCCCTCCCCAGAGGAGGCCACCAATCACAGATGGCATGGCAGCGCCAGTCTACACCACGTGATGGGATGGGGCGGAGGCATATTTATTCCCTGACTTGCCCCACATGCAGTCTCTTTTGGATTGGTGGCATGAACCCACACCTCCCACCCTCATAACAGTGTGCAGCATGGGCCGCTTTGGAGCTGGGTAGGAATTTCTCCTCTACTTCATGGAGGTTTTTTCACGTACCGCACATTGCTGTGATAGGAACTGGGGAAATTGGCTAGAGTGTAGTCATTTAACTAGGAAGACACTGGGCAGGTAAGGGGAAAAATAACAGCTCAGATGGCCTCCTTGGGCACCCATTTTGGGTATAGCGGAGCCCCCTGAACCCACCTCTTGAGTCATCCAACCTAGAGGGTAGAAGAAGGGGCGCCTCCTTGAGGTAATGCTGGGATTTAACTCCTGTCTGAAGGGTCCTGTGACTTCACTAGGAGTTACCCTGAGAGTACCTCCTCCTATAGAGCAGATGGTGAACAACGAGTGACAATTGGGTGGCTAACGGGCTCAGGCGGTTTGCCCAAGGAAAGGTTGGGGGGTAGATAGTGGCTTGTCACCTGACCTTAGCTGGTCCCACAATTTACCTCTTGCTGCTTCCTCCAAGCCCAGAATGTGTAAATAGTTAAATAAATAATAAATTCAATAAAAGTGGCCCTTAGTTAATCCAAGTTCATGTGTCTGGACTCTTATTCTGGGAACACCAATTAGATGTTTGATATTTCAACAGCAGCTTGTAGTGAATGGGAGAATTATACATTTAGGGAATGTGAATCTCTTCTAGAACAAAATGTCCTAAATCTTCTCACTCACTCACACACACACACACACAAACAGAAATCAGTTTCCCCTCTCCAAACTGAGACTTTTTCCTGTCAAATCAGAAATGAACTTGGAGTTACTTCCAGTTCTGCATGATGGGGCTGATCTGGTGCCCATAGGATCCTGGGGCTGGAGAAATGGCCATTGGATCTTTGAAGCTTATCTGTCTCTGAATAAGATAAGTTTCCAAGGAGTGAAACAAGATCAAACCACAAGTTCTGATCAATGGAGTTATTTAAAAAGAAAACCTGAATTCAGTGGAAGACAATTGTGATCCATAAATTACTTGAGGAAAAAACATTTCACCTTTGGTCTCTTCACTCTCAATAACTTCAATAAAACCCACTTTGCAGATGGAAGTCAGATAACAAGGGATGAATGTGAGCAATTTCCATTATTTTCTGTCATCAAAATAGAGATTTGGAGAATAAGCTAGAGCATAGAAAATGGAAAGAATGTGAAAAATGATGGTGTGAACTTTAAAGTCAAGTAGATGGAAACATGGAGAAAGGCCATCTTCCCTAAATTCTTTGAACTGCCACTGAAAGAGATTCAAAGGATTCAGTAATGTTCCTGCAGTCTGCGAGCAAAGCCTGGGACTCTGAATAAAATATCTCATAAGAATTAATAAATGATAAATATTGCAGTCCTGCTCACCATACAAGTAAGGATCTATTCTTAATCAAAGTGTACAGGTTGTATGCCACTGCATCAGACTTCCTGAGAGGGAAGTGTTCTACCTTAGTCAAATATTAAGGCATTTATTCATGTGCAAAGCTTTGAACTCATCAGCCTAATTCAATTCCTTGGATCCTTCAGTTCTCTTGTGTTCTTCTTCAGTGGCTCTAGCCCTTCTTAATGAAATGTACTATAACCATGTAGGAAAAGAGAGCACTGAGTCAGTGATCCCTATTTTTTTTTTTTTTGTCTCTGCATATGTCTCCACAAAATTGCTGGAGCTTTACTACAGATAAACTCCTTCAATCTAGTTATAAATTTAAATAACAGCACAGTGAATTTTTGAAACTATTGTGATTGAAGTTTGTGAACAACTCAGTGCTTGAACAATCATTCATATAGAGAATCATCAGAAATAAAAAAAGATGTGTGTGGGTAGCATAATTTGTATTGTACTCCAAAAGCAGAAATGTTTCATACTGGTGGTATACCACCAAAGTGCCAAGATCAGACCAGCAACTGGACCTACCTTGCAATTATATATAAAATGTGCAATAGAGATGCAATAGTGGCTTTCTCGCTCACCCCATGTGACACCAGGGGTAACAATATAATTCTTCACGAGGTTTCTTCTCAGAAGAAGGAACAAGTCTTTGAAAACCATGCGGTTTCAAAAAAAAAAATCCTATTTGTAATTTGGCATTTATTCTGTGCAAAATTTGTATTTGGTTGTTTTTGCAGAAAATATAGCATTTAATGCATAGGAAACAGCATTCCCTGTGTGGAAAACAGTATTTCAGTGCAGAAATATTAATTCATGTGCAGACAATTATATTTTCTGTGCAGAAAAGACTCTTTTCTCTGCTAATCAATTATGTGGAATTCTTATGCAGGGAAAAAAAACACCTAATTACAACATTTTCTGCACAGAAAACAGCATTTTCTTTGCAGAAGTTAATATTTTTGCATTGAAATATTATTTTCCACTTAGACAATGATGTATTCTGCATAGAAAATTCTGATTTATATGCAAAACAACCACATGCAAATTTTGTGCAGAATAAGTCCCAAATTGCAAAGATTCTCATCAGTCAAGGATTCTTCTGATAAGGGTTTCTCAACACTCACATCAAACAAGTTTTTTCTTACCATTTTCTGATTATTTTTAAATGCTCTTTCCATTCTTAAGCAGGGAAGGCAGGCAGGTGAGGATCAACAGGCTACAGCCTTCTGTGATCCCTCCTACCTTCTCTCTACTTGCCATGTGTGTATCATTATCAAACAATAACTATCAGATTAGCAGCCATTGATTATCAGAACACAGACTGTGGGGATCAGGGCAGCAAACGGGAGTCTGTGATGAGGTGGGCCAGACATTTCTGCAAGTCTGCCTGCTCCCCACAAAGCAGGGAATGGATGGGGGGAGTACTTTCAAAGCTGTTCAATAGGTTGGATGATTGCATATGGCTCAGCCTAGTGTAGGTCTATGCACAAGTCTACTACTTCATGTTGAGCCATGCAAGATTGCAGCCATTGTAGGATATTTGATTCAATCCAAAATGATACCTCTTTCCAGCTTTGGGATTTTAAACATATCTTTTTCTCTTACACAGTAAAAACAAACAAACAAACAAACAAACAAAAAACCCTGATCCAGAGGCTTCTGCAGCCCTCCAGAACAGAATCAATGTGACCTTGGTAAGTCAACACTTACATAAATTCTATCAAATCAAGTCTAGTATGGATTACAAATGGGATTGAGGCAATGTTTGCTTCAGTGTACACCTTCTACCATCCACTTTAAGGCATGTTGGACTCCAATAATAACAGTAGTAGTAGTAGTAGTAGTAGTAGTAGTAGCTGCTATTATTATTATTATTATTATTATTATTATTATTATTATTATTATTATGGGTTGCATTGTTTTCAGTCAGTAAGGATTCTGTGTGTAAATGAATGTAAGTTAAACAATAGTGAAGAATAAATAAAATACTCCCCCCAAGAATTCTTCCCAGGATCCTTCTGTGGTCTCATTTCAATTCTAAAATGCATCTTCATGTTTACTCTTTGGAGTTTGCATTTGAAATTAACTGTACTTCACTGTTCTGTTTCTATCATATTTGTATTCTGAGTAGAGATGTTCTACTGATACCTAGAAATATAAAGTAAACCTGGATATGTGTGTGTGTTTGTTTGTTCCCCCTTTTTGCTGCATCTGTTTCATTCTTGCACAGAAAGTGCTCTTCCAAACATGTGGGCAGACACTTCCTATTCAGCAGTAGAAATGACAGGGCATTTGCTATTTGTGATGGAAGAACAATCTTTTTTTTTTTTTTCCAAATGCAAGCAGGAGAGTAAATGCTCAGAAAATCAGTGGACCAAACAGATACTTAAATTGAAAAAAACTCATTAATACATTCATCTATATGTGTTTTTGACAAGCTAATTAATGTGTGTAGATATATCTGCAAAAATGTATAACAAAAGCTTTCAGCCTGAGCTTCCTTTTATTTAAAGGGGGACTACTGAGTTGGGGTAGCACTTTATCCCATTATTTATTTGCAACACAAATTGTTCCCATCTCTTTTAAAGTATGAATTATTTTTGTTCAGCCCTGCTTAATAGCTGATGGCTCTGCACTAAAACTGGAAGGTTCCACCTATGGCTCTTTCCAATATGTTCATGCATAATTCCATTCTATCAATTTCAACATTAATGTCACTTGCAGTATTCTGTCCAGTTCTGGGCACTAGTTCAAAAAGTATGTAGACAAACTGTGGTGTGAACTTCAGTGGATTAAACATGGTCAATGCACATGGATTTTGGATCCAGAAGAAACATGATGTCATCTGCTACACACACATCCCTCAGGCTTCCTTATTCCTTCTGAGATTAGCTACAATCCTCGTAGTATCTGACAGAAGAAAGACTTTCCCAGAAGCAGTATGTTATTTTATGCTACCACTGCAATAATATATTTTAGAGTAGAATGGTCCTGAATGGACAATTAAGACACCTTAGTTTTACAAAAGATGTACTCTTAGCTGCTGTTTGTTGATATGGAGCAACACAGCTGCTTTCCTCTTTGGTCTTTTACTGTGGAGATGGCTACATGGACTTTCATATTTTATAGCTTTGTTATTGTTCATTGCCATCAAGTCAACTTTTTTTAATGGTGATCCTGTTAATAACAGATCTCCAAGACACATTGTTATTAACAACCCAGCTCAGGTTTGGCAAACTCAGGACTGCAGCTTCCTTGATTTGATCTATTCACCTGTAGTGCAGTCTTCTCCTTTTCCCACTGCTCTTCACCTTACCAAGCAGTATCATTTTTTTTTCTAATGAGCTATGTTGTCTCATGATATGTCATAAGTGGAATAATCATCTTGGCTTCTAGGAAGAGTTCAGGCTTGATTTGATCTCAGACCTATTACTATGACTTTTTTGGCAACCCATAGTTTACCTGGAATAGGTTTAGCACTTTTCTAGTCCTTTGTTAACTCATACTATAACTTTGAATGTATTCAGCACACTACTGACATGGTAGCCATCAGCCAAAGATCCTGCCAGTTCTGTTCATCTGTATATCTGTGACATGCAAAGGACTCAGACATCTCTACAAAACTTGACGTTCTTGTTTGATCGTCTCCAAAGATCTACCACAAACACATTTTCATGATCTCTATGCAGAATTTACTTTTTAAAACTGAAAGCTTGCATTCTGTATTGTAGTTACAAATTCATAACTTTGAGTTACAGATTCATAATTTTAGCACTATTGCCACAATTGTAAATGTGCCCTCCCCTGAATCCCACCTTAAACTCCAAGGAGTCACACCAAGTTATGGTGGTCTGTTCTGTTGGTGAGTGGAGTGCATCAGGATGATACTTCTGGCTTTGACCAGCCAGCCATCTCCAGGGCAACAATCAGAAGTAGTACCACTATCTCAATTCCTTGTCACACTGGTGAAGTCAGAAGATGATACTTAGTTATACAATGCTAACTAAATTGCCAATGTAGGTTTTGAGGCACAGTTTACACCTTTCATGCTTACTGATTTTAAGGAACAAGTGAACTCGTGTGATGTTGGAATTAGGAAAGCTGGCATCCACATTAAGAAAAGATGCCTCTTCTTCTGTTGTGCTGGTGGAAGGGGGAAGGTTAGGCAATATAATTTGGAAACTCTGAAATAATATTTTGGATATAATGTTTATGAAAAATTTCCTTAGTGTTCTTTGTATGACAGTATGACTCTTCAGGGGCATCAAATTTGAATAGCTTTTTTCCCCTCTGAAGTATCATAACCTACATCACTGAAAAGCAATTTGCAGTGCTGTAGAGGCAAAAAAGCAGAATGTAAGATGTCAGATATGCAAATAAAACAACTTTTATGCTCCATGAAGTACCACATTTTTGAAATTCTTGTATGCATTAATGGCAAGCAGACTTTGACCATATTTTTAACAGGAAAAATTAATGCTGTTTACTGAATTAATGATAAGAAAGAAAATTATCTAAACAATGATTTCTCCTTACAGAAAAAAAAAAAAGCACAGCCGGTACTGTTACTTTGGTACATTAAAGCAGCACTGATTCAAAGGAACATTGCCTTAAAAAAGATTTAATGGGACATGAAAACATAAAAATAATCCATTATTTTATAAGCCACTACAGCATTCTTAGAAGAAAAGCTTCCCATCCTCCATGACTATTTTTATAGATAGTTGGGAGGTGTCTTTAAATGTTCCTCTTGATATCTCTACTTTTCAAAATAGCTGTTTTCTTCCTAATGATAACTTGGGCACTTTGTGATCAAGCAAATAAAATTTGGGTCTCCTTCAAAGTGTATGTGAGGATAATTCTAAGGGAAGCTTAAAAGGTTGTATCAATGCCGTTAAATGTTGCCCACATTAATGGCTTGCCTATAAAGCACATGGGGGGGGAGTCTTCATTTGTTGATAGCTGAGGAGATGTTGAAAAGCACACTTATAATCTCATGTTCCAGCTGGTTCATTGGCTTGAAGGCACAGTTATTCACACTGTAGTCACATCAAGACAGGATTAGTGTAATGCACTCTGTGTGGGGATGTCTTTGAAAATTTTCTGGACACCAAAATCAGTTAAAAATTCAGCTGCCAGTAGATTTCAAAGTGTTAGTGTTAATCCTCAGGGTTGAAATATACTATGTCAAATCTACCTTGAATTCTCCCTTGAAGGCTCTGCTTCAGATTATCTCATTGTTTGGTGGAGGAGGGTCACCTGGGACACAGCCTAGCAATTTCTGAAGAAAGAAAAACAAAGTTTATTGCTTTTGTTTTAGTTTTGGGGCTCTCTGACTTTGTGGAGATGAACATCTACTATGCTATATTTGCTGGTTTTGTTTTCAGTACATGAATGGAAGTAGTTCTCTGTGTGGCATTTATGCATTTTATGGACATATCAGAGTGAGCTGTAGCATAAATATTGTTTAACAAACTGGTAAGAAATCCAAAATAAATTGCTAAAAAGTGTGGCCATATCCACAATTAATTTACTTAGCCCATTTTGTTCCCACACTTTCCATTTAGATCATAGGATATTATTTGCTTTTTCCTCTTGCCTAGGTCCCTTTCACACTACACTTAATTCCTCTATAAATGCCATGGCAAATTCTATGGAAGCCTAGGACTCGCAGTTAAGGGAAGCATAAATTCTCACTCTAGTGAGTGAGCTCTAGTGCCTCACCAGACTACAGACCTGATAGAATTTAACTGCCATGGCAGTGAAAAGCACAATACAATCCTCCCTCCACTTTCACAAGGGTTTGGGGCATAGAATCATCATGAGAGTGGAAAAATCATGAATAACAACCCCATCTGCTCCCCCTCTCATTCCTCGCCAGGGCTCCCCCCTTCCCATTCCCATGCAAAAAGGAAGGAAATGGATTGGGCTGGAGGCTTTCAAGAGCCTTCCTTTCCTCCTCCACAGTTCCACCCTTTCCTTCCCATGCATTTTGCCCTAGCATGGAGAAAGTGGGTGGGAAGGGGAGGAGGGAAACTTAGGAGGAAGAAAGGAACTTCCCCCCTGTATTTCCTTCCATTTTACATCAGAGAACTCACCCCAGGGCAAAATGCATAGGAATGGGGGGAGGAGAATGGGGAGGGAAGCACACCCACTCACCATTATTCAAATTCGCGAATGTCAAACCCACAAATGTGGAGGGAGGGCTGTATAAAGCTTCAATTGTGTAGTTTGAAAAAAGTCCTGGGGGACTGGCAAAAGTTGACTGTGTGCATCATTTTGCATAGTACATTATCTCCAATCTTTTTTATTATAGTAAAATTTTATTGAATAAAAACAAACACTACAAAGCAATACAAAAATATAAAAATACAAACACAATGAAATGTATAAATGAAAAAAAATACATAACCACAATACCAAACTAAACTACAACCAAGTAAAAAGAACTACAAATTACTAAAAATTGGTTCCCACCCTTGTTGTAAACAGTGCACAATAATTACACAGTTACAAATAACTGTTAGATTCTTAAATTTATACTAGGGTTAGTACTTGTTGCCAATCATTCTTATCACCCTAATTATATACCTACTTAATTAGATGATTAATAAACATACCTTATAATCAATTATAATCACTTATCAACATATTCTATATCAGTTTAAACTAATTGTCAAACATCAAAGAATAATAAGAAACTTCAAAAAATAACAATTCTAAGAAGAATTAGTATTAATGATTCTAACTTAATGATTAAAAATCACTGTTAATCACTTAGGAGTAATCACTTATGATCACTTATCAGTCTCTTATAATCATTCATCAATTAAATTCTTTATCCTAGCTTAACACAAATGTGTAAGTCATTCTTAATTTATTCTATGTTCTATATTAATCATTCCTAACTTATTCTTATTCTATATTCTATATTAAAGTTTAAAGAAAAGTAATAGTGGTAAAATTAATGGACCTGGCAGAATTGGATAAACTTACAAGTTTCTTAAAGAAAAATTCAATATAATCTTAATTTAAAATATAGAAACCTTTTATAGATCAGGTAAAGAACATAAACAGGGACTTAGCAGCTATAGGTTTTGGCTTCTAAAAATAAAATTAGAGAATTCTTTTTTCATAGAGACCATGGACATAAAGATAGGAATTTAGTTGCAGAAGAGATGATGGGATATAAAATAGAACTTACAGCTTGGGTAAATTTGGAAGAAACTTTTTTTGTCTGATTGTTGCTGTCTTACTTATATACTTTTATGCTGTATTTGTAGGTGGTGTTTGGCATGTTTATGAGATTTTTTTTCTATTTCTTTTCTATTTTCTTTTTTTCTTTTTTTTCTTTCTATTGTCTTTCAATTTGCATTATCTGTCTATTGTTTTTTTTTCTGTAAGTCATACTAAAAAGTCTTTTTAAGCAACAATTTTATAGTAATAACAACCATCATCATCATAAAAAACAAATAGTAGTCCCTCTCAAGAGAAAAATATTAATATTAAATATTAATAATCCTTCGTGTAGGAAATAACATCTAAAAGCAACAAACAAAGCAAAACTATTAATTCTAGTTACAGTTCTCATGTGATAATACAAATTCAGAGTTTAAATTTTTTAAAAAATCTATCATCATCATCATCATCATCATCATCATCATCATCATCATCACAT
Organism: Ctenosaura bakeri; assembly: GCA_948474755.1. Classification (NCBI taxonomy): domain Eukaryota; kingdom Metazoa; phylum Chordata; class Lepidosauria; order Squamata; family Iguanidae; genus Ctenosaura; species Ctenosaura bakeri. The sequence goes on from CAOLHI010002888.1 coordinate 343,222, forward strand.
CACTCATGTCATTCCCTTCCAAATATTCAGTATTAGTAAGTCCATTTTCCCCCTTTTTTCAGCATTATTAGACTCTTCTTCTGATTTTTATAGATCTCTTTCTTTATCAAAATCACTTTCTTTCTAAAAGCAAGATCATATTTACATAGTTTTGAAAGGCATTTTGTCAGCTCATTCATGCTCAATCTATCAATTTTTCAAGTCATTCTCAGCTGGAAGGAATAATCCTTCTGATGAGTTTGTCTACCAAAATTTGTGATTCTCCCTTTTGCTGAGAGAAATGTCTTCTAAACGTACAAATAAGTTGTCATGTGTTGGCCATAACAACTTCTAAGAAGATTCTAAAATATGGTTTCTCAACTTTTTGGTTGAAGACTGAGTTACAACATCACTTGAAACCTTCATACTTTTTACATCACTTTTATTGGCTCTCTCCAACTCTTGCTGCATACTCAGTTTGGTTCCGTTCAGTTCAGTTCAGTACCCAAATCTTGAATCATTTCTTGCAGGCTTCCTGTTGCATCATCTTTCTCTTGAACTTCCATAGATGTCTTTTCTGTTGAATCTCTACAACTTCATCTGACCTATAGTTAGGCTCTCTTGATACCTGTTCTATAAATGCATCAAAGTTGTTCTCAACAGAAACTCAGATTGGAACAATTATCATATGTGGTGGACCTGCCCAAAGGCATGAAAATATTGGAAAGATATACATAAAATCATAGAAAAAATCTTCCACATTCAATTCACCATAAACCCAAAAAATTATTTATTAAATGTACTTGATGAAATAGACAACCAAACTAATAAGAAATATTGGAAAATTATATCATATATAATAACAGCTGCAAGAATAGAATTTACAAAACTCTGGAAAAATGAAGATGTTCCCAAAATTGAGCAATGGCTACAAAGCATACCGGACATTCAAACAGCAGATGTTCTATCACAAAAATTGAGAAATCAAACAGAAGAAAATATAAAAAATGAATGGGCTCCAATAGAAAGTTGCCTTCAGTAAAAAGACTGAAAAATAAAAAGGTTAAATACAACAAACATATAAAGAATATTCAAGCATGTGTAATGGGAGAAAATACATTATTACATTCTGAAGGGTTTTAAGAAAATATGTATTAAAGTTATTAAATAGAATATTTAGAAATATCTGGAACAAAGAATATTTAAGAACAGTTATAGAAGTACGTAAATAATCGATAACATTTATGAAAATATTAAGATTTTAGGTAGAAATGCAGGAAGATAAGAAAATACAGTAAATCTTCATGTGTATATATAAAACTATGACACAGAAAATGTTTTAAAGAGTTTAAACTTATGTTTTGTATAAAAATGATAAATAAATAAAAAAAGAAACTTTAAATTGCCTAAATTCTGCCAGGAATCTCACAAAATATTCAGGTAAATTGCCATCCTCCACTAAGTCTTTTCTAATTTGATTGTCAGTTTCCAAAACTGAAGCGATAATTACTTTATATAAAAAGAAAAAAAAGAAAAAGAAACCTGTACAGTCAATACTAACAGTTACAGTCAATTTCCCTTTTCTCTCATGTTGTTATTTCATTACAGTTGATGGTTTACATTTTTTAACCATCAACTGTTCAGTGTATTCTCAAATAATTGTATTCCCAAACATAAATAAGAATATTTCTTATGTAAACTTTCTTAGGATGGAATAAACTGGCAGAATGTAAACCAGCAAGCAGATTGGCAAATGTGACATTTATTGCATTCAAGAAACACATATAACTAAAGCAAATAAAAAATCACTAGAAAATCCCAAATTAGGAAACTTGTTTGTAACAAGTATAGAAAAAAAGAAAAGAGGGATTGCAATATACTTGAATTCAAAATATATGGCCAAGGAAATCTTAAATGATAATCAGGGGAGATATGTAGGTATAGAAGTAGAGATGTTAAATATGAAGATAATAATTATAGGAATATATGGCCCATTGGAAAATAAAAATAATTTTTATGGAAAACTTTCAGAAAAAATTAAAGAATTGGAATGTCAAAATATAATTATGATGGGGGATTGGAACGGAGTAATACAATCAGAATTAGATAGATCAGGGAGCAAAAGAAAAAGGAAAAATAAAGGGAAATTACCAAAAAGTTTTTTTGAATTGACAGAAAACATGATATTAGTGGATGCCTGGAGGAGTTTATATGGGAGTCAAAAAGAGTATACATACTTCTCGGAAGTGTATAAGACATGGTCCAGGATAGACATGATTTGGAATTCTAAGACTTTAATGAAATATTTAAATAAGATGGAAACTTTACCAAGAAGCATGTCAGACCATAGTCCCTTACTATTAATTATGGAAGATAGAAAAAATGAGTTTAGGTGGAAATTGAACTTATTAAAAGAGGAAGAGGTAATTTAAAAAGGAAAAGAAATTCTAGAATGCTATTTTAAGGAAAATATGAATAATGGAGTATCTAGAGAAATAGTATGGGAAGCCGGGAAAGCAGTCATGCGCGGCTTCCTGATACAATGGGAGGCAAGAATAAAGAAGGAAAAAAGGCTGAAAGAACAAAAGTTAACAGAACAGATAAAACACTTGGAAAATAAACTGAAAAATACACCACAAGATAAAAGGATTTTGGATGAAATAAAGGTGCTTCAAAAACAAATATCTTTACAAGATACACAAATAATAGAAAGAAATATAAAACTAGCAAAACAAAAGAACTTCTTTTATGCAAATAAAACAAATAAATGGCTGGCATATAAGATTAGAAAAGAAAGAGAAAAAAGATTGATTTTACAGATAAAAGAAAATAAGAAGCTATTGATGAATCAGGAGGAAATAAAGAAAGCATTCGAAAGATATTACCAAAATCTGTTTGCAGAATCAAAGATTAATTATTTAAAAAGAGATAAGATTAGACAATATTTAAGGGAAGGATATCTACCTAAGATTAGTCAAGAACAAAGAAAGGAAATGAACAAGGATATAACTAAAGAGGAAATTTCGCAAGCCATCAAAAAACAGAAAACAGGGAAGGCGTCCGGTCCAGATGGCTTCTCAGCTTTATATTATAAAGTATTTTGCAAACAACTAATCAACCCACTATACGAAATAGTAAATGAAATTAACCTGGGAACAAAACCTCCCTCGTGGGGACAGGCAAATATCACCTTAATTCCAAAAGAAGGGAAGGATACACAAGAATTAGGAAACTATAGACCAATTGCACTATTGAATGTAGATTATAAAATATTCATGACTATATTAGCGGAAAGACTGAAAAAAGTGTTACAAGTAACTATACACACTAACCAAAATGGTTTTCTACCCGGGAGAACTTTAAAAAATAATACAAGGATGGTACTGAATATACTGGAGTATCATCACAGGCATAATGAGAAAGAGATGGCTCTGTGTTTCTTAGATGCGGAAAAAGCATTTGATAGAGTTAATTGGATTTTTATAGAAGAAACAATAGAGGAGCTAAATTTGGGAGGTAAATATATTGGATGGATAAAAACTATATATAATGATCAAAAGGCCAAATTAATAATTAATGGAGAAACAACACAGAATACATCTATAGGTAGGGGAGTCAGACAGGGATGTCCCCTGTCACCTCTCCTATTTATACTGATATTAGAAATCTTAACCAACAAAATTAGACAGGAAACACAAATACAAGTACTAAACACAAATACAAATACTAAAATTTGTAATCAAGAGTACAAATTGAGTGCCTATGCTGATGATTTAGTTATCATATTAGAGGATTCAAAAACAAGTATAAAAGTATCAATGGATATATTAACAGAATTTGGAATGTTATCAGGGTATAAAATAAACAAAGAAAAAACAAAAATGATTTTTAAAAATATAAGGAAACAAGAAGAGGAGGATATAATAAAGTTAACAGGATTTAAGACTGATAAAAAAGTAAGATATCTTGGCATCAACATCACAAAAAACAATGTAGATTTGTTTGATAATAATTATAAAAGAATATGGGAAGGAATAAAAGAGGATTTAAAAAGATGGGGGAAATTGGATTTGTCATTATTAGGTAGAATCTCTGTAGTTAAAATGAATATACTCCCCAAAATAAATTTCTTATTCCAGAATTTACCAATACTTGTGAATGAAAAACCCCTTAGGGAATGGAACAAAGACCTAGTGAAATTTATTTGGAAAGGGAAAAAAACCCAGAATAAAATTTAATGCATTAAAAGACATAAAAGAGAAAGGAGGAATGGGATTACCAAGCTTAAAACTATATTATTATGCAAATTGTTTAGAATGGATTACTGAGTTGATAAAACTAGAAAATAAAAGATTATTATATATAGAGGGAGAGGGGCTACCCTTTGGATGGCATGCGTACATATGGTATGGAAAAGATGTTATAGATAAAAACTTTAAAAATCATTTTCTAAGAAAAGCCTTTATAATAGCATGGCAAAAATATAAAAGACAGCTATATTTGAAAACAATTTGGCCTCCTCTGAACTCCAAAAAGCAGCCATATACTGTTGTGACTATTGTCTTAAGCAACCAGAAATGGAAATACATCACTCTTGTTTGTCTTCTGGTCCTTTTAAAGGGGAGTTTTGCTATTTCAAGCTGAATGGACTGGAAATGGCATTTTGAACTGTTTTGAATTATTTGGTGAAAAATGGGGGGAAATGTGGCTGAAAAAATAGATATGAGTCTATGCTGCTGGGGGCAGCAATAGGATTTAAATGGGCCACAGAATTCCCACTCCTCTTTTGTTGTTATGTGCCTTCAAGTCATTTCTGATTTATAGTAACCCTAAGGTGAAGCTATCATGTGATTTTTCTGGGACTGAGAGTGTGTGATGTGTTACTGCGGTAGATAATCCTATCCAAGGGTCTACAATTTAATATTAAAAATATCTCTCCACATGCTTGAGAGGTCCCCCGAATGAGCACGTAGGCAGGCACAGTTGAATGGCTGAAAACAGAAAAAATCCGGTCAGGCCAGTAAATTCATAGTCAGCCCCAGGAGACCTCCAGCCAGGTAAAACATAAAATACAAAAAGGGTCCTCAGCCCCGAGAAGCCGACTTGAAGGGATTAACACATCTGGCAAACAGCCCATCAAGCGAGGATGATTTGCATACAGCCGAGGCTCTGACATCCCCAGCAAATTCAATCATGCAAAGAACGCTGACATTTTGGAGCTTTGTTCTAACTCTTCCATCTATTGTTCTACCTGGGAAAGGATTAGCCCTCCAGGTACCTTTTCCCCATAAACAGACCCGGTTTTTGAGCCACTCTTTGGATTGTTCCCCTTCTTCTCAGCAGACCATCACTCTGTCCATTGAGCTTTCCCCTCAGCCCTCCATGTGCTAAGTCTCATCTCTCTCTCCGCTGCTGTCTCGGACCTCCAAACTTCTGGACCAGGTGCAGTATTCCTTAGTTGTAACCCTGCAAAGCCCCCTATCTAGTTTCCTCTCTTTTTATTCTTGCTAGGTCTTGAGTGAGTGAGTGCATAACTGCGTACATGCGAAAGTCTTTATTTTTAATAAAATCAATTATTAGACAATTTGGTGTGGTTTTTGGCTTGGCCTGACCCCGTAAACATTGGGTGAAATATCTTACTAGGTTACCCTGCCTCTCACATTGCTATTGCTTGTGCTCTGGCTAGTTTCCATTCCCCATCGTATGGAGCACATTGAGGTGTCCCCCAAGGGACCCCAGAAATCAGGTTAACAGATGTGCTCAAGGTTACCCAGTGAATTTCCATGACTGAACAGGGAATTGAACTGTTGTCTCCAGGCTTGTAGTCCAGACCTCAAACTGCTACACTCCTTTTTTAGACACATATATATATAAAAAGTTAGAACAATCTGTTTCCAATTGACTATGTGTGCAAACAAACTTCCCCAATAAACTCCTCCAAGGTCTAGCTGTTGAATCCAAGTTAGCAAGCCTATGCCTGTGTTTTATTTTATTGCAGGTGGAGGCTCACATTACTGAAATAGCCTTTTACACAAACAAATTACTTTAAAAAAAATCCCTGCAAATAGAAAATTAGAATGCATGGAAGAAAGTTTGGCTACCATTCTTCTCTGTGATGCTTCGTTGTTCTGTACAGAAGATGTCTATTTTGCAAAATGAGAGAACATTAATTCAGCGCTCTTAGTCCCACTGGTGGGCTGAAGCAGTACAACTCAGACACAGATTTACTATAACAGTGAAACCTTGGTTAAGTTTCATCAACTTAGCTCAGTTTCTCATTTCTGCCAAACATGACCAATGCTTTTTGAACACTGAAGTTGGCAGGTAATTCTTCACAGTTGTACCATGGCACTTCCAAAGTGATTGTCTGGATGACAGAATTTAACTTTCCATGATAGTACAATTTCTGGGTGTATCAGATTGCAATTTTCCACTAGGTTGTAACTGCAAATGGCAACATTAGTATGACTGATTTGCATTAGGGTATTCCACCGTGATAAAAACTGGAGACGGGAAGGCCTTTATGATAGAGACCAAACTCTGAGGCCATAAGTGAGCATTAGGCGACACTTTTATAATAGTTTCCATGTGTCTCCTTGCCTTAGAGCAGATGCTCAGTGCCTAGTATTCACCCATGCATACATAAATAGAGACTGAAAGGTTTCTTTATTGACATTCACAATGTCTGTGACTCTGGCACTACTCCTGAAATGTTCAATACCAAAAGAATTTCTGCAACACCAAAAGAAAGGTCTGGTGTATTCAAGTGCATCAGATACAGGGAGTTTTATTTGCTAGTCAAGATATTTAATTTCCTTTCAAAAATTGTTTCTAGGTATATGTAAACAGTCCAGCATCCAAAATTTCATTGTCCTGTGAAAACTATAGGCTATGTTTTAATTGAAAGCACCACAGATATTATGCCTACTTGGAGAACATGTATCACCTTTACAGAATACTTTCAGCCTAGAAACATTAGGAAATTTTCAGTGGGAATTCAGATGGAGAAATCTTAGTGAATGTTTGGTGTTCAGTTGGTATACTAAATGTAGGTTTTACTGCATATTGTGTTGTGGTCTTGCTATTTATAAAATTTAGGCTATAATCCTCAAGCTAGTCAACTAACATGATAACTACACATGCCAATGCTGAATAACTGCATGGTTCTTGTTGCTGTGTGCCTTCAAATCATTTCTGACATATGGCAACCCTAACGTGAACCTATCACAGGGTTTTCTGGGGGCTGGGAGTGTATGATGCACCCAGGGCTGCCTGCTAGATTTCCATGGCCAATTGGGGAATCAAAGAGTCTTCACGGTCATAGTCCCTGAGAAATTAAGTGAATATTCAGCCTCATTTCTATGTGAATACTATATTTTAGAGAATATACCAGTAGGATAAATACTTGGACAAACATAAAAAGAATGCAAGTGATTAATGAGGATTGGAATAAGTTGCAAAAGAAAGAAAAGAGAGGAAAATGTAAAAATGATCTGTAATGCTTATAAATGTCAAGCCACCCACCGGCCTTTCTTAGCACCTATGGATATTTTGTGATGTTTTTATTGAGAAAATGAAAGAAACAGAGAAGTTGTTATTAGGTGGCAGACAGGAGCACAGCTTAATTTAGGTCAGGTGAAAAAGTCTTTGGGCTGATTTGCTCTTGCAGGCAAAAACATGGTTGTTCCTTCCTTCTGTCTGCTGTCCTTATGTTATATACGCCAGCAGGCACAGAGGTTCTTTCTGGACCTTTTGACCTCCTACAGTTTTTTTTATGCTGCAGCAGTTTCTATGTGGAGCAATTCCAAACATGATTATTTATTTCCTTTTTCTTTCATCAATTTCAAGTCTCTCTTTCAGGGTCTGCCCTCACAAGGCAGCTCACAGTATGATCAGCTATAAACAACAGTAGATTAAAATATTAAGACAGTAAAATAATGAGAAGAAGAGTGCAATGTTAGAAGTAAGAGCAACAGGGATAAAACAGTCCTTAAAACACAATAACAAAAATACCCAAATATTGTTATTGCTGTGCTGTTGTTGATGATGAACATGATGAAAACATAGGATGGAAGGGAGTTACCATGGGTACCAAAACTACCTTAGTACTTTCACTATTGTATTCCTGCCCTCAATCCCTCAAGCTGCCCCTTCTGAAATTTTGTTACAAAAGGCAGCACTGGGATAATAGTCATCCTTATGCATCATTTTCCTCCCAATTTATATTGTGTTCCTTGCTGCCCACTATGCAACTGTCTAGCAGGCTGCCATTTAAACAGGGATATAAGTAAAGACAGGCATCCTTATTCTGTCATCTTCCCCCTTTAATCACGTATAGAATGGATGATACTTGGCTTAGCAGGAGTACCTGTGAAAAGAACCGTGGAATTATTGTTGAACATAAGCTGAACAGGACATAGCAGTATGTGGCTGCAGCAAAGAAGGCAAATAATATTTTATTTTGCATTAAGAGAACCACAGTTTACAGGTCAAGGGAGGTACCATGTTCACTGATGTATAAGACACACTTTTTCCCCTGAAAAATAACTTTTAAAAATAGATTATGTCTTATACACTGGTGGATCTTTTTTTCCTAAGCATTTTGCAACTGTGCAAGTTCTCAGCACAGAGACAAAGTGCACTAGAAAGTGAAGAAAAGCTCCAGAGGGGGAAAGGAACCCTTAAGGCTTTCCCCCATCCCCGCTTTACCTTCCACTTTAAATGGGAAGAGAAAAGAGGTAGCTCTGGGGGCAAGGGGGGAGAAAGTTCATGCAGCTTTCTTCTTGCCCCTCCAGAGCACCTTCCTTTCCCTTCCCCTGCAAACTAGAGGGGAAAAGGAAGGAGAAGAAAGATCCTAGGAACTTTCTATCCCTGCCTCTGGTGCTCCCTCCTTTCCCTTCCTCTGCAAAATGGAGGAGAAGGGGACAGGAGAAGTTATGCTATTTTTAAAAAAACTAGGTTTTTTTCTCCCAGAAAAAAATAAAATAAAATGGGGTGCATCTTATATGCCGCTGTGTCTTATACGCCAGCAAATACGGTGATAATCCCACTATATTTTGCATAATATGTTGTATTACTGTGTTCAGTTCTGTGTGCTTCATTTTTAAGAAGGTTATAGACAGTTTGGAGGATGTTCAAAGAAGAGCAACAAGGATGCTAAGAATCATGGGAGGAAAAACATGAGGAAAAGTTGAAGGAGTGGGAAATGTTCAGCCTGGTGAAGAGAAGACTGAGGGGTGACATGACTGCACTATTAAGATATCTAGAGGGCTCTTGCAGACAGGAGGATGTAGGTTTCTTCTTTGCTGCCCAAAGTCTAATGGTTTTAGGTTACAGGAGGGTAGATTTTATTGAACATTAGAAGAAACTTCTTAATGGTAAGATAAATTCCGCAATGGAACATATTAGCTAGATGAGAGGTGGTGTCTCTTTCTATGGACAGCATCAGATAGAGGCTGGAGAGAAACCTGAAAGCTGAGACTTCTAAAAGACCCTCCCTAAACTGCAAGCCTATAATAGCACTATAACAGTGTAGTGTGGAAATCGCCTCTGTGTGTGTGTGTGTGAGTGAGTGTGTGAGAGAGAGAGAGTAGCTGCCTGTATGCATGTCATGCATGTGAAACCTTTAACCTTGATGACAAACTCTATCCACTGAAAAAAACAATGTCAAACACCATGAGATTTTTCTGGTTTTCAACAAGAATGAAAAGATCAGCACTTTTTTTTTTTCCATTTTCCACATTCAATGGGTTTTGCTTAAAACAAAATCTAATACTGATACTATTGTTGGATTTGTTGGATTTTATACAAAACAGTGTTTTCTCTTTAAAATAATGGGGAGTTTTGCAAACTTTTTTTTTTTTGCAAAAAAATCTGGAAAAGGAAACAAACATTGAAAAATGCATCACACATCTTCAGTAATATACTGTAAACATGAATAAGCCACTTATGCTTTTGCTTAGGGATTGAGTTCTGGTAGAGAGGGCATCCTCTGTGTCCAATCAGTGGGAGAAATACACAGAGTGGGAATGTAGGAGAGACCCTTCTCCTTGGTTGCACCCAGGTTGCAAAATGCCCTCCTCATGGAGACCCAATTGACATTGACTTTAGTTTCATTATGACACCACACTAAGGCCATTTCTGCAAGACGAAGCTCTTCCGCATTGTCTCGCTGCAGTCCCAGGTCCAGAAGGGAGCGCGTCAGCAATGCTCCCGTTTGTACCCGCTCGGTCCATGTGGAAGAGAACGCAATGGTGCCATGTCTTCCTTCTGCAGCACAGCTGGGCTTTTTCCATTGCTACACTAAGGAAAGAAGCATCGCCAATGCACTTCTGCATCTTCCTCATGGCCAGAAGTGACGGGAGTGCTGCGTGATTGCAGGGGTGATTTTTTCCGTTTTGCAAAAACTGCGCAAGCATGACACTCCGCAACAGGATGGCAGCGGGATGGTGATGAGGTCATGTGGAAGCGCGACCTGCCGACCGCTGCCATCCTGTGGCAAAAACGCAACAGCAACATCGTGTGGAAAGGGCCTAAGACTTTCATCCAAATCTGTACACATGCGTGTCTTGAACTATTATAACCATGACAATTGTTGTATATGTTTTTAGTTTAAATTGTTTGATATTTCTTTACACTTTAAATTGTTTAAAATGTTTGTATTGTAAGTTGTCAGATACCTCATTAGACATGGTAGAATAAAAAATAAAAAATAATAAATCAAAATATTTGGAAGAGATACACTTATGCCACCCCACATCCTATCACAACTTTATACTAGTGACATTCCTACTTTTCAAACTCAATCTGGAAAACAACCTCAGGGAAACACAGGGAAATGAGATCAAGGCCTGTCAGTATACCAAGACCTGAGTTCATGCAGTTAAGTTGTTAAAAAAAGAAAGTATAACTAACAGGAGGTTGATACTGGGTGAATCCTATTGCCTTCACTCAGGCCCATGACTTCATTTTTCTTTCCATCTCAATTCCATGCATAGGGAAAAGGGGGGAAACTTTGTTGTTGTTTTAATTTCCTCTCTCTCTTTTCTTGCAAAATGAGAAGGTGATACTATTGACATATCCTTAAAATCTTCTTCTGACCTCAAACAATCAAATTTTTATTCTGATGGAAGGATGACAAAAGAATATGGAGTAAGGATTCTGGGTCTCCACAAATGCTTAACAGTAGCAAGGCACTGCACATGTACAGAGTTATTTTGACTGATAACCTAAGATTTTTGCAATCTGTTTACATTTTAAAAGACTATTTAAACGTTTCAAAATGCTAGAAGTCATCATATTGGTGTCTTAAGAACATTTAAGAAAAAGAGCTCAATCCTCTCTATGTTATTACAAACAGTGAATGACAGTAAACAGCATTTCAGCACAAGATTATTCAAAGATAAACACTGAAATTAATCAAACTCCCTTGATTAATCAAAATTATACATTATCATTCTGATTGCAATCATCTTTCAAAGTATCATTTCCCTCTGTAATTTTGTAAGATACATAATCAGTAGAAAGGAACCCAGAGTTTCTGCAACCTAAACAAGAGCTGATAAAATTCATGTTGACAAAAATGCCTAAAATAAGTTAGACGGACAGGAACAGACTGGCCTGAGGGGACCCTGAACTACCTAATAAATGTTATTTGTAAAGTCTAAATGACATCTGAACCAAATTTTCTCTCAGATGGTTAAGTGAACATATAAGGTTTCTGTTTTAGGTGCTTTCATTTCATCAAGATTTACCGATTAAAAAAAAATCTAAATATAATTTTGCAGGTAAAGAACACCTAATTATGATACTATTTCAACTTATGTTTTCAGGGAGAAGACTGTTATAAATTAATCAGCCTTCCCCTCTCTCTCTCTCTCTCACACACACACACACACCCCACACCTAAATCTGATGTTAAAGGAGTGGAATTCCCCAATCCCCTCAAGCAAGAGTTTCTTTTTAACTCTTCCCTTCTGCAGCCCCTACTGCATACTGCAAAATCTGCTCCAGGGGGTTCCCTGGGCCTCTTGAGAAAAATTGTGTGGGGAAAATGCAAGGGTACAAGAGGGAGGACAAATTTAGTTCCGTAAGGTCTGTTTCTCGGATGCAGAAAGACCCCATACATGTCTGAAACACACTTTTCTGTCTTAAGCCTTCCTCAAGCATATCTAATTTGGGAATGATCACTCAGAGGCTAGCTAACTCTCTTTCTTCTACAATCATCACTCCATTCTGACAAAGATCAGGCTGATGTACTCTAGCAGAGTAAACTGGCACATTTATGAAAATGCACAGAACAACAGCATACATGATTTAGGAACTTAATACAGACAAGACTCATATTAGTTATGCAGAAATGAAACAACACAGATGAGAACAGAACTTTTCCAGAAGGGTTGAGAGATCACAACAAAATAGCAATTCATGGAGTAACTCAGGAAGAGAGACACAGAGCACAAATGAGAGGAGAAACAGCAGTGAACCAAAGATGCCTACTTGGTCAGTGTTCTGAAGGAAAGAAACAGATTGAAGGAGTCAAAGTTGGAAAGCTGACATTGAGACAGAAAGACAATGTTGTGCATTTCTTTCCTTGCAACCTGCATCCAAACCTGTCAACAGTGTGGGAGGCCTTATGTTGAATACAGGAACGCTTTCCTCAGAAATGGTGGTAAGATTTAGGCCCTTTCTACACGGGTATTAAAACGGTGTAGTGCGACCTCTGACGGAGGTCGTCTATACCGTAAAATGGATTGGAGCAGATTACTTTAGTGTAATTCCACACCCCAATCCGTGCTAGGGCGCCCAGAAGTGGCGCCACCGCATGCTTTTTAAAAACCACTTTTCATGTGGTTTTTAAAAGGCACGGGGCGTGCAGCTGCGTCACAGTGCCCGGCGTAGGTTTGCAGATGCGCGCAAAGGCATGCCTGCAGATCTGCCGGGGGTGGGCTTTCCAGCTGGCAAGCTTCTCTGGTTGGTGGAGAGCCCCCGCCAGCTGGCAGCTGCCATTTTGGACGCCGCAGGACGCCAACGAGTGTGGAGCGCGAAAACGCGCTGCTCCACGCGGTGATGGACTTACCTGGATGCAGGTAAGGTCCATCCTAGCATGTTTTCACCCGTTTTTTCCTCCATGTGTGGAAAGGGCCTATATCAAACAGTTACTGGAGGATTTCTCTCTCTCTCACACACACAGAGGTTTTGTACTTTTTTCTGCACAGAGATTTCAAACTGCCTCCCCCCCCCCAAATCACAACAATCACAAAAAAATTTCATAATCTTATGCAGCAGGGGAATTTTTTTTTAAAATTATTCATTTTTTCACATGAACACTACAACAGGGAAGATTTACATTACTATTCTCTCCATGAGAAAAGTAAGGGATGCAGTGACAGAGAAGGATGTGCCAGCATCTTTTTTCCATTCTCATGTGTGTATTAAATGATTACATTTATCAATTTAATGGGACCAGAGAGAGCTACAGATGCATTTTGTCCTAATATAAATGGCAACTAAGTTTTCCAAGCAAAATGAAGGCTTTTAAACCAAGGTGGTCATGTGGGGACTCTAATGAAAGCAGAATGGTACTCTCTGGCAATAGTGCTGAACTATCTGCCACCAAACCAATAAAATACTAATAAAATTGTTGAGAAACATCCCTTTAGCTACATGCAACATATTTCTGTCTAAATAGCTAAAGCTACTGAATCCACAAAATGAGAGTCCCAGATTACAGACAGAGACATTGTTTTCCATCATATCTCCATGCAGGTTGCAAAATTCTCTTGCATGATCAGGGGCAACATTCACTCCAAAGAAAGGCAGTGAACACCAGGTTGGAAAGAAAAAGGCCACAACTCTTTATTGGCTACAGATACAAATAGGATTGGCACACACATGGGTATGGATCCAGACATTGATCAATCCACCTGTTGACCAAGGAGCCCAATCCACCGGTCATAGCTTGTTACCAAGCATAACAGGAGGGAACCATCTGGATGTATTTCTCCTGCCACTAGGGGGTACATGCTGCATAACCTCCCAAACTGAGCATAACCACCAGTCCAATGCATCCCCTGAACCATTTGGGAACCCCATCATCCCCCACCCATGTGACATTTGTTACCTGCTGTCCCAGATCTAATACCCATGCAACCTCCAAATAGGCAGGCCAGGAGGTGGCATATACAATAAAATGTTTTGGCACATACAACAAAATGTCCCTTCAAAGTGAGGAATTTTGAAATTCAATTTCCTTCAGCTCTATCTAAAAAAATAACATATAAGGTCAATATTTTAAAAGTTCTAATATTCAAAGTATCAGATTTGTCACCAATATATTTACCTTGTAATGGGATCAAATTTGAATTTATAAATTTTGAATTCCTACACAGCAGTTCTACATAGGTTTATTCAAGTAGTAATGTGCACTGAATTCAAAAAGGCATACTTGAAGGCAAGGAGACTGATGACTACAACACATCTCTCAATGTTTTCAATGAATCTTAATGATTCCAAAGCTATCTGGAAACCAGAACTCCCAGGAATGATTCTACCCAATGGACTACAGCAGCTGAAAATAAGCAATTACATTGTTAAAATGTTTTAATGCTTTATGTTTATGTAATTAGTTTACAATTCTTCCACAATTTAACTAGTTTATTCATTTAAGCAAGAATTGAGATGTCAGTATACAATGAGTACCAACAGGGTCCTTAACAACTTGGAAAATCAGGATGTTCATTTAAGTGTCTAAAGAGAAGTATAGTTAGCAAAATTTGATTATCTGATTGCATTTGATTATGTCCATTGGGTTTAATAGACAACCCTGAATTTACATGCAGGCTAATTACTCTAAACATATCTTAAAATTTCCAGATGTAGATACTTTCATAGAACACTCAGTATATAAATGGAACAACTGAGTAAATAACTGAGTAAATAACTGAGTAAATAACAAGACAATGTCCTCTTTTTTTAATTTCACTTACAAAGAAGTATTGATAAAATGCTGATCTTTATGAAAAAGTGTGTGGGTTTTGTTTTTTTTTGTTTTTTTGTATTAAGTCCTAAATTGTGAATAACCGTTGAAAACTGTGTCCATTTCTGCATGACGAAGCTCTTCTGCGTTTTCTTGCTACAGTCCCGAGTCCAAAAGTGAGCACGTCAGCAATGCTTGCTTGCTTAGTCCATGTAGAACAGAATGCAATGGCGCCATGTCTTCCTTCCGCAGCACAACCTGGCTTTTTCCATTGCTGCGCTATGGAAGGAAATGTCACCAATGCACTTCCACATCTTCTGCATGGCCAGAAATGAAGAAAATGCTGTGTGATTGCAGGCGTGTAATGGATTTTTTTCCATTTTACAAAAACTGCACAAGTGCAATGCTCCATGACAGGATGGCAGCGGGACGGTGATGACATCATGCGGAATTGCGACCTGCCAACCGCTGCCATCCTGTGGCAAAAATGCAACAGCGACATCGTGTGGAAAGGGACTGTGTCATTTTTGAAGACTTTCTCGCTGAACTTGCTGAAATTACTCTTTGCTACCTTAGAGAAGAAACTTGGGGTAGAATTACATTCTTATGTGTAATACCCTCATTTTGGTTATCTAGGCTTCTAGTGAAAATACAGATTTGATTTGTTCTAGGACCCATTTATGCAGGTCTATGGTATCCCCTTCTATACGATCCAGGAATGGTTTCTAGGTGAATGGAGTTACACTCTTCCTTCAGACGTTTTTACTGTTAAGCTGTATAACCAGAGAGTATGCTGGAGGTGGGTTTGTACCCAGTGGCTCCCATCTTTTTCAAGTGGCTCGATTTCCACACACTTTGGAAATTTCCACACATTCAAACCTGAATAGCACCTATAAAATCTCATTCTGTTACTTTGTAAAAGTTTGGCATACTATGTTGTATTCTTATGCTATACCTTCATATATAAGTAACTTTTCACTGGTTATATATGAAGATAAGATGTAAAATTTAGAACAAGATATTCCACTCTGGCCCAAGTCTGTTTTCAAACAGAATCTGATTAAACTTCCAAGATGCCATTAAATCTATGCTGATTAAATAAATCATAAATTAACTCTCAGCAGACTTTAAAGTTGCTGCCGGCTTAGTATCAAGAAAAATGCTAGCCTAAAGAGTAGAACTGAATAAAGAAAAAGCTGATATTAAAAGGATGGCTTTGAATCTGGTATACATGTCAATGCTTTACTTTCCAATTAGTAACTATTGGCATCAGCAATATTATATGGCAAAAGTATATGTTGCCTTATAATCTAAGAGCCAACTTAGATACAATGCATAATTAGAAAACATCTTAGGGTTTGTTTCTATTCAGTAGCAGGGTGGGAAATTTCAATTAAGAGGTGTGTGTGTGTGTGCATGCGTGCATGCGTGATGTTGGTGAGGAATTAAAAGCAGGAAACAATACAGCCTTAATTCTAACAAAAATACTTTCGATGAGAATTCTAATTCTGTTCTAAGCTCAATAGTAATTGGAAGGAGTGGAACTTGTACTGGGGTTGTTGCTAAGGAAAGAAGGGTTAAATAGAAAAGAAACCTGATATGTTTTGTGATTACATGTTTATCAGCTTTTCTAGCTGTTATGTTCTCACAGTGCACTTATTCTCTTTCTCACACACACACAGACAATTGTGCATGGTTTTTTTTCTTTCAGAAAAACGTTAGCTGGGATAAAAGAGAGTTGTGATTTATGAATTTTCCATGAAGCTTAGGGCTTAAAAAATGACGTTCACAATAATTTCAGTTATTGCAGGTATATGTTTTGCAATTATATATGAAAGCAAAGATCATTGTTTTATCTTTTGTGTTTCCACCAGATATACCTGTGAAGATGGTGGGACAAAGAGAAGGTCCTCCCCAATAGATATCAAAGCATAGTCTGATTTGTAGGGGAGCATGCAGTCCTTCAACTTGGACCTGAGACATATAGGGCTTTATAGGTAACAACCAGCACTTTGAACTGGACCCAGAAATGAACCAGTAGCCAGTGGAGTTGTGGCAACAAGAGTGCTGTGTGTTCCCTGTAGCTCATTCCAGTTAACAATCTGGCTGAGACTAGATGCAGTTTCCAAAGACTCTTCAAAGGCAGCCTCACATAGAGTAAAGTAAAATAATCTAACCAGGATGTAACTAAAGCACATGTCACTGACATCTCAAGGAACCAATACAACTGGTACACAAATTTAACTATGCAAATGCACTTAGTTGCAGCTGATGCAACATACTAAAATTTATGTTCTTTAAAAAAAAAAAAAACAGGGAAAAATATGACAGGCTGAAATTCTGTTAGTTAGTCCCAACTCGATGAGGATGAGGATGATTTATTAACTTATATTGTGCCTTTTCTATAATATTGGGACTCAATGAGGCTTACAAATTAAAATGATTCTTATATAATTAGAAAACATAGAATAAGTTAAAAATTAAAACACATTTAAATTATTAACTTTATTAAAACAATTTAAAATATAAATTTTAGTATACTTTTTAAAATATATAAATAGTTAAAAAGTATAATTTTAAACAATATAGCACCCAGTTACTAGCCCATTCCTTAAAAGCTGTCAGTTCTAATAGTCTATCTGGATTTTTTTTTAAAGTCTTTGCCTTCCAATGGAAGGATAATAAGGACAGGGCCATTCAAGCTTTCCTAGAGGGAGTTACAATATCTGGGGTCAGCCACTGAGAAAGAGTCTCTCCTGTGTTCTTACCAAGCATACCTGTGAAGGTAGGACAGAAGGAAGGGCCACTTCTGTGGACCTCAGGGTCTTGGTAGGCTCATACAGAAAGATATTGTCAATCTGAACGTAAGCCATAGGACCACTGAATCAATTGTTGAATAGTTGGGTAGCATTCGCGTACTGTTTATTCAATGAATATGATCTCATTGAAACTTACAATAGGATCCAGGCCAGAATAATCATTCTGGAAAATATCAGAGACTAAGTAAATGTAATGAAACCATTTCATGATTTCTTTTCAGGATTTTCATGTAAAGAATAATAATGAAGATGATGACTAGTTTGCATTCTGGGAGCTACTTTTAGGAAAGGATCATAACGTGGTTTTAAGCAGCAAATTAATTAAGCCTTAGAAAACCCCTTTGGGGAACTATGGGATATGGATGTATTACTGGATCCACCAATGAAAACCAGTCATCTCTGGGGTAGAATAGAGCAGCTGTTTAACAAGGTACAACAGTAATTGTTTTGGACAAAAAGAATACTTCAACTAGCAAAACTACATGGAGAATTCAAGTAGGGAAAAGATAATTGCTTCAGTTGATTTTCTTGCCTGAAAAGGGGAAGTAATGTTTTCCAAAACTCAAGTAGTGGGAGTTTTACTAGCCACAAAGGGTCAGAACATTTGGGCATAACAATGCTTTTAGAGCACTCGCCCTCCAATTGCCTTAAGTTAATTGCATCAAAAGGGAATATGAATGATTCAGTTTCCATTTCAGGAATGCAAACTATCCATTTTATGCAATTGCATGGGGAAAAAAGCCAAAATATTTTCTGTACACAAATGAAAACCATAAATGAAAACTACAAATGCAATTCAAGACAGAACTTGTAAAGCATACACACACACACTAAGAAAAGCAAGATAAATTCATCTGTTTGATTACTCCCTACCTCTACCTTAATTCCTGTGTCTTCTGTAGCGTCATGTTCTACTTGGAGGAGAAGGAGTAGCAGAGCCAAGATAACATGCTCCAGTCAGACTAAAGGAGGTTGGCAATCTTGTCACGACACTGGAAGCAGCAGAGCCCAGATCATTGCTATAGGTTGTATTCGATATTCTGTCTGTGTGGTTTTTTTTTTTTTCAGTTTCAGACCTGTGCTGGTTAATAGAAAGTTGTTAAAATGAAAGTAACTCTACATAAATTAAGAAATCATGCTCTGTAAGTTTAATAGGATATGTACCTGGGTAAAAAGACAATGAAAGAACAAAGCTTGAGAGCTGAAATTCTATTAGCCAGCCAAAAATTAAACCAATGTTATATGGCAATTAAGGGTCTATAAAAACTATTTTTTAATATACTTTACTACCAAGAAAAACAAAAACAAAAACAAAACCCTCTACTATTGAGACTTTCTGGAAAAGCATTTTCAATCCATATGGACCTCTCCAGCTGCTGGGGAGGAGGTGTTACCCGGCTAAACGCCCCCACACCATGATATGGTCTAATTGTCATATATTTAATTGCCATGAAATATATATTATGCACTGACATGGCAGTAAAGCTATGCTGGTGAAGAGCACTGGCTGAACAAATGCAATGCAAACATAAGTCAAATGAGACCTCAAGGCATAGCCAGGTCATGGTCAGGAAAGCTTTGGCAATCACAGACTTGCAAACATCCCTCAATGACTCAATCTTTGGAAACAATAGCACCCAAAGTTGCCTCTGATAGTCTTCAACCTACTCCCTCTTCCTGCCAGTTTTTTCCTTTGTCTCCATACCTGCCCAACCATTAAGGAGCTATCACAATTCCCATCAGTCCTTTGTTACCTAATGCTAAATCCATTAGTTCATTCCGGACCCCATTGCTTACTATGCCAGAGAGCCAATAGCACCTTCCCCCTAATTGTGGAAACAGGGAATTTAAACCCTGACTCAGACATAGGCCATTACTCTGCTGCTCCAATTCCCATTCTTGTACTATCCTTGGATCCTTAGTCTGAATCACATCACTTTGTCTCTTCTCTGCAGGATAGGTAAATATCACCCAGTTCACCCTAACTTCTTGCTATTCAATTTTTCCTCTCTTTCCTTTCAGTTAGCCTTGTGTGATTCTGAGATTGTTTGGATCTTCTGTTTGTGTGAGATTGATACCCCCTCCCCCCAATAAAACAAATATTCTTTGAATCAGCAGCTGATGTCCCTGCATTAGTACTGGTATAAACAGGTGTAAAAGATCCTGCTAGGTTACCTCCTTCTTGCAGTCCTCCTCTTTGAGCTAATATTCCTCACTGTTTCATGGGAGCTGCTGTAGTCACCTGTAACACTTGTGGCATGTTCCTTTTCTTGCCACAAGAGGTTCTCGGATACACCTGCACCAAGTGCAAGCTGGTCACCTTCTTGGAGGAGAAGGTTCGCCAGCTGGAGGCACGAGTTTCTGATCTCCACCTTATCAGGGAAGGGGAGGAGTTTTTGGATAGGGTAGAGAAGACCTACCGGAACTCCAAGTACACGGAGGAGCTGCCAGATCAGGAAGCCAGTACACCGCGCCAGGAAACGGAGGCTTGGGCAAATGTCACACGGAGGAGTAAAAGGACCAAAAAGGTAACAGAGACTCTTAACCTACACAATCGCTTTGATGTACTTGGACTTACAGACAATGAGGAGCACTACGCAGAGGGAACAGAATGTCAACAAGAAAGAATCCAACATCGGCAACAGGAACTAGATCAACGCTCCCAGCCTCAACAGAATGCTCAGGCAGTCCTAGTAAAACACGCTTATCGAGGAGCCCAGGGGAACCCTCAGAAGAGGCGAGTTCTGGTTGTTGGGGACTCTTTGCTAAGAGGAACTGAAACAGCAATCTGCAAAATGGACAAGCTCAATCGAGAGATCTGTTGTCTTCCTGGGGCCAGGATCAACCACATAACGGAGAGGCTAACCAGGCTAGTCAAACCCACAGACTATAAGCCCCTCATTTTGGTTCATGTCGGAACCAATGACACTGCGAGGAGCAGCTTTTACCACATTGCAAAGGACTACGAGCGTATGGGGACGAAGCTTAAGGATCTTGGTGTGCAGGTGGTCATTTCGTCTCTCCTCCCTGTTCAAGGATACGGCGCAGGTAGGGAAAGGGCAATAGTAGAGGTCAACAACTGGCTCCGCACATGGTGCCGCCAACAACGGTTTGGGTTTTTGGAACATGGCCTGAATTTCCATGAACATGGGCTTCTGGCGAGGGATGGGCTGCACCTCACAAAACTGGGCAGGAATGTTTTTGCAAACAGTCTTGCAAGGAAGATTAAGAGGTCTTTAAACTAAGTTCCACTGGGGAGGGAGACAATATTATTCAGGGCAAGGACTCAGAGAACACAGGGGAAAAAGGCCCAAATGATACTGGACAAGTAGTACAAGCGGCCAATGGCGGGAGGAGTAGAATCAATAGTACAGGACTTGCAGGAAGGGCCCAGGGACTTAAGTGTCTCTACACTAATGCAAGGAGTATGGGAAACAAGCAGGATGAGCTTGTACTCCTAGTACAAGAAAATAAATACGATTTGATAGGCATCACTGAGACCTGGTGGGATGAGTCTCATGATTGGAATATAGGAATAGAGGGGTATAGCCTATTTTGTAAAAATAGACCAAACAAGAAAGGAGGAGGAGTAGCCTTGTATGTCAAGGATGTTTTCACCTGTGAAGAGATCCAGGACTTAAAGCCAGAAAGCCAGGTCGAGAGCATTTGAGTAAGAATTAAGGCAGCGAGAAACAATAGGGATATTCTGGTGGGGGTTTACTACAGACCTCCAACCCAGGCTGAGGACTTGGATGACGCCTTCCTCAACCAAATGACTGCACATTCAAAGAGGAGGGATACAGTAATAATAGGAGATTTCAATTACCCGGATATATGCTGGCAGTCAAACTCTGCCAAGACAGCAAGGTCCAGCAAGTTTCTTGCTTGTCTTGCAGACAACTTCATGGTCCAGAAGGTGGAAGAGGCCACAAGGGGATCAAATATTCTAGATCTGGTCTTGACCAACAGGGATGACCTTGTGAATGAGGTAGAAGTGGTTGGATCTTTAGGGGGGAGTGACCATGCCCTATTGGAATTCGGCATTCAGTGGGAAGGAGAAGATAAGTGTAGCCAGACACTCATCTTAGATTTTAAAAAAGCGGACTTCTGTAAACTTAGGGAGCTGCTGACTGGAATTCCGTGGTCAGGAAGAGTTAAAGGGAAAGGAGTTCTGGAGGCATGGGAGTTCCTTAAAAAGGAGATACTGAAGGCACAGTCTAAAACAGTGCCAATAAGGAGGAAAAATGGAAGGCATCTGAAGAAACCAGAATGGTTGACTAAAGAACTCTCAGCTGAGCTAAGAGTTAAGAGAAACATGTATAGGAAATGGAAGAAGGGGGAAACCACCAAAGAACAATTTAAGCAAGTAGCTAGGAGATGTAGGGAGGAAATCAGAAAGGCTAAAGCACAGAACGAACTTAGGCTGGCCAGAGACATTAAAAACAATAAAAAGGGTTTTTTTAAATATGTCCGCAGCAAAAGGAAAAAGGAGGAGACAGTAGGGTCGCTGCGCAGAGAAGATGGCGAATTACTCACAGGGGGAGAGAAAAGGCAGAGCTACTTAACACCTTCTTTGCCTCCGTATTTTCCCAGAAGGATACAAGCACTCAACCTGGCGGTTGGGGAGCAGGGGAGGAAGCAGAGGAAATGAGGCACATAATAAGTAGAGAGGTGGTACAGGAATACCTGGCCGCATTGGATGAATTCAAGTCTCCAGGGCCAGATGCATTGCATCCTAGGATATTAAAAGAGCTGGCAGAGGTCATTTCGGAACCGCTTGCTATAATTTTTGAGAAATCTTGGAGGACAGGAGAAGTTCCAGCAGATTGGAAGAGAGCAAATGTTATCCACATCTTCAAGAAGGGAAAAAAAGAGGACCCAAATAATTATCTCCCAGTCAGCCTGACATCAGTAGCCGGAAAGATCCTGGAGCAGATCATTAAGCAGTCAGTTACTAAACATTTAGAAAGCAACGCGGTAATCACGAGAAGTCAACATGGATTTCTCAAAAATAAGTCATGCCAGGCTAATCTTATCTCTTTTTATGATAGAGTTACTAGCTTGATAGATGAAGGGAATGCTGTGGATGTAGCATATCTCGATTTCAGTAAGGCCTTTGATAAAGTTCCCCATGACATTCTTGCAATGAAGCTAGTAAAATGTGGGCTGGACAGGGCTACTGTTATTTGGATTTGTAATTGGTTGACCGACCGAACCCAAAGGGTGATCACGAATGGCTGCTTTTCATCCTGGAGAGAAGTGACTAGTGGGGTGCCACAGGGTTCTGTCCTAGGCCCAGTGCTGTTCAATATTTTTATCAATGACTTGGATGAAGGAATAGAGGGCATGCTCATCAAATTTGCAGATGACACCAAATTGGGAGGGGTTGCTAATACGCCAGAGGACAGGATCAAAATTCAAAATGACCTGGATAGATTGGAGAGCTGGGCCAGGGCGAACAAAATGAAATTCAACAGAGAGAAATGTAAGGTCCTACACTTAGGCAGAAATAATGGAATACAGAAATATAGGATGGGGGACACGTGGCTGGATAGCACTACGTGTGAAAGGGATCTAGGAGTCTTCATAGACCACAAGCTGAACATGAGTCAGCAGTGTGATGCGGCAGCCAAGAAAGCCAATGCAATTCTCGGCTGCATCAATAGGAGTATGGTGTCTAGATCGAGGGAGGTACTGGTACCACTCTACTCTGCTTTGGTTAGACCCCATCTTGAATACTGTGTCCCGTTCTGGACACCCCAATTCAAGAAGGATATTGACAAGCTGGAGCAAGTCCAGAGGAGGGCGACCAAAATGGTGAGAGGCCTGGAAGCCATGCCCTATGAGGATAGACTTAGAGAGCTGGGTATGTTTAGTCTGCAGAAGAGGAGATCAAGAGGGGACATGATAGCCATGTTTAAATATTTGAAGGGATGCCACGTAGAGGAAGGAGGGGGCTTGTTTACTGCTGCTCCAGAGACCAGGACAAGGAGCAATGGATTCAAGCTGCAGGAAAGGAGATTCCACCTGAACCTCAGGAAGAACTTCCTGACAGTCAGGGCTGTCCGGCAATGGAATCTGCTGCCTCCGAGTGTAGTGGAGTCTCCTTCCTTGGAGGTTTTTAAGCAGAGGCTTGATGGCCATCTGTTGGGATTGATTTGAGGGTGTTCCTGCATGGCAGGGGGTTGGACTGGATGACCTGTGTGGTCTCTTCCAACTCTGAATTTTTATGATTCTATGATTCTATGATTCTATGGAGTCACTGGCACTGCGGGTAGATTTCCACATTTTCATGTAACAGAGGGAGGAATGAGGAAGAAAGCTAGCTAGGTAATTTGGCCAATAAATATTCAGATTTCATAACATAATAGACAATTGGCAAATGAGAGATATCTTCTGTGTCTTTGCTCACTATTGGCTGTGAGACCTGGATGGGTATTTGTTGTTAACTGCTGTCAAGTCAGCTTCAACTTATGGCAATTCTATGAATGAGAGAGCCCCAACTCACCCTGACATCAATAGCCCTGCTCAGTCAGGCCATGCAGATTCAGGGTTTTCTTGATTGAATCTATCCATCTGTAATGGGGTCTTCTTTTCCTATGGTTGTCTACCTTGACAAACATTATTGTCTTTTTTGGTGAGTCATGTCTTCTCACGATATGTCCAAACTATGACAGTCAAGGTTTAGTTATCTCAGCTTCTTGGGTGAATTCAGGTCTGATTTTGCTTTAATACACATTTATTTGTCTTTTTAGCAGTTTATAATAACTATAAAACTCTTTTCCAGCATTACATTTCAAATGAGATTATTTTCTTCCCATCTGTTATCCTATAAGTTGGGTCTGGCTACATTTTTAAGATACATTGTTCAAAAAAAATCTAATTGTATTAGCATAAGCACTCTGTGTTTTTCCTCTCATCCAGAGTAGAAAAAGATTTAAAACTAGTAAGCCATACCTGATTTCTTTTTTTCTTGCAAGCTATCCTGAAATAAAAAGATCCCAGACTCTAACTAGGAATAAAATAGTTCCATGTATGCTGGGAATTGCTCTGGATATTCTGTGAAAAGAGATTTGACTGTTTAAAAGAAAAGAAGAAGAAAAAAACCTCAGAATTTTTCCAACAGATAGGGCTACAAACAGGAACATTTCCTCCACCTGTTTTCCCATAAGACAGACTCAACACAGCCACATTCTCAGAGGGTCAGGGTTTATGAGTCAGGAGTCTCTGCAAGGCACAATAAGATCTTGGGCCCATTCACATTCACATTACACAAATATAGTGCTTGATTCCATTCCAATGACAATGGCAATACCCTATGGAATTATTGGGCTTGTAGTTTGATAAAGCACTAGAGCTCTCTGAATGAGAATTATAAATGTCTATCCCTAAACTGCCAGTACCGAGTTCTATTGGATGTTGCCATGGCAGTTAACATGTGATATAGCACTATAATTGTGTAGAGCAAATAGGCCCTGGTCTCCTACATTAGCAGGTGATGTGGTCAGTGTGAGGGCAAAAGCCAAGACAGGATATTAATAGAGTCTTTTATGGTCCACTGATTTAATGGGTGGCCCACTATCCGGGTTGATTGAAATAATATAAACAAAGCCTTGTAAGCTCTATTAAAAATAGAGAGAAGACAACAGAGCAGGGCTACTCCATGACTGAGGCAGACAACTCAAGGCTGCTTGGGAGGAGGCAATTTCCAGACTGTACTTTCAAATCATTTCTGACTTATAGTGACCTTGAGATGAATCTATCATGGGTTTTTCTGGGGCTGAGAGTATGTGATATGCCCAAGATCACCCAGTAGGTTCCCATGGCCAAACAGGGAATTGAATCATGGTTTCCAGACTCATAATCCAATGCTCAAAGCCACTACACCATGTTTGCTTGACCTGGACACTAACTATCATTAAATAGGACACTCAGCCCATCCCAACAGTTTGGTGTTAAGTTCCACTTCTACAAATGTCAATCTGATGGCCTCTATGAGATAAAATATACATTAAAATATCAAATGCTGGAGGCTGAAAGAATACTGTATTTTTCACTCTGGAAGGGAAAAAAAGCTAGCTGTGCAACAAGGTCTTACAGAGTTTATGGAAACCACATCCACGGCTTCTGTGTCAGTATGGTAGTGAATCATCTCTGAGTTAAGTCCAAACTTCAAAGGAGCTAGAGAAGCTGCCATCCCCAAAATAGTTTCAGGACTTGAATATTTTCAATAAAGTTTGGAGTAAAACCCAGAGCAGAGTCATTGCTCTGCTAGCACAGAAGCCAGCAGCTACTGCTTGAGCATCCTTTGAGAAAGGAATTATATCATAAGAAATCTATAATAAAAAAGGTTTGCAGGTGAGTTTTAATCAAAAATTTCCATATTTTGAGCACTGAGATCCAACAGAAAAAAAAGAGGATACAGTGATTTTCACTAACTCACCCTTCTCCTTGCAGCCCCCTCCCACTGTGTTTCAGAGGGTCCTCCACACCTTTGCTGTAGGTGTCAAGAAGCTACAAGGGGCTGTAAGCAGGAAGAACAAGCACACCTTCCTTCCTCCTCCTCCTCCCAGCAGAATCATCCTGTGAGTTGAGTTCCATTCATGGAAAATCTGGATCTAAGCCAATATACAACTCTTTGCAATTATGCACTTAAAGACTAACACTCATCCTCCCGTCAACTGTAGACATGCTTTTAACTGCAGACAAATTTAATATATCTTGAGACGTCTAGGACTGGAGCAGTGTTTATTTGCCTCAACAAATTGTTTTGCTTTTTAACTAAGTGCTTAAAACCTCATTCTGCTGGATCACTGTGGCACATACAGTAAGAGCCAAGCTGCTCTGGTTTGTATAATCCTACCCTTTCCTTGTTAATAGGAAAATGTTTCTCAGAATGCTGCATGTGCAGCACATGTTAGTATCTCTTTGCAGAAATGTCAGAAAGACATGTGAGGGAATGGCTCCAGTAATACCTATGAACATTTCATTAATGTGCCTGTGGTTTGAAGTTTAAATAATATATGATGCGGCGGTCTTAAGCTCAAAGTTAACAAGGAGAGGTATATGTGATTTTATGAGATATTTATTATCTCATCTATGTAAGTTTCATATGGTCACAAATAGCTATGATTTTCTATACACCATGCAGAATCTGCTTGAGAAGGAAGATACCAACAGCTCACATTCTTCTCTTCAACCTTTCTGTCTACAGATAGAATCTTATGATTGCAGTTTATTGGCCACTGTTATCAAGGTCCACTTAGCCATCTATAAATATGGAGGATGGAGCTATTTGGCCTGGAGACAAACACCTGCTGATACCTGGGACCTTTCTTTAAGTTAGAGAAATAGCTCTAGGCTTGGACAGCTCATCTAACTGGATGTTTTACTGAATACTTCGGGACTTTCTGTACTACACTGTTATAGTGCTATTATTCCACTTTCAACACTCTACGGAATCCTGGGGTTAGAATTCTCAGTCAGAGAACTCTTTGGCCTCAGTGAACTACAAACCCAAGAATTCCAAGAACTACAAACCCAAGAACTACAAACCCAAGAACTTTTTACCCCATAATGGCCTCACCAAATGTTGGAGAAAGATAGTTTAGGTGCTGGTTCATGCTGTGTCTTATGGCCTTTGCCTTGTGTTCTGTTGTACTTGTTGAAGCGACACAAAGCTTGACAGAGATGTAATACAGAAGAGTTATTTTTGAGGTTTATAAATATTTGATAATTAAGTACTTCATGACAATAAATTATGCTAATTAACCATATGAAAATTGAATACATTTGTGACCTTCTGACTATAATGACAAATAACTACTTTTACAAAACAACTTTCTAAAAACTTGAGTGCAACTTAAAGTTACTGGAGCTGTTTTAGCAGATCTTCATGTGCCCTGGGTTCATGCTACCTTGATTTCATTTATAATGTTTTGACACTGGATATATGGTCTGTTTGCAAAGAAAAAGAGACCTATTTGCTTAGTAGGTGGGGAAATAATAGCCTTGATTCTTTGGGACAGTAATTTCCTCAGTAATTTCCTGGAAAAGATACAGAAGGGATGGACAAAGGGATCAGTGGTATGGAACAGCATGCATATGATGTCAAAGGCACAGAACAACTGGAAATAGATGTGATAGAGGTTCATAGCTTAATGAATCTGGAGCGAGTAGACTTTAAGTATTTATGCCTCAAAAGAAGTAAGAAAAATTGGATAGAGTTAACGGCCAGTGGATTTGAACAAAATGTTTTTTAAAAAGAGAGAGAAAAAAATAACATGCAAGACAAATTATCCTACAGCATTCATTGTTACTTGATGCCATAAAGATCTTTAATGTAACTACTTCCAGCATTATGTTAGACCCATGCAGGGAAAGAAGATGCAATAGTACCTCACAAGCAAAGCTATCAAAGGTTTTAACTTCATCCTTGAGCCAGACTCTTATTAGCTGAGTTCAAAGGGAATGAGTAGATCATCACTTGTGTTTTTTCTTCACACACAGAGAAACATTTTTGCACTAGAAACATTTGGAGATAAAATGCAAAACTAATTTAACATGTGGTCTTAAGTTAGTAGGCCAGGTGAGTTATTTCAGGGTTTTTTAAGAGAGTGGCAAGATTTTTTAAAAAAGGAAGCCCAAAAATGATTGCTTTCATCAGTTATTCTGCCTATATCTTAAAAGTTCCCAAAATTGTACCTGAAATGCACTTTGCTATGCTTCTGATGGGCTTTGGTGTCCTTCCATTAACTTCTGGTACCCTTTTAGCAACCCCATCCTGAAGAAATTCAAGTGACAATACAACACATTCAACAGAGAAATGCTTGCTAAATTTATCTTTCCTCTCATCTATGTTCTGCACTAGAGGTTTAAACAGTGAACACAATCCATGCAAAAGTGAGGTGAGATTTATCAGACCTTTTTTTCTGAAACCAACGGCAATTACAAAGTACCTCAAGATTTTTTTCCCTCTTTTTCTTATGCCCCGAAGAAAGAAACAGGTCACAAAATAATCATGTCTTCCATTTTTCCTGATTCTCTTTGTCCATGTTGCTTGTGCAGAATTCAAAATGGTGGCCAGGACACTAGGACTGTAACATTTTGCTAATTTCATTCCCTAAGGAAGCAACAAGTAATTTTATCAATTTCTTCCTGCTGCAAGGAAGTTTTCAAAAGTTGCAATGTTTTTGGAGCCTATTTGGAACTTGTGACTTATTCCCTTTTTTCCACGTAAAATGGTATTCTCTGCACAGAAAATACATAGCACATGATATTTTCTAGTTTTCTATAAAGAAAATGTTATAGTTGGGGACTCATTCTGTGTAGAATTTGTACATGGTCTTTTGGTGCATATAGTCTGTGCAGGAAACATATTCTGCACACAATATTTCTACACAGAAATATTATTTAGTGTACATATAGTCTGTTTCCTCTGCAGAAAATACATGCAAAATTTGTGCAGAATAAATCCCAAACTGTGAAAGTTCTAATCAACCCAGAATGTTCCTCATCAGAGGTTCTCCACACTTGAGAAATATGTTTCTGACAATTTTTCATATATTTTTGGATATTCTTGTCCTTTCCTACAGAATATCAATACAATAACAGTTGTTGCTACTGATGTCACTTAGCCTGTAGCTATAAGCCAAAATGTTGAATATTATTATGTCCTAGAGTGAATAATTGAGTGATAAGAAATTAAATTATAAATATGCCTATGTGATCCAACACATTTATTCTTTTACTCTTCAGTAATCTGTCCAGGAACTTCCAAAGAAATCAAAGCATAGTGATAGGAAAGAAGGTGATAAATGACAACCTAGAACAGCCAGGTTTTAGCCAGTCATATTTATATAAACTGAAGTTCAACAATGCAGTCCTTTACATGTCTTCTAAAACCAAGGCCCTTTCTGCACCTTACCTTCTTCTGGTGCTGGGGTGCGGGGATCGCATGAGCAGCCTCCAGCAAGAGGCTCTCACATCCAGGGTCCTTCAACTCAACACAAGCTGCCTGCTCATGCAAGAGCCCCACCTCTTCATTCTGCAGCGCAGCCTGGGAGTTTCCCAGGCTGCGCTGGGGCAGGAAGCGCGACCGGCACAGCTCCAGAGGCTCCACACGCCAGGTAAGTGTGTGTGGGGCCCAGGAGCAATGTGCAATTGTGCACCATTTTTGGCACCTGCCAACCCCTGGAGTGTTGCATAATTATGAGTGCATTGTGCAGATTGCTCCTCACAATTGTGCAACACTCCAGGTGCCCTTTCACATGGAAAATGCCATGCGGAAAGGGCCCAAGTCTTATTGAGTTCGAAAGGAATTAGTGTACTTCTATATTAGGAGGATTGGGATGACAACCTACAAAAAAAAAGAAAGCAGCTGCTTTCCTCTGTACAGCACCCCAACACAGCATTCTGTAGAAATATTCAAATAATCTCTCAGTATAATTAGCATGGTAGGACTTAAAAAGCTCTAAAGGCCTCAGGGGAGTCAGCATGGAGTAGTGGGTTGAGCATTGAACTATGGTTCTGGAGACTCCCCTTCTTTTCAACTTATTTATAAATGATGTAGTTGAGTTCTTAAAAGGTGACAAATTTTCCCAGTTAAAATTGGAAATCGAAAATATTCAGTCCTATTGTATGCAGATGATGCTATTCTGATTTCCTATACTCAAGTAGATTGTTGAATCAGTTTAGTTTATACTGTATACTGTATACTGCAATTTAGACTGCATAGATTGTTGAATCAGTTTAGTTTATACTGTAAGAGTGAACAACTTTCCATCAACTATCAAAAAACAAAAGTGATGGTATTCGGTAAATCCAAAAAAAATTATAACTGGCTACTTGACGGGAATAAATTGGAACTAGTCCCCTCCTTTAAATATCTTGGTGTGGTCTTCCACTGGACTGGTAATTGGTCTTCACAGATTCAATCAAGTACCCTGTTAGCTGAAAGAACATTAAATGGTTTATTAAGATTCTATTGCACAAAAGGGGGCAATATGATTCAACCCACTTTAGAACTCTATAGGCTCACAGTCCTGCCAACACTGCTGCTTGGAGCACCACTGTGGGCTCTGGCCAATTTAGATATATTAGAGAGAGGACAAAATAAATTTCTGCGCAGACTTGTGGCAGTTCCCACTTTCATAAAATTAGCATTGCTCCATGCAGAGTTAGGTATAATGCCAATTAAAACAGAGGCTCTTAGATTAGCCCTCCTTTTTTGGTTAAAAATTATTTTTAAGCAGGTAGCTGAGCTCCTTTTGATGTCCTTTGAAGAGCCTGGTCCAAATTCATGGATGCATAAAATGCAATTGGTTGTCATGAATTTGGGGTTCTCTGTTCCTTTTGACTCAAGGGTATGATAAAGCAAAATTACTTATATTTCAAAGACTCAAGGATATAGCGATGCAATCCCAGATGACTGAGATTAAGTCCTGCCAATCTAAAACATTTTTTTGTTTCCTACATTCCACTGAACTCACCCCTTCCTCATTATCTGGTTGATCTTCCAACTTTTTTTTAAAATGAAGTTAGCCTTTCTGCATGCTAGATTGAATGTTCTCCCACTGGCAATTCAGATGGGCAGGTACAATAATGTTCCTATGAAGGACAGAGTATGTGTTTGCAACTCTGTTTCAACAGAAGATTTAATTCATGTTCTGCTTGAGTGCCCTATTTATAATGATCTTAGGAGCTAGTATATTTTTCCTTTATTGAAGTCTTTTAAGGGAAATTCCTCCTCTGTGAAGGTTTGTTTTCTGCTATCTGATACTGTGAAATATGTGTCTTTTAGAACATCTAAATTTCTTGTTAGGGCCTTACAATTACATGCTATAAAGAACAAGGGGGGTATGGAAAGTGATTTATCTGTTGTTGATTATATATTACATGTAAATTGGTTGAATTATCCTTTCTCATTTCATCTTATTTTATTTTTATTTTTGTGCAATGGCTGGCTGCTAAAATGCAATAGACTTGACTTGACTTGACTTGATTCTGAGACCAGGGCTCAAATCTCAACCCAAACACAGAAATACACTGGGTGACCTTAGGCAAATCATACCCTCTCAGCCTCAGAGTGAGGTAAAGGCACCTCTCTGCCCAAATTGTACCAGTAAAACCCCATGATAGATTTGCCTTCGGATTGCTATAAATCAGAAATAACTTGAAGGCACACAATTGCAATGACCAGAGTCAGCCCTGGTTAATACTTGGATGAGAGACTATCAATGAATGGTAGATGCTATAGTCTATATTTCAGAGGAAGGAACTAGAAAAACCACCTATGGGTATCTCCTGCCCAAGAAAACCCTATGAAATTCATGGAGATACCATAAATTGACAGGTAAGTTGAAGACACAAACATAGATAAACACACAAAGCTAGCATTAATTCTCCTCCAGGGGTTAAATTTATAGTCTTATCTCATTTTGTGAGCCAGTACAACAACCACTCGTTTATTTTTTAAAAAAATTACTTTAATTTATTTTTAGGGATTATTTTCTGAAATTAATATATATTTTGATCTGCTACTCTTTGTCTTGCCCCTACACAGCACATTAAATTGCATTTTTTTTTTAGCCTCACAGGATGTTTCTATGGGGTGTCACATACAGTTAAGCCAATATTTGAGTAATTGGCTTGAGTATTATTTTAATAATCTGGTTTAACATTTGAATTTCATGGGAGAGAAGTAGGTGACTTCCTTATAACAATGCCTTTACTTCCATGCATTTTCCATCACATTTCCATAATTTCTTTATTTCCAGCCTCCAAATACAGGTGTGTAGCTTGCATAATGAAGTTTAGAAAAGGCTGAACTGTGCCGAGTTTCACAATGAGGGTATTTAGGGTGCAAGAATCTTGCTCAGTTTCAGCCATTATGCAAAAAGAAAACACAGACTGATCCCAAAGCTGCTTTAGGTACAAGCAGTGGAATTAATTCCTGTGCTGGAAAGCAACAGCTAAGAGACAGAATGATGGGATGAGGTTTACTGCTCAGAGTTTCTGTGTTAGTATTGCTGTAAAAAAATTGCTCACAATACTTCAAACTAAAAAAGCATAAATTAGGACAACAAGTAATTCCAACCACATAGGAAGCTACCTTATAGGGAGTTGGGCCATTGGTCTAGCTAATTCAATACTGTCTATACTGATGGGAAGTGATTCTCTGGGGCTTCAGATAAGAGATTTTGTGAAGATTCTATAAGCTAAAGCTGGGATCATTACAATGCATAGAACTGTGTTTTGTCACTGATCCCATTTACATTATCTGTTTTCATACAGATTTCAGCTTCTTACTTATTAGGTTCCATCCAATCTCACTTGACCAGACTACTGTTGAACTGGCAGGACTTTTCTGTTCTCTCCTGCAGCCCAGCTGCACACCCTGAGATGTGCTCCTGAGGATCCTCAAGCAGATTGGAAGGGGTGCAGAAGAAATCAACTATACTACTGATGTTCATTCAGCTGGCAAAGAGATAACCTTGGATACAAGCCAACATTTTGGATGCACCAACATGGTTGGTTATGAGAGCTGGCGATGTATTTTGTATTTAAAAATTGTTTCAAAGGCTAATGCTAATTTATGTTACTTCAGCAGCAAAGTGTGATTTAAAAGCTTTTAAAGCAGCCGTTATTTATTAATGAAGAGGAGAAAGACTTCCAGTTTGTGAAGCCAAAATGTGCTTAATTTATCTGATGAAACATTTTGCAAATAGAAATGTGTATACAACATGTAAAACCACTTTCAGTGTAACTTTGAAAGACACAGGGCCCCTTCACAACAATAGAATAATTAATTAATTAATTAATTAAATTTATATCCTGCTTTTTTCCAAGTGCAGGATCCAAGACAGCTCACATCAAATTAAAATCAAATACAACATTAGGATTCCACTTTAACTGCCATTGTTCCATCCTATCAAATAGAATTTGTAGTGTAAGGAGGATAACCCTAAGATTCCCTATGATGAAACCATGAAATTTAGTCATAGCGCTAGAACAAAGTAGCGAGAAAGGAGCCCAGCTGATATGCTGTGATTTTAAAATTCAAAAAAATATTGTTGCCCAAAGGTAAAACTTGCCCATTCAGAGAAAGTGATATTCCGGAAGTGATATTTCAAATGCTAGGAAGTGTACTCTCAGAGTGTTTTATTTCTTCTAGAGTAAAAAGTAAAGCATAAGACCATTCAAAACCATACACAATAAACAATCTTTAGAATTCAAACAGTATACAGTTCACAAGTTGCAAGAAGTTCTCAAATCTGGCATGAAGTTGTGAGGATTTCTATAACTTGCATTCAACATCTGGCAGGCAGTATGGAGGCTGATCCACAGAATGAGTAGAATACTGCTTTGGCTGCAATAATTGAACTCCTCTAGTGCATGACAACTGGGAATCTGGCAACAGAACTGTCAGCTGATGCTGTATTTCAATGAAGACCAAATGTATTTAGCAAAGAGAAACAAACATTTGGATACTGTAAAGGCATACTTTGCATGCCTTTACTGAGACTGTCATACTTTGGACATATCATGAGAAGATATGACTCACTAGAAAAAACAGCAATGCTTAGCAAAGTAGAAGGCAATCAGAGAAGTGGAAGACAGCATTACAGGTGGATAGACTCATCCAAGGAAGACATATCCCTGAATCTGCAAGACTTGAGCAGGGTGGTTGATGTCAGGATGACTTGGAGATCTCTCACTGATAGGGTCACCATAATTCAAAGTTGACTTGACAGCAGTTAACACCACCACTCACTAATTGCTTGCATGTGTGTAGCTATGGTATATATTTATGGTGGTTTCCTATTTGTTAGGTTTTTTTCCCCTATACTCTCTTCTCTTCCTGCATGACTCTAACTTTTTCTCTTTTCTCTCTCTCTCCTTCATTAGACCATCTGTTTCATTATGCACAAGTAATTCATAAGTAAAGATACCTTTATATTATATGTTTTACAAAGAAACCTCAGCTTTTCTATTTCTCTGCTACACCCTGTGTGCGTGTGTGTGTGTGTGTGTGTGTGTGCACGCGCACATGAGAGAGAGAGAGAGAAGGAGGGAGGGGGAGGGAGGGAGGGAGGGAAACTCATTATTCAGTTTATGCCTTTTAAATTTGATTCTTCTTCTTGAGAGATCTTGTTCTATCTCTCATGTTTGCCAACAGAAACAACACTGAATTTGTTGAATCTGGAGGAATGAAGAAGACAGATCAACTGTATGAGAAGATAAGAAGTAACCAACAACAGCTCCATAAAAAAGTGTGGGTGGAAGCACTTTCTGTGATATGATGTAAATATGAACTAATATTCCTCCCCTGGCAAGAACGTGAAGAAAGAAACAATTAATAAAGAAAAGTGAGGACTACAGATGCATGTCTTCAGAAGGCACTTGACTAAAAGCAAGAAACCATTAAACAATGGGAGAGAAACAGACATAAAAATGAAAGACATTCTATTGATAGGATATTGGTAGGGTATTTGAAAGTGTGGAATAGCAAAGGTAGGAAGTAACCTGTTACAGGCAACAACATTATTTGTAATGACTTAGATTTTAGAGCAATATGGACACACCATTGTAAAGCAGCCACTGCCAAAATATAATGTTTGTATAATGTTTGGAAGCAACATAGGGCTTTTTCGCACTTGGTGAAGAAAATGCCCTGTTCTGTTACTTACCGGACTGGCGTGCTCCCTCGGAGGATCCAGGCTGATCGGGAGCAGTGCATGCCCACACTACACACTGCTCCGGGGACGAAAATGGCGGCTTCCCATTGGTGAAGGCTGTCCACTGATCGGTGAAGTGGGCCAGCCTAAAGTCTGCCCCCGGAAGATCTGCAGGCTCACGCTGGTGCGTGCCTGCAAATTTACACCAGAGCACAGCCATGGAGTGGGGCATGCCGCGCTGTTGAAAGACCTGTTTTAAGTGGTCTTTCAATAGCACGGCGAGCGACCACTTCTGGTCGTTCCGGAGCGGGCTGAAGTCTGGAACTACAAAAAGTAGTCTGGACCCAGTCCGCCCCAAGTGCAAATGTCCCCGCTGGAGGACGCTCTGTCCCATTGCAAAAATAAAGTGCAGAAAAGGCCATAGTATGCTTACTAATTGTCAGTCATTATTTCTGGGAAGGGGGGATGGTCGCTATTTACTTTAAGTAATCAAGAGCACTGGAATAAATTTTCCCTATTCTTTTTAAAGAGTCCTGCACCTCTTAGAACAGTGTAGGACCTGCCCGCTGCTGCCTGCTTTGTTGATAAGAGCTACCTGATCAGTTCAAAGCTTATTTTGGTTTGTAGAGATATTAAAAGCAACAACTTACTTGCTAGGATTCTAACAAGTAACAAAACAAATTGTTCTAAAAAGTAGGCTTTGTATAAGCCTCTAGTTTGCCACTATAGGAACAGAATGCTGTACTTCATAGGACTTTATTCTAATCCAGTATGGCATATATATATATATGTACATATACATACATACATACATATATATATATATATATACACACACACACATACATACATATACATACATATATATATATATATATATATATATTATTACGCAGGAATCAGATTTTCCATGCACACTTGCCTTAAGGAACAGTTAAATGGGTGGGCAAGTCATTAGATTCAGTAACAGAAAATCAACTGTATCATAATGCCACTCCACCAAGATAGAATTTCTGAAAGTACAAAAAATGGTACACTGTTTTTCATCTAGTTGTTCGAAGGCTTATAAATCTAGTACATTAATTATGAAAAATGCCTCTCAGGTAGTGAGGATAGATTGAGCCACCAGGGATAAAATTAACCTTGTCTTGTGTACACGGACAATTTAGGATTATTGGTGTCCCGCGTAAGCCCTTCTAATAAAGCTAATGGTACCGTCATTAGTGTTCATATGGCTCTTAGCATAGCAATGCATTTCATTTATAGTACTGTTTTTCTTCAGCTCCAGGAACTACTCATTTATGGGCCACTGGGAAACCAGCAAAAGAGTATGCTGAGACAATAAAAGATTCTTTCACAGTATGTAAAAGTAAAGAAAGATATAAATTTTAACTTGCAGCCTGAGGTGCCACAGACACTTATTGATTTTGCAGGTTTGTTGAAATGCAAGAGAAGTTCTGGCTCCTCTGCTATTATTAAGGAGTAGTTTATGGGAAATGTTAGCATGTTGTTTCATCAGGTTTAATGGCATGGTGTGTTTCCAATGCTGGAAGAGACAGGGAAACATGGCCATTTTAAAGCCTGACCAATGCACTTCCTGAACTATCAGTGGGTGTCATCTATACTTACATCCTCATGAAGGCCCCGGGTTTTAGGTCATCTACTCATAATAGTTCACATTACTCATAAATTTTAGTGTAGGACTGAAAGAGTGGCTGAAGCTCCCTTCCCTGCTTTTTTAATTTAAAAAAGCCCCATATCTCCCAGGGGATGTTGGGTCAGTTTTGGTATATGTTGGAAGAAGGGATGTTTTAGACCTATCAGAGGTGTTTTATAAAGCAGGAAATAAATGAGACTCTTACTTTAAAAAGGCTTCTCTTGGACCTGAAACATCCTGGGGGAGGAAAAAAGAAAAGGCAAAATTCTCCCCATGCTCCTCCAAGGGTGTGGAGGGAGATTTTGAGCAATTAATTAATTTGTTGTCATCAATCTTTTTTTTAAAAAAAATGCAGGGTGGGAGGACATGGGAGAGTGTTCCCGTACCTTTATTGCCTGTGTAGAATAGAGAATTGCTGTGGGGATTGCTTGTTACCTGGTTATGTGAGAAGCAGCACTTGCTGAAATTCCTTCTTGTACACAACCATTAAAAGTATGGGAGCTATCTCCAGTTTGCAATCAGGCAATGTTATGGGGGTGGGGTGCCCAATGAGTGTAGCTGAGCACTGCTTGACTCTAACTTTCAAGTTCATTGATTAGAAATAGAGAATTTTACTTGGTGTGAATTGTTGAGTTGAATCCCTGCCATTAATGCATTTTTGTTGAAAAGGGGAAAACATAAAAAATGTATAGTGACTTACACCCCAATATTATGAATCAACAGTGGGTTATAAATCAAAAGTGGATTCACAACTCTTGTGAAATGGTCATTGAACTCCTGGTCTGCCTATTTATCCTTTATTGAAAGAAAATATCCCTTTAAACATTACTTGGAATTTTACATTGGCCCTGGCCCTTCCCAGAAGATCTTTGTCCTAGCATAGCCTGAAGAAAACCTCACAGCTGCTCAATTCAAAGTATAAGGGAAAAGACTGAAAATAGTTCCCGACTCCTAATGTACAAATGATGTCATGTTTATTATGTGTGTGGTACCATAGGTATATGTGCATGGGGAGAGGAAAATGTAGGAACTGTACCTCAGTGGTACATTGCATGTGTATTGTGCTTTAATAGAATCATAGATTGGGAAGAGACCACAGGGGCCATCCAAGCTCCTCCCTAAACTGCAAACCCCAGGACTCCACAGGATGTTGAAAGTGGAATTATAGTACTATAAGTGTATAGTGTGGAAATGGCCTAAGTTGAGAACAAAGGCGAAAAGTGGGATGAGGAGAAAGTGGGACATTTTAGAAGCAACTAGAACAGTGGGATGGCAGAGTACTAATTAGGACTTTTCCTTCAAATCAGGACAATTAGAGGATATAATCATGTGAAAAGTGACACATGAGCTTAGACCCTGACAAACCCAAGATCTTGCATCGATAGCCTTCATGTGAGTAAGGCGCTCTCTTCTTTTTCCATGTGAGGGAAAATGAGCATGAGGAGGCAATGCTAGATGATCCCCTGGGTTCACCTGTTCAGGGCAGCAAGATGAGCAGGACCTGAAAAGGTTACAGTTCATTTGTTAATCCTATACAACCATGCACAGGGAATTTACATGTTTTTCCTCCATAGAGGTAGCTTGCATAAAGGTAAATAATATGCACATCATTCAAGGGAAGGATAAGACATATACTGCTATTTTTGCTGTAGTAGTATATATTTTGAGAGTCATTGCATCAGGTCACAAAGTGTCCTCTTACATTGGCAGCGGGCCTCTACAAAATGATCGTCTCCAATCAGTTTGTTGACTGCAGGAAATCTTCTTAAACCTTTTTTAATGCTACCAGATGAATTGCCTTTGAGATAAAGGCTTCATTCAATTGAAATGTGATGATGTAATACTTTTTCAGTACTTTATTAGCTTAGGAAATGCATCTGGTAATCTGCAGCATCTAAAAGCCAGATTACTTTCTCATTTACGTTAAAGGAAATCAAGAATAAATTCAATGATATTAAGTGGATTAAGCTTTTGTGCACATGTCTGGAGACAGTGATGGTAAAGCCAGGGTTATATCTTCCAGCTATTTCTTATGTGGGAACTGTAACTGGAAGTGGACCTTCACATGCTTACATTTGTCTCACAAAATAACATAAAAGCTCTATATGATATTCATATCTGATTATCACATATCTGTGGCCATTTTTCATACAAGGGCAGCCATTTCTTTATATTCCCTTTAATGTGAATGTATCACATCTTTACCTCTTTCTCAGATGATGATGCTGTCTGCAAATGGCTATAGAGAAAACAAATATGTCTTCATATTAGCTCTTTAAAAACTAGGCAGATATGAAGCTGTTGATTTGCAGATGATATGTTGAGGCATTTGTGGAGAGTAGCAGGTTTTGTAATTCAAGGTTAATCACCAATAAAGCAAATGCCATTAACTTGAGGACATAAGCTCTAATTCTTGTTCTGTTTCATAGCTTTACTATACAAATGCCAAGTGCTTTCAGCTGAAAAAAACCTTGAGGAGAGGCGGTTACTACCACTGAAAGAAACAGTTACAGTAAACTGTCACATTTCACTACTGATCAGCTACCAATAAACTGCATGGACAGGGATTATTCCGGGCAGGAAGATATTTATGGAAGAGCAAGGGCAATAAGCATAATCACTGTCAAAGTGAAAGGTTCTAGAAATGTTATTTAATGCATATTGGCTCCATATTAACACCACAAAGAGTTTTCTATATTAATGTGATGAGTTTAAATATGGTACACAAGAACAATGCAAGAAGGAAGCTCACAGTGGTGTCAGTGTGCTGCCAACTCTTTTTATGTTAATAATTTTCATTTGCACACCACATAACTGAATGCAGAGATGTCACTTCCTGACCTTCTGTATTTGCTTGTCCAATTCCAACTTCAGTGGCCACTTTCTCTTCTTCCACCTGGAAAAACAGCACCCCTACTGTTAGGTACCTGAAATCACAGAATCATAGAAATGTGGAGTTGGAAGAGACCACATGGGCCATGCAGTCCAACCCCCTGCCATGCAGGAACACCCTCAAAGCATTCCCGACAGACGGCCATCTAACCTCTGCTTAAAAACCTCCAAGGGAGGAGACTCCACTACACTCCGAGGCAGCACATTCCTCTGCCAGAAAGTCCTGACTGTCAGGAAGTTCTTCTGAGGTTCAGGTGGAATCTCCTTTCCTGCAGCTTGAATCCATTGCTCCTTGTCCTGGTCTCTGGAGCAGCAGAAAACAAGCCCTCTCCTTCCTCTACATGGCATCCCTTCAAATATTTAAACATGGGTATCATGTCCCCTTTTAACCTTCTCTTCTGCAGACTAAACATACCCAGCTCTCTAAGTCTATCCTCATAGGGTATGGCTTCCAGGCCTCTCACCATTTTGGTCGCTCTCCTGTGGACTTGCTCCAGCTTGACCATGTCCTTCTTGAATTGGGGTGCCCAGAACTGGACACAGTATTCAAGATGAGGTCTAACCGAAGCACGACAAATGGAAATGGAAATAGCACTACAGTACTTCTTTCCATCAGGGATCCATCTACAGGGTTCTTTCTTGCCAAACAGAGAAAGAGAGAAAAATGGAAGAAAACAGCAGTGATCATGAGGGAAAGCAAGAGATGGTGGACAAGAATGATATACACACATTCATTTCACTAAAGGAAAGGAATACAAGTAAGCTGACATGTTCAGATTCAGAATGCCTTCCACTTCTTTTTAACTTGTTGTCAGGAGAATCATCCTTATTTCCACAGCATCTGACAGTGCTTGGTTATTATGTATCCATTGAACTTCCCCATTGATCTCTTGGTATTTCACCAAAAGAATGGTGCTAAGAGTAGCTTTTCAGAATGAAAATGATCAGTCTCTTCCAGACAGCTGGATAAGTTCAACAGGATTTAAGACAACTAATGTCATACTTACAACTAAATGTCAATCCTTCTTGGAATGGCAAGAGGTTCACTAGTAGGTTTGTCAACTACTAAATGAAAGAAAACCATACAAATAATTCTGCGTTAGCCTCTGAAATTTAAACAACGATGGGAGATTTTCTACATTCATTTAAAATGTTACTTAAAATAGGTCTTTCTATTGATATTTCAATTCACAATATCGCAATAGGAACATTTTTAAAAGTAGGCTAATGTGAAAAATCTAGACCAAAGCCAAAAAGAATGTCATGCATTTGTGCCCCTTAAGCTCTGGGAAGTAAACTTTGTATTCCAATGGCAGTTGTTTCCTAATAAGATTTTAGGGATGTGCAAACTGCAAAGAACAATTTCATCCACCTAAAAATTACCCAGTTTGTTTCAGTGATATTTCAGAAGGGAGAGAGAAGAAGTGAGAAAATCTACCATGCTGCATTTCCAAAGGTGTTGTTCTGAGGTACATTTTAAATCCTTGTAAAACCAGAATGGATGGAATCATAAAATGGAGTAAAAGGCCATTTCATGAAACCATTCCTCTTCAAAATAATAAATGAAAATAGTAGATTTTTGGTTGAATAATAGTTTTACTCAATACTAATTTATATCATTATGATAACAAAGGTGGAATTCCAACCAAATTATTACCGGGGTGAATCTATGAAGACTTTGTGGAAATTTTGGCACTGCAATAACCATTATACATACGCATGGAATAGCTCAAAGCTGTCATCAACCCATAACAGTGTATGGTGTGTCCTAGACTTCTCAGCAGAATCAGCTTCTAGCTTCCACGGCAGTAAGGTAATAAATCTGATCTGGATTTTCCAAACTTTAAAGGAAATATCATAGTGCCCACAATGCAATTGTATGTGTGACCACTCAGAAATAACTTCCCATTTAGAGCAATGAAACCACTTCCAGGTGTGTATAGGGGTATCCCAGCATTAGAGACTGAGATAGTCCTACCATATCTTCTTCTTGTATGCCTTCAAGGTCTTTCTGACTTTTGGTGATCATACAGTGAATCTATAATGGGACTTTCTTGGGAAAGATTTGCACAGATGGGTTTGCCTTTGCCTTCCTATGAGGCTAAGAGAGTGTGACTTAAAAAAATCCTACCTTGTTCAGAATTCAGAAATACTCATTTTCTTTAAAAATAAAACTGTGGGCATGTATTTTTTCTGCTATACAGAAAGAAAGGCTATGATGCTCTGGCTAGATGTAAAAGCAAAGGGCAGCTTTGTGTTTATCATTGTAAAGGAGAACAGTAGATGAGTCAAGTTTCTCAGTTGCCCACACAAGTAGAATGCAGGCATGCAGTTTCAGTACTGGGTGATATACAATGCGAGAACAGAATGTTGTTCATTTTTTGCTCACACATGAAAGATTTTACTTCATTGAGCCAAGAACGTCTGAGTTCTAATCGCCAGCAGTGATTTTCCCTGCGTGTCATTTTGGATTGTTATAAGACTATGATCCTAGCCATGATAAAACCAAGCATGTCAATCTTATTTTATTAAATTTAGTAGCAGCAATATCTGCCAGCATGGTATCAGCCCATCTCTATTTAGGATTATGTATTTTTGCCATGGACTCAGAGTGATCAGTAAAGTATTAGGGCCATGTATATGTGACACCTCTAGGGGAAAAAATCCTTGCAGTTTTTATATCCAAGAAAATAAAGTTTTGAAAGGATAAGATTTTCTGTATCAAATCATTAGGAAAAACAACAATTCAGTCTAGTCTATATAGGAAAACGCAAAAGATAACCAAAGGTATGTACAGCAATTATTTGAGTGTTTGTCTTTGATTAAACAATTATAGAAGAATATAGATTTAATAATTGGTTTGCAATGCAATTGTATTGTCTTTAAACCATTGAGTTTGCTGCTGGCCACACCCTCCTGCCTGGCCTTTAAAAGAGGCTGGAGAAGAAATCAAGAGGGGCTTTGCTGCTGGCCACACCCTCCTGCCTGGTCTTTGAAAGAGGCTGGGGAAGAACTCAAGAGGGACTTTGCTGCTGGCCACACCCTCCTGCCTGGCCTTAAAAGAGGCTGGGGAAGAACTCAAGAGGGGCTTTGCTGCTGGCCACACCCTCCTGCCTGGCCTTTAAAAGAGGCTGGGGAAGAACTCAAGAGGGGCTTTGCTGCTGGCCACACCCTCCTGCCTGGCCTTAAAAGAGGCTGGGGAAGAACTCAAGAGGGACTTTGCTGCTGGCCACACCCTCCTGCCTGGCCTTAAAAGAGGCTGGGGAAGAACTCAAGAGGGGCTTTGCTGCTGGCCACACCCTCCTGCCTGGCCTTTGAAAGAGGCTGGGGAAGAACTCAAGAGGGGCTTTGCTGCTGGCCACACCCTCCTGCCTGGCCTTAAAAGAGGCTGGGGAAGAACTCAAGAGGGGCTTTGCTGCTGGCCACACCCTCCTGCCTGGCCTTAAAAGAGGCTGGGGAAAAACTCAAGAGGGGCTTTGCTGCTGGCCACACCCTCCTGCCTGGCCTTAAAAGAGGCTGGGGAAGAACTCAAGAGGGGCTTTCTGCTGGCCACACCCTCCTGCCTGGCCTTAAAAGAGGCTGGGGAAGAACTCAAGAGGGGCTTTGCTGCTGGCCACACCCTCCTGCCTGGCCTTAAAAGAGGCTGGGGAAGAACTCAAGAGGGGCTTTGCTGCTGGCCACACCCTCCTGCCTGGCCTTTAAAAGAGGCTGGGGAAGAACTCAAGAGGGGCTTTGCTGCTGGCCACACCCTCCTGCCTGGCCTTAAAAGAGGCTGGGGAAGAACTCAGAGGGGCTTTTCTGCTGGCCACACCCTCCTGCCTGGCCTTATAATTAGGAGAGGGAGGGAGGAAGGAAGGAAGGGTAGGAGTGGGTGGGGGTGTGGGCAGGCAGGGGGTTTTTTTGTGATGGGGCGGCTGGATGTAATGGAAGAACAACAGGGAGCGACAATAAGTACTGTGCTGGGCAAAGGGAGATATGGTGATAGCAGGGCAAAATGCAGTTACAGGGGAAGGAGAGATAGATGCTTAATACCTATCTCACCTTCCGTTTGCCCTGCTACCCCAAGGTGTCTGGAGAGCGAACCAAACCACCCACAGAACCTTTCCTTGCTCCTGTGCAATGTCAGGTCAATGAAAAAGAAAACTCATATCATCCATGACCTTTTAAAGGATGAAGACGCTGACCTGGCATGCTTTACAGAGACCTGGCTGGAAGACGATAGTGCCACAACCTGGGTCCAGGCCTTGCCAGCCGGATACTCTGTCAGTGAGCAGGTAAGGGGAAGTGGGCGGGTGGGCGGAGTAGCCTTG
Organism: Ctenosaura bakeri; assembly: GCA_948474755.1. Classification (NCBI taxonomy): domain Eukaryota; kingdom Metazoa; phylum Chordata; class Lepidosauria; order Squamata; family Iguanidae; genus Ctenosaura; species Ctenosaura bakeri. The sequence continues at coordinate 387,534 of CAOLHI010002888.1, forward strand.
GTTTACAAAGACAACCTTATGCTGACCAGGATACCTGTCCGGAAAACAGACCACTTCGAGTGTATCTACCTGAGCCTGAAGGCAAGGGATAGTCTAGGGATTCTGTTAGTGTACCGACCACCCCGCTGCCTAACAGACTCCCTGGCCGAGCTGACAGAGCTGGTGTCAGAGTTGGTGTTGGAATCGCCCAGACTTTTGGTTCTGGGCGACTTCAATGTCCCATTTGAGACCAGTTTAACAGGTGCAGCTCGGGAGTTCGTAGCATCCATGACAAACATGGGCCTATCCCAGTTAGCCTCTGGGCCAACACATTGTGCAGGTCATACCCTTGATGCGGTCTTTAGTACGGAACGGGCACAGCCATGGGTGGAGATAACAAATACTACCACCTTGTCATGGACAGATCATTTCCTGGTCAGGGTTAGACTAATGGTTGCTATCCGCCCCTGCAGGGGTGGTGGACCTATTAGAATGGTCCGCCCTCGAAGGTTAATGGAACCTATTGGATTCCAGAAAGCCCTCGAGGGTCTTATGGTTGGTATCGCCGGTGATCCTGTCGAAGCCCTGGTTAATACCTGGAATTGTGATCTTACCAGGGCTATCGACACGATTGCTCCCAAGCGTCCTTTCCAGCCTGCTGTAAACCGTAATCCTTGGTATACAGTAGAACTTAGGAATATGAAGCAGGCTGGACAATGACTAGAGTGCAATTGGCGGAAATCTCGACTCTTATCTGACAGGACACGCTATAGAGAATTCCTTCATTCCTATGGAGTGGCAATAAATGCAGCGAAGAAGACCTTCTTCTCTGCACGTATTGCGTCTGCGATTTCTCGTCCAGCAGAGCTGTTCAGGGTGGTAAGGGATCTGACTCAGATACCCACTCCCCTGAACTCGTTGTTAGAACCTAACGTAGCTTGCTGTGACGCCTTGAATAATCATTTCGCAGATAAAATCTCTCAGATAAGAGCTGACTTGGATGCCGGTGTTATAGCAGAGGTCACAAATGGAGCGTCCAGCAACCCCGTGAACAAGATTATACTGGATCAGTTCCAGTCAGTGAGTACCGAGGACGTAGACAAGCTCCTTGGAAAGGTAAGAAGGACAACTTGCCCTCTTGATCCCTGCCCTTCATGGCTGGTCGTCCAGGGAGGAGCTGCAATTAAGACCTACTTAAGATATATTATTAATGCATCCTTCAGGGAGGGCAATTTTCCAGCTTGTTTAAAAGAAGCGATTATACGGCCGCTTCTAAAAAAGCCCTCCCTAGATCCCCTGGATATGAATAACTACAGACCAGTCTCCCATCTTCCATTTTTAAGCAAGGTGATCGAGAGGGCTGTTGCCCTTCAGCTCCAAGCTGTCTTGGATGAAACAGATTATCTAGATCCATTTCAAACTGGCTTCAGGGCAGGATATGGAGTCGAGACTGCCATGGTCGCCTTAGTGGATGATCTACGCCTAGGTATCGACAGGGGAAGTGTGACCCTGCTGGTACTCCTAGACCTCTCAGCGGCTTTCGATACCATAGACCACGGTATCCTTCTGGAACGCCTGAGAGGGCTGGGGATCGGAGGCACTGCACTTAAGTGGTTCCGGTCCTATCTCTCAGGTAGATACCAGATGGTGATGCTTGGGGACAGCTGCTCCTCGAAAAAGGAGCTTAAATCTGGCGTCCCTCAGGGCGCCGTCCTGTCCCCAATGCTATTTAACATCTACATGAAACCGCTGGGAGAGATCATCAGGAGGCATGGAGCAAGGTGCTATCAATATGCTGATGACACCCAGATATATCTCTCCATGCCTCGGATAACAGCATCAACTAAGGATGGCATCTCACCTCTAAATGAATGCCTAGAAGCAGTAATGGACTGGATGAGGAAAAACAGACTGAAGCTGAATCCAGATAAGACGGAGGTACTTGCTGTTAAGGGCCCCAGCCCAGATATAGAGGTTTGTCAACCAGTTCTAGACGGGGTCACACTTCCCCTGAAAGACTGTGTCCGCAGCTTGGGAGTGCTCCTGGACTCGCCGCTTCAGATGACAGCTCAAATTGATGCGGCAGCCAGGAGTGCCTGCTATCAGCTTCAGCTGATACGCCAACTGCGCCCCTTCCTGGACTTGGAACACCTAAAAACAGTGGTACATGCGCTGGTAACTTCACGGCTTGACTTCTGTAATGCGCTCTACATAGGGCTACCCATGTGCTTAGTCCGGAAACTTCAATTAATTCAGAATATGGCAGCCAGGTTGGTCACCGGAAGATCTAAAACTGACCATATAACACCTATTCTGAAGTCTTTACACTGGCTGCCTATTAGTTTCCGGGCACAGTACAAGGTGTTGGTTTTTACCTTTAAAGCCCTTCATGGCTTGGGGCCAGCCTACCTGCGGGATGGCCTTCTCCCATATAATCCGCCCCGCACACTAAGGTCCTCTGGGAGGAATTTACTGCAGCCAATCAGAACTAGGTTGGCTGCGGTTACCCAGAGGACCTTTTCTTCTGTCGCTCCCAAGTTATGGAATGGCCTGCCGGAGGAGACCCGGCACATTACCAGTCTTGACTGCTTTAAAAAAGCAGTCAAGACAGTTCTCTTCCGACAGGCCTTCCCAGATTAGTGTTCCACCGCCTCTCATCATTGTCTTTTGTGTTAATCTTGTTTTTAATTTGTTTTAATTAACTAATATGTTTTAGGGGGATAGAAGGGTTGGAGGGTGGGGAGGATAGGGTGCATTTTAATGTTTTAATGTTTTTATATATTTTTGTAATGCCGCCTCGATCCATTGGGAGAGGCGGGATAGAAATAATTTTTTTTTTATTATTATTATTATTATTATTATTATTATTATTATTATTATTATTAAGTCTATTGTGTTTCTAAAACCACAAATGGTACAAAATGCTGTAATAAATATACACAGAGAGACATTAAAATATTGATATAAAAATGCCAGGAAACCATAAATATCAGAAAAGATGGGGGATGAGTAAATCTTGCCTTTGTTCCAGCATTTTTGAGTCAAAAAACTCCAAAGCCTCTATGGAGCATTATTTCTCCTTATACACTGATGCATACAGAGGAACAAAATGGGGGAACTGTAGGAAATGGGAGCTTTAGATATGTCTTCAACTTCTGTCTTGTGTGCATTGGCACATGAATGACTTCTCTTGGCCAAGAGAAGATGATATATAAATTTCCCATTCCTACAATCCATTATGTATTATATTTACATAGATGTACACACACTTGTTATAGGGACAACAGGGAAAACAATACAGTTTTGAGTATGGTGATTATCTGTGCTGGATACCAGTATAATCACACAAAATAAAACCAAATAAAATTAAATGACCATGCATATCAGATTCAGATTTCAGGATATTGTCATCAACAGTTGCATCTATAAAATGGTTATGCACATTATATTTAGATTTCGTTTATCATCATCATCATCATCATCATCATCATCATCATCATCACTTGCAACAATAATAAGAGCTAACCAATTTGATGACATATAGTATTTCCACTCCAATTAGCAAGGACAAAGGATTTTAAGGGATACATTATTACTGTTTTGACGAAGGCCAGAAGTTCTTTTGGATTTGGAAGCAATAAGTACACCACTGGATGGAAGACTTAAAAGATTCATTAAGCTTCTCCTGTACTACTCTCTGTAGTTTCAAGGATGGAAGGAGAGGGAGCTGCTGTAGTCAGCTGTAACACTTGTGGCATGTTCCTTTTCTTGCCACAAGAGGTTCTCGGATACACCTGCACCAAGTGCAAGCTGGTCACCTTCTTGGAGGAGAAGGTTCGCCAGCTAGAGGCACGAGTTTCTGATCTCCACCTTATCAGGGAAGGGGAGGAGTTTTTGGATAGGGTAGAGAAGACCTACCGGAACTCCAAATACACGGAGGAGCTGCCAGATCAGTAAGCCAGTACACTGCGCCAGGAAACGGAGGCTTGGGCAAATGTCACACGGAGGAGTAAAAGGACCAAAAAGGTAACAGAGACTCTTAACCTACACAATCGCTTTGATGTACTTGGACTTACAGACAATGAGGAGCACTACGCAGAGGGAACAGAATGTCAACAAGAAAGAATCCAACATCAGCAACAGGAACTAGATCAACGCTCCCAGCCTCAACAGAATGCTCAGGCAGTCCTAGTAAAACACGCTTATCGAGGAGCCCAGGGGAAGCCTCAGAAGAGGCGAGTTCTGGTTGTTGGGGACTCCTTGCTAAGAGGAACTGAAACAGCAATCTGCAAAATGGACAAGCTCAATCGAGAGGTCTGTTGTCTTCCTGGGGCCAGGATCAACCACGTAACGGACAGGCTAACCAGGCTAGTCAAACCCACTGACTATAAGCCCCTCATTTTGGTTCATGTCGGAACCAATGACACTGCGAGGAGCAGCTTTTACCACATTGCAAAGGACTACGAGCGTATGGGGACGAAGCTTAAGGATCTTGGTGTGCAGGTGGTCATTTCGTCTCTCCTCCCTGTTCAAGGATACGGCGCAGGTAGGGAAAGGGCAATAGTAGAGGTCAACAACTGGCTCCGCACATGGTGCCGCCAACAACGGTTTGGGTTTCTGGAACATGGCCTGAATTTCCATGACCATGGGCTTCTGGCGAGGGATGGGCTGCACCTCACAAAACTGGGCAGGAATGTTTTTGCAAACAGTCTTGCAAGGAAGATTAGGAGGTCTTTAAACTAAGATCCACTGGGGAGGGAGACAATATTATTCAGGGCAAGGACTCAGAGAACACAGGGGGAAAAGGCCCAAATGATACTGGACAAGTAGTACAAGCGACCAATGGCGGGAGGAGTAGAATCAATAGTACAGGACTTGCAGGAAGGGTCCAGGGACTTAAGTGTCTCTACACCAATGCAAGGAGTATGGGAAACAAGCAGGATGAGCTTGTACTCCTAGTACAAGAAAATAAATACGATTTGATAGGCATCACTGAGACCTGGTGGGATGAGTCTCATGATTGGAATATAGGAATAGAGGGGTATAGCCTATTTTGTAAAAATAGACCAAACAAGAAAGGAGGAGGAGTAGCCTTGTATGTCAAGGATGTTTTCACCTGTGAAGAGATCCAGGACTTAAAGCCAGAAAGCCAGGTCGAGAGCATTTGGGTAAGAATTAAGGCAGCGAGAAACAATTCTGGTGGGGGTTTACTACAGACCTCCAACCCAGGCTGAGGACTTGGATGAAGCCTTCCTCAACCAAATGACTGCACATTCAAAAAGGAGAGATACAGTAATAATAGGAGATTTCAATTACCCGGATATATGTCAAACTCTGCCAAGAGAGCAAGGTCCAGCAAGTTTCTTGCTTGTCTTGCAGACAATTTCATGGTCCAGAAGGTGGAAGAGGCCACAAGGGGATCAAATATTCTAGATCTGGTCTTGACCAACAGGGATGACCTTGTGAATGAGGTAGAAGTGGTTGGATCTTTAGGGGGGAGTGACCATGCCCTATTGGAATTCGGCATTCAGTGGGAAGGAGAAGATAAGTGTAGCCAGACACTCATCTTAGATTTTAAAAAAGCGGACTTCTGTAAACTTAGGGAGCTGCTGGCTGGAATTCCGTGGTCAGGAAGAGTTAAAGGGAAAGGAGTTCAGGAGGCATGGGAGTTCCTTAAAAAGGAGGTACTGAAGGCACAGTCTAAAACAGTGCCAATAAGGAGGAAAAATGGAAGACATTTGAAGAAACCAGAATGGTTGACTAAAGAACTCTCAGCTGAGCTAAGAGTTAAGAGAAACATGTATAGGAAATGGAAGAAGGGGGAAACCACCAAAGAACAATTTAAGCAAGTAGCTAGGAGATGTAGGGAGGAAGTCAGAAAGGCTAAAGCATAGAACGAACTTAGGCTGGCCAGAGACATTAAAAACAATAAAAAGGTTTTTTTTAAATATGTCCGCAGCAAAAGGAAAAAGAAGGAGACAGTAGGGTCGCTACGCAGAGAAGATGGCGAATTACTCACAGGGGGGAGAGAAAAGGCAGAGCTACTTAACACCTTCTTTGCCTCCGTATTTTCCCAGAAGGATACAAGCACTCAACGTGGCGGTTGGGGAGCAGGGGAGGAAGCAGAGTAAATGAGGCACATAATAAGTAGAGAGGTGGTACAGGAATACCTGGCCGCATTGGATGAATTCAAGTTTCCAGGGCCAGATGAATTGCATCCTAGGATATTAAAAGAGCTGGCAGAGGTCATTTCGGAACCGCTTGCTATAATTTTTGAGAAATCTTGGAGGACAGGAGAAGTTCCAGCAGATTGGAAGAGAGCAAATGTTATCCACATCTTCAAGAAGGGAAAAAAAGAGGACCCAAATAATTATCGCCCAGTCAGCCTGACATCAGTACTCGGAAAGATCCTGGAGCAGATCATTAAGCAGTCAGTTTCTAATCATTTAGACAGCAGCGCAGTAATCACGAGAAGTCAACATGGATTTCTCAAAAATAAGTCATGCCAGACTAATCTTATCTCTTTTTATGATAGAGTTACTAGCTTGATAGATGAAGGGAATGCTGTGGATGTAGCATATCTCGATTTCAGTAAGGCCTTTGATAAAGTTCCCCATGACATTCTTGCAATGAAGCTAGTAAAATGTGGGCTGGACAGGGCTACTGTTATTTGGATTTGTAATTGGTTGACCGACCGAACCCAAAGGGTGATCACGAATGGCTGCTTTTCATCCTGGAGAGAACTGACTAGTGGGGTGCTACAGGGTTCTCTCCTAGGCCCAGTGCTGTTCAATATTTTTATCAATGACTTGGATGAAGGAATAGCGGGCATGCTCATCAAATTTGCAGATGACACCAAATTGGGAGGGGTTGCTAATACGCCAGAGGACAGGATCAAAATTCAAAATGACCTGGATAGATTGGAGAGCTGGGCCAGGGCGAACAAAATGAAATTCAACAGAGAGAAATGTAAGGTCCTACACTTAGGTAGAAAAAATGGAATACAGAAATATAGGATGGGGGACACGTGGCTGGATAGCAGTAAGTGTGAAAGGGATCTAGGAGTCTTCATAGACCACAAGCTGAACATGAGTCAGCAGTGTGATGCGGCAGCCAAGAAAGCCAATGCAATTCTCGGCTGCTTCAATAGTAGTATGGTGTCTAGATCGAGGGAGGTACTGGTACCACTCTACTCTGCTTTGGTTAGACCCCATCTTGAATACTGTGTCCAGTTCTGGGCACCCCAATTCAAGAAGGATATTGACAAGCTGGAGCAAGTCCAGAGGAGGGCGACCAAAATGGTGAGAGGCCTGGAAGCCATGCCCTATGAGGATAGACTTAGAGAGCTGGGTATGTTTAGTCTGCAGAAGAGGAGATCAAGAGGGGACATGATAGCCATGTTTAAATATTTGAAGGGATGCCACGTAGAGGAGGGAGAAGGCTTGTTTTCTGCTGCTCCAGAGACCAGGACAAGGAGCAATGGATTCAAGCTGCAGGAAAGGAGATTCCACCTGAACCTCAGGAAGAACTTCCTGACAGTCAGGGCTGTCCTGCAGTGGAATCTGTTGCCTCGGAGTGTAGTGGAGTATCCTTCCTTGGAGGTTTTTAAGCAGAGGCTGGATGGCCATCTGTCGGGATTGATTTGAGGGTGTTCCTGCATGGCAGGGGGTTGGACTGGATGGCCTGTGTGGTCTCTTCGAACTCTGAATTTCTATGATTCTATGATTCTATGCATGGATTGAAAACAAATTTCCTATCTAAAGTAAGTCCCACAGAGCCATTGATGTCTACATTTTGGTGTTCGGACCCCCCAGGAACCAACAGCAAATACCCCTTCCCCAAACAAGTGAGGTGCAGCACCAGTCAATTCTGCTCTGCACTCCTGGAGCTTTTTATAGCACAGAACTCTCTAGTTTATGTTCCTTTATCCACCCTTAGTCAGCTGTTTGTTACTGGACATATGTTCCTAACTGCTTGTGCTTGTGTTAGTGGTCTGACTCTCATTTTGTATCAGTTATTTACAGTGTCTTGTTCCTATTCATTAAGGCCTTATGGGAGGCAATTTTCTTGTCTGGCATCTACTCCATATTTGCAATCATAGCATGACACAGAGCTAGACATAAGAAACGGACAAAGTCACAGAGTCCTAGTATTGTGAATTGTGACCAGAAGTACTTGGGAGCCAGAGTTTTGATTCTTCATCTCAAACTAGGAAATGAAACCTTATGATCCTTCTCCTTGAAACATGTAAACGCACTTTCACTGACTTTATTTCTCCTGATCTCTCTCTCTCTCTCTCTCTCTTTCTCCCATTTTATCAGTTGTGTCCCTTGCATGGCTAAATCTGTACAACTGAATCTCAAGTAACTTCCATTGTGCTTAGCCACTGTCATCCTAACTCACAATTTCTTCATGTCCTTCCTGGTTCTCATTTCATGAATCTACTTTACATCTTCTATTACTCTGTAAATGTCATTAACAAGAAGCTGTCTGTCTAGTACTAGACATGATATACTAACCAATCCTTCTTTTCTGTAAACATTTCCAGTAAAAATAAATTATATAAACTGATGAATCTTTGTTGGTTCCCTTAGGCTAACTTTCTTGCTGTGATCTAACACAGTGTATAGCTTGCTATGTGGGTCTATGCCCAAAATGTTGACATTTCTGGCCCTTTCCACATGATGTCACTGTCCTGCTTCTGCCACAGAATGGCAGCAGTCAGCAAGTCATGCTTCTGCACAATGTCGTCTTGTTGCCATCCCATTGCAAAGAGTTGCACTCACATGGCATTTGCAAAACGGAAAAGATTTGTTTTGCACCTCCAATCGCGCAGCACTCCCATACTTACCATTGTGCGGAAGCTGCAGAAGTGCGATTGCAACACTTCCCTCCTCAGTGCAGCAATGGCAAGTGCCTGGCTGCACTGCAGGAGGAAGAGGCAGAGCAATCACACTTCCTTCCTCAGGGAGTGAGCAGATGCAGAGGGGAGCATTGCTAACATGCTCCCTTCCGGACCTGAATTGCAGCGCAACGACCTGAGCTTCGTCATGCCAAAATTACCATTTCTGTCTTGGCTGTGGACATATATAGAGCTTATGCATGTGTGTATAGTTCACACTCATATATAATCAGAGACAAGCATATTTATGAAGAGGATGTGAATATGGTATGTGAAATGAGTTAACTATCTTTCACTAGGATAGGGTTTTTTTAATCCTACCCACTCACATTTTATTGTAGATTCCACATAGAAGTAAATCTAGAATGTAAGTAAATCTACACAGTTATTTTCTACATGGTTATATCATTTGAAGAAATATAACAGTCTCCGCCAGTTTCAGAATTTGTCATATGCAGTTTTTTAAAAGATAAAAATAAATCGGAAAAATTTGGTTTCCAGTAAATCTATTTATCATAACTCATCTTTTTGAATCTGATGCAGAGAGGCTGGATTGTGAGTGCTCCTTCCTCAAATCTGAGAAGCAAATGGGCAAGGCAGCTGAAAGTCTCTCCCTTCTACAGGTCTTGATAGACACTGAAGAGACTCTTTTTTATGTTTCTTTGAAGTCTGTGAAAGAGAAAAGGAACATGTTTCATAGGAAGTCACATCTATTAAACAGGAAACACTGACTGCTCAAGCACCTGGGGTGCATAGTCAGCGATTCATAAATCTTCCAGCAACGGGGAAAATCTTATTACTCACAACTGTTCCATCTCCTTGACTGTCAGCAGTCTTACTACCCCTATGTTTCTCGAGATTCTTGACCTCTGCACTATGTTTAACAGCTCCTTGTTTTACCCTTTCTGGTTTTGGTTATCTGGACTATTTCCTTTGTATAATGACTTCTGGGCTGGCTGGGGCTTTGCCCTTGCACTTTGCTTCATAATCCACAAAGTTCCTGGATTACCTGTCTAAGTCTTGGACTGAATTGGTTTACTTGTAGCTTCTTCTGCTACAATAATCTGTCTCTCCGGATACTTGTTGCCTCTAGGCCAGTGGTTCTCAACCTTCCTAATGCCACGACCCCTTAATACAGTTCCTCATGTTGTGGTGACCCCCAACCATAAAATCATTTTCGTTATTATTTATTTATTTATTTATTATTTATTTAGTTAGTTAGTTCCAACATCAAATAGATTGGAAACACTGTCCTAAATCACTGCTCTGGATAGACTTCTAATGCCTAAAAACTGGCAACCCCCCCCCTTTTTAAGTGCAGAAAGTGTCCATCAATGCCAGAATTAAGGCAGTCATTCTAGTTCTGAATATTGGGTTTCCACAGTTCAAAAAGCCAGTCACTCCCAAAGGCAATGCCAAAACAGTCCACATTTTACACGAGGCGTAGGGAGGAAAGGATAGGGAGAGAGGAAAGATGGCGGCGGCATAAGCAGACGTGTTTTGTTTCCCTCCCTCCCTCCCTCCCTCCCTCCCTCCCTCCCTCCCTCCCTCCCTCCCTTAAAGGGAGCGCGGACACTGAACATACAAAAAGCAAGGAATGCAAGACAGCCAGGGCGAAGAACACAACACGTGTGTGTGGCAAGCGCCAAGGGTCCACGCACACCAAAAGCAAGAGGAGAAAGTCATCCTGGCTATTTCTGCACTAGACTGTTATAGCGCTATTATTCCACTTTCACCATCCTATGGAATCCTGGGGTTTGCAGTTTGAACTGCAAACCCCAGGATTCCATAGGATTCTGAAAGTGGAATCATAGTGCTATAACACTGGAATGTGGAAATGACCAAAGTCCACAGGACGGATCAGAGCAGTGCTTTTGGGTCAAAAAACAAAACAAAACCAAAAAAAACAACCAAGGAGCCTCGGGGGCTCTTGCTACACAAACGGAAACCCTTGGCTGATGCCCCCTGCTCCTTTCCCGACCAAGTTCTCAGTCTCGGAGGGACCGATCTCCCCCATCAGATGGCAGATTCGCCACAGGAAAGTTTCCCCCTTTGCCTGCCAGACCAAAGGCGACAGCCACACCGAAAACTCCCACGGAGCGGTGTGCCCAGAATGAATGGGTGATCGGGCGACTGCCGCTGCTGCAGCCCCGTCACTTTGGGAAGCAAGCGGAACCCAGCTGCTCGCTCGCCCCGGCAAGCAACTCTGTTCGCCAGCATGAATGAGCGTGAGGCGAAGAGGGTGAGGGGACGGGGTCTTACCTCCCAGACGTCCCGCTGCAGCACCATAAACCCTGAATGGGAAGCCCACTGTGTGTGTGGGGGGGTGCGGGCACGAGTGTCCAAGCACTGCCCGGCTGTTCACTCGCCCCAGCAAGCAACTCTGACTCTGCAAGCCGGCATGAAGGGGAAAGGGAACACTGAAAGAGAAGCCCTCCGTGTGTGTGCGTGTGTGTGCGGTGAAGGCATGAGCATCCAAGCAGCACCTGGCTGCACCTGGCTGCATGCCTCCTCTCCCCTCCTGCCAGCGTGGGGTCTCCTCTCCTCACCTCCGCCTTAACGCTTCGGCTCCAGCTCTCTCCTCTTGGTGTCCTCACCTCTGCCTTAACATTCAGACTCCAGCTCTCTCCTTCCGCTCTCCGCACCTCCGGCTCCACCTCAGGCTCTTCCAGTGCTTTCTCACCAGGCAGGGAAAGACGGGGAAACGCCCAGCATGCCTCCTCTCCCCTCCTCCCAGCGCAGGGGTCTCAGAAGCACTGCTCCCATTGGCTGTGAGGCCACCCTCTTTTAAAAGGGGGGGCAGGATTGAGGAGCAGTGACCCCTGTGAAATGGTTGTTCGACCCCCAAAGGGGTCCCGACCCCCAGGTTGAGAACCACTGCTCCAGGCTTAGGACAACACTTATGTTTGGCACTAAGGGTGTTTTTATTATTGTTGTTTTTGTTTTGTTTTGGTCATGGCCAAGATAATGTCTCTGGACACAAAATATCCCATGCCATCTTTCAGTGAACCATGAAGCTAAGAAGCCAATGTTATATATCCTGATGGTCAATACATGTCAATACAGGGGACATGTATACAGTGGAATTCACAGTAGGTTCAGGAAATGTATGCATTACATCTTCCCTAACCCTATTTCCAGGACTAGCCATTCTTCTAACCCTAACCCCAGTACTAGCCTGCCTCTGCTCTACTCATTATGTAGTTTCAGGAAGCCAAAAAATACCTCATAACTCAGCTAATTCAAGATTTTTAACAACAACAACAACAACATCTGGGTTCATGAGGGTTAACATCCAATGGGTTCTGTCATCATCTGAAATTGAATCAGGTGGTCTTTCAAGGAAAACAAAAACCTTTAGTTTAAGAAGAGGAATTTATTACATTTTGTCATTATTCTTGTGTGTACAATGCTCTCTCTATGACCAATGTTTCTCATTTATGAGAGAGAACACATGACTGGATAATTTCACCAACTCCAAATAGATTATTCTTATACAAATAAAAATTACTGAATTTGACAGGCATCCTCTAGTATAGAATGAATAAGATTACAGCTGATGTTTTTCATTCATGATTCTCACTACATGTTTTGTCACAAATTAAGATGAATTAATTATGTACATATGGCCTAAAGGCTGTAAAGATGGCTTCTTGGTGACTTTGAGAAATAGCAAAAAGACATGATCCATAAATTTTCTTTCAGCAGTGTGTGATGTTCTTAATATTAATTTTATTTGGAGAGCTCGGAATAGGAAAGAGTAAAGTAAAATGGGGGAAGGAGAAAACACAGGGCAATATTTCAGATTTATTATTACTGTTACCTGTATTGAATGGTTAGGGTGAGATAAAAAATGCATCTATAAATAAATAAATAAATAAATAAATAAATCTTTCCCTTTTACTTTGGAATATCTGCTGCATATCTCCTGGCATGTAATGAGAACTTGATGTTCTATTCCATGTAGGGTATACAATTTCATTATGTCTCTGAAGATCCCGCATAGCTAGTACATGCTCATTTCCACTTTTGATTGACAGCTAGTAATATATTCTCAGACTGGGCATGAAAATACAATACCCCTCCAGATTAGATTATCTGCTTTCTGCCTGTATCGGTTATCTAATACAATGAATATACATTTGTGCTCTTGCCAGGATTAAACCGATCTTAAAATCAGTTTAGAAAATAATAATACTATAATCACAAATTAATCCATACTGGCTCTTCATTTTACAGTCCCAGTGACTTTACTTCAATGAGATATTTACAGATACAGATATTATATAAATATATAATCTGTAACTTTGGAGTCACTCATGAGAAAAGGCATTGTAAACTTGAAAAAGTGCCTCATAAGATTGCCAGTCTTTCACTTTCCTACTTCTTTTTGTGAGCTTTGATCACTCATACCTACTTAGGGGTTATGTAACTGGAACTCTCAAGGAGATCCATTTTTCCCCCCTTGGTAAACAGAAAGCTTATGGACTTTTATCATTTCCACAACAACAAAAATTTAATCATGGTTCTAGCAATTTCAATGAACATTTTTTTCCCTTTTCTATTTTACAGGCTTTTTATGTCAAAGCAACTGTATTGACAAACAGGATGCCATTTCTCATCTCAGCAGTAAGGGTTATTTGAACACTTTTCTGATGGGAAAGTGTATGTCTGACTAATAAAATGGATGTTATTGAAGTGCAATAGCTTTCTTCTAAATAAAATAAAAACAAGCTATAAAAATGAATAGTGGGAGATGATTGTGGCTAGGGTCAGGGTTCTGACTTTCCCTTGCAAAAGAGTTTGAAATCTGGGCAGCTTCAAGAACATCTCTGACTAGAGTGAAAGTGAAATTGAATGTATACATTAAACTACATTGATCTACTGAAAAAAATTTCATGGACCTTGCCAAAGCTTCCCTCACTGCTTACAAGCCTTATCCTCTGTAAGGCCATATCAGCTGGAAGTTTATTAACAGGATATGTTGCCAAATGTGACTTTATTTGTGGCTTTCAGAACAGCACAAATGTTCACACTTTCTCTCAAGTAAATAGATTTGAATAAAGTATTTGGTAGTTTGCTGCTGGGCTTCCAGAGCTCTTAATTTTTTAAACTTTGTTTTTAACAGCATAGTATAGTTTATAAGCATCTAAATTCTTCCGAGAGAAGTCCTTAGAAGATGTTTATTACAGTAAGATCACCAGTGATACACATATTGTTCACCAATACTAATGGATCATGCTTGTTGACTTAATGAAAATTCAAGTTGAAGTAGATGATGGGTGAATTGCCTGTGCAGAAAAGCCGAGTAGCAACTGCACCAGTGTCTGAACATCATTTAGAGTCCAGATAGGGTTAAAATGGGTTGGACTGAACTCAAAATGGACTAGAGTCTTTTGAGTGGAAAGAGTTCACATTTTAAGCTCCCCACACCCCAGATAGCAAGGGAAATTCAGAGAACAGCCTCTGACCAAGACCTTACCATAGAGATAGATATGTGTGGAGACAGAAAGTTACAAAACTAAATTGGCTCCAAACTATAAGGAGTTTAAAAATAAAAGCAAGCACATGGATCTAGACACTACATCTGAACTGTAGGGTTGGGAAAATCTGTCAGTTTCACTTTTTCCCATGTTTGAAATGTAGAAACTTCCAGGCTCGTTCCATCTCAGTTATGTACCTTGCTAATTTTGGTAAATGAGATGAAATTTGGCATTCATCTGCACCAGCCAAGTTCAATAGGTATAGGTTATTGCTAGCACACAAAGGTCCATGTTGCACCTCCCTGCCATATAGGAATAGCACTTACCATGAACGTGCCTGAGTTACCCTTGGAAGAAATCATAGCACATGCAGAAACAGACAGAACTCTGTTATGTTGCCATCACTCAAGACACCAACATAACTGACTCCTTTTAGACTGTTTAAAAGGGAAGAGAAGGAAAAGTAGATGTTGCCATAGTCATGATGAGTATTCTTTCCTTCTCAAATGTCTTGGCCTTCAAATTCTCCACAAAATCTAGAATACAGATGAACTGCAAATTCTAGCAGCCCTAGCCAGCACAGCCTATGGTATGGAGTGCACAGCCTAAGGTATGGACTGCATATGTGTGTGTGTGAGAGAGAGAGAGAGAAAGGGTGCGAGTGAGTTTAAAAATACTTCCAAGGTGAGGAGAATAGAAATGGACTAGAAGCTAATGAAGCTGATGAAGCATCAGTGTGACATGACAGTTATGTCTAGTCCAAACTAACAAACTTGGACCTATCTGTGAAAGTAACTTCATTTTCCAAGCCAACATTGAAGGCTTTATGTTCAGGAGAGAATTCCTTTTCATATAGACAATTTCCTCCTCCATTCCTTCAAAAAATAAGCAACTGTTAGAATACACAGATGGAGTTTCCTCCTCTTTTGATTGAGACACTAAGGCCATTTCTGCACTACGCTGCTATAGTGCTTTAATTCCACATTCAACATGCTATGGAATTCCAGGGTTTGCAATTTAGGGAGGGGCATTTAGAATTCTCAGCCAGAGAGCTCTTTGGCCTCAGTAAACTACAAACCCCAGAATTCTACAGGATGTTGAAAGTGGAATAATAACGCTATAACAGTATAGTGTGGAAATGGCCTAAATAGGCAGGATCACCTCATCTTTCCACATGCACCTCAATCAAAATCCATTAGCTTTGATATGTGCTCTGTGATTTTCATAAACACATAACTGTTTGACTAATCCATATGCAAGCTTTGCTTGACAGAGTTTACAAGAATTATTAAATTTTATATTTAAGTTTGTTTGTTTGTTTGTTTATGTTTCTTTCCCCCTGTAATTACCAAAGCTATGATAAAGGAGATACAATTTTTTTTTGCCAATTGCACAAGAGAATAATTGGATTTTAATATAATCCAAAAACTCAATCAATTTAAACATTGCTACTGCAGCCTAAAATGACTCATTATTATTTGTGTGTACGTGTGTGTACGTGAAAATTAATCAGAACTACTAATGGGCCTCTTTGAAATGGATATTCATCTTTATTCATCGCTTGAATGTAAAGCCACTTAATGGACCATTGCCACTTTGAGGAAATGCTTTTGTTTCAAAATTCATTTTGGTTTTTCTAAACAAATAGTCACTTTTCAAAATAGAAGCAGTTTCCCTGACCAAAAAATATACACATTGAAAGCTCTTGCAGCTACTCCTGCTAGGACAAATTGCTAATGATGTATTATAAATTAAACTGAGTTTTATTTTAAAGATTAGTATGTGTGTAGGACGTTCTAAATTCTTCATGTATATTAGCTCAGTAAGTCTTACAAAGATTCTGCAACATATACCATTAATATTATCTTCGTATGTGGGAAGGGAACTAAGACAATCATAGCTCACCTAAAATATTCAAGGTAGATGTTTTAAGCAGCATCTGTAGAAATTAATTTCTCTGTAGTGATGTGAAAATTCAGCTGTCTTCATTTTTTGTTATGCTTGTCAGAATCCTATCAGTGTTTCTGTCTTGTTCCATATTCTTTATGGAAGTCTTTTTTTTCCCCCTCTTGGAAACTCATGCTTATTTTTATGTGCCTTTCCCCCCAAAAAATGTGTGTGGTTTAGGTATATATCTTTATTAGCTTTTTTTTTTTTTTTGGTTAAAAAAAAGTCCTAGAGACTAAGGTTGCATTTTTTGAAACAGATGGCTGAAATTCACAATCACAGTTATGAATGGATAACCTAAAGCTATGCATTATTAACATTTGTATTCATAAACACTGCATATTCAAAAGTGTGTAGGGAATACGTAGGGATAGTGAAAGTTCCTCAATCCTGATTTGTCAGGCAGCGGCTGCTATGAGCAACAGAAGTCTGTTCTCCTGTTGATTAGAATACAAGACTGCCATTTCCAGCCCTGTCCTGCAAACAATCTGCAATGCCAGAGGGAATCCTGCTTCTGACTCTTACACTGGAAATTATTCATGGGATGGGATGGAAATGTTAGTCTGCTGTGCTCCAATCAACAGAAGAACAGACTCCCACCATGTTCAGGCAGCTACTATCTGGTGTACTTAACTAACTAGCTGGTCTTGATCTTGGCTCATGTTTCAGCTGCACATATACTTTGTTAACAACAGCTTTTCTTAACCAAAATTCACCACAAATATCAGAACTACTGAAATGACATAAAATACACTTTCCTCTCCATCCACCTCACTGTCACAGTAATACCCATAACAGAGCCCAAGGCAGGAACACAAGGAGAGGTTGGAACTACTTTTCGCACCTTACCTTTTTGCGCTGCTGGGTTGGGGTTGTAGCGCGAGAAGGTTTGGGAGGAATGCTGTCACGTCCCTGCTGCTTCGGCTCCACAGGTCCTTCCTGGTCGCGCGAGCACCCCACGCCTTCCTTCTGCAGTGCAGCCTGGGAGTTAGAGGCTACACTGGGGCAGGAAGCGTGACTGGAGTGGCTCAGGAGGCTTCACATGACAGGTAAGTGTGTGTGAGGTCCCGGAGCAATGTATGACCGCACAGTATTTTCAGCTTTGAGCCAAAAATGAAAAGATGTGTGAGCGGTCCGCATCAGGCCCTTGAGTGTAAATTTGAGTGCATCATGCAGACCATGCGAAAAGGGCCTTAGTCTGTCATTAAGTAAAACTACACAGCTTTGTGACAATATATAAAAAAATAAAGTTAAAATGCCAAAGGACTTAAGTTATTCTTCATTGGTTACAACTGTAATGCAACTTAGCTATAGCTTTGTTTGTGGAAAAAGAAGTTAAAGATAAGTGACCTCCAAGCTGTGGGAATAGAGGGAAAAACATTAGAACTATTCATATATTTTTTTAAAAAAAAACCATTTTCATGTTTTTGCAGTTGAACGGATGATTTTGTAGCTGAATATATCCATCTCAATAATCAAAGCCATGTTACAAATACTGCTTCCAAAAGAGCACTGCCAAATTTCAGCACAGTACTGGAGATGGATTATCTTCTCTGTGAAAGCAGGATCTGGAATGTAACCCCCAATGCCTCTGCAGAAGGATATTTTAATAGAAGAGACGCTGTATTATTAAAATATTAGATACTGTTCTCCATCTTCTTGGCTCTTGACAGTGAAGTTGGATGATAGCTACAGCACTGTTTTCAGTGTCTGTCTTTGAAATCAGTGTAATGTTCAACATACCCACTTCTTGTTTGTATCACACAGCCTCTGGGGTGTGAAGTGGGAAGAAAAATCTATATCAATTTCAAATAAGTCCCAGCTGCCTGCTATGAAAATAAACTACCTTTGACATTATTTCTATAATGTGCATTGATCTACAACAAAAGCAGTTTCATATAATGTTTGGGGCCATATAGCTATTTATATTACCCTTCTTTGACATTTTGCTTTTGTTAAAAAAAGAAAGAAAGAAAAGATCCCTAGAAGACGGTCATATCTACTCAGTCATCTATATGTTTGTCATCTTAAGTTAATATTACTCATGCTGCTGAGCTTCCTGTCCTGATTTTTTAGTAACTTGACCCCTATTAGACTTCATTTTTGTACTCACATAGAAAGTGTGCCCTTAATTTTACACTTATCAATCAGACTGTGTAGGTAGCAGCTCTTAGGTCACATTCTGGTACGTTCTGACCTAAAAATCAAACAACATTCACTTTATCTCCAACTCATATACACCTTCTTGCTCTGATAACACTAAATGAAAAAAGATGTGAAATAAGATTTACTTTAGCAGAATACTTTCTCATGTGTACCTGTATATTCCATATTAGCATTATGAAACAGCTCTGCTTGTAAAACTGGTATCTATTGTTAGAGAAATTACAGTCATTCAAATCTATAAACTTAACAAGAAACACAAATGATTTTGCACAGGCCAATACAAACAGAGGTAAGCAAAGGATGACCCTGTTTAGCACTCAGACCTCCAAACCCCCATCTTCTCCTAAATCTGTTTGCAAAATAGCAAATAAGAGAGGAGCTTTTCACCACACAAAAGTTATACTTTCCCCAGACTTGTTTTAGGCCACAGATAGACACATGTGCACGCACATTCACACCCACCCAGATGGAAATGGTCCTCTGGACTGACAGGGGGCAAAAATGGTCCCCGAGCCTTTACAAGTATAAGTAATAGATCCAAAAATCAATTATGAGCAATGTGTGGCCCTTTCTTGCAGTTCAGGATCCAAGGCAGATTACATAAAACTAAAATCAATATACAGCACTACTGCCATGTTTCCATTTTATCAAATCTTGAGATTTGCAGTTGGGGATGGGATTTAGAATTCTTAACCAGATAGCTTTATTGGCTACCAAATTATGAACTCCAGGATTCCACAAGAATCAATCATGGCAGTTGAAGTGAATTTGTATGCTATAATTGTGTAATGTAAACTGTTTCACCTACATCCTTGCAAGTAGAGGGATAAAGATTTCTTGAGCAGGATGAAGGTTCTAGGGCTAGCATGAGGGGTCAACAATCTTAGGAACTTACATCCTAGCAAGCACCCTATTGCAAATCCCTTTGCCATCATGTTGTCCCTCTTCCTTGCCATCACTAAGGCCCTTTCTGCATGGCTTTTGCCATGCTAAAGGGCACCTGGAGCATCGCATGATTGTGAGGAGTGATCTTCATGATGCACTCACAATTGCGCAATGCTCCAGGGACCGGCAGGCACTGATCGCACACCTTTTCATTTTCGGCTGGAAGCTGGAGGTTGAAAATGAAAAGGTGCATGATCACACATTGCTCCTGGGCCCCGCATGCACTTACCTGGCATGCAGAGCCTCCGGAGCGACGTCAGTCACACTTCCTGCCCCAGAGCAGCCTGGGAGACTCCCAGGCTGCACTGCAGAGGGAAGAGTTGGGGCTCTTGCATGATCAGGCAGCTCAAGCGGAGCTGAAGCAGCAGGGATGTGAGAGCCTCTTGCTGGAGGCTGCTTGCGTGATCCCCGAACCCCAGTGCTGGAGAAAGGTAAGATGCAGAAAGAGCCAAAGTATTGCTCCTCCCCACTAAGAAACTGAGCAGGAATAGGAATATGGAAAATAAGAAATAATGGCCCTTTCCTCACGAGGAAGTTAAAACGGGTCAAGCCATCCTGTCACAGAGGTCGTCTGCACCTTGGATTGGACTAGGTTTTGACTATTTACCTTAGTTCGGCACCTTAGTCTGATCTAAAATGCCTTCAAGTGGTCCAGTGCAATCCGGTCTTTCAGTCTTCTGGAGCGCACCATTTCATTCCTGCTCGCTTGTGCAGATGCACAGGCTCACACCAATGTGAGCCTGAGATCAGCGGAGAGCGGGCTGTGGGCATGGTCAGCGTCAGCGGTTGGTCCAGACCCATGAAGAACAGGAAGCCACATTTTCAACCTCAGTAGTGCGGATCTATGGATCTCACACTGCTCCAATTTGACCTGCAACAAAAAGAGCAGCTCTGCAGAAGGGCTTAAGGGAAAGTCTGTGTTGCTTTGAAGAGAGAAGAACCGGTAAGTAACGGCACAGAGCGATTCACTCGCCTCATGCGGAAAGGGCCAATATCTACTCAAACTTCTCAAACTATTCAAACTATGACCCATATTATGTGTGGTGATAGGAAACAGCAAGCAGTAATGAGGAAGTGGTCCACTTAGGAAAGAGACCCACTGAAGGTATCTTGCCCAAGTTGTCTTCATCTAGCAAGACTTATGGGATTACTCCCATTAATACAGGCTACTTTGACTTTTCTTTTCTAGATGCATATGATCTGTAGCAGAAAGACCACATGAATCATGCATAACAATGACAGCCAAGTATAGTTTTTGTGTCAGGTCAGCACAACAGGCAAGTGGCATCTATATCAACCTTTCAAACTATGAAGCTAATGGAAGAGTGATATTTGTCTTGTTAGTGTGGGAATGCAGTGAATACCTGTGATGTTTATTTCTAAAAGTGGAAACAGCATATCTGCAACTGTAGAAAAGTATTTTTAGAATAGCTGAAAGACTTTCATGTAGTTGTGGTGCATCCTCGGAACGAACAAATAGAACTTTTCTTTTTTGACCACGTTGCTCAATTAGGAGCATATGAAGAGGTCTTGCACGTTGTAGCCTGCTATTTTCCATCTAACCAAATATAGTGTAATATGCACAGAGAAGATGGCGAACTACTCACAGGGGGGAGAGAAAAGGCAGAACTACTTAACACCTTCTTTGCCTCCGTTTTTTCCCAGAAGGATACAAGCACTCAACGTGGCGGTTGGGGAGCAGGGGAGGAAGCAGAGGAAATGAGGCACATAATAGGTAGAGAGGTGGTACAGGAATACCTGGCCACATTGGATGAATTCAAGTCTCCAGGGCCAGATGAATTGCATCCTAGGATATTAAAAGAGCTGGCAGAGGTCATTTCGGAACCGCTTGCTATAATTTTTGAGAAATCTTGGAGGACAGGAGAAGTTCCAGCAGACTGGATGAGAGCAAATGTTATCCCCATCTTCAAGAAGGGAAAAAAGAGGACCCAAATAATTATCGCCCAGTCAGCCTGACATCAGTACCCGGAAAGATCCTGGAGCAGATCATTAAGCAGTCAGTTTCTAGTCATTTAGAAAGCAACGCGGTAATCACGAGAAGTCAACATGGATTTCTCAAAAATAAGTCATGCCAGACTAATCTTATCTCTTTTTATGATAGAGTTACTAGCTTGATAGATGAAGGGAATGCTGTGGATGTAGCATACCTTGATTTCAGTAAGGCCTTCGACAAAGTTCCCCATGACATTCTTGCAAAGAAGCTAGTACAATGTGGGCTGGACAGGGCTACTGTCAGGTGGATCTGTAACTGGTTGACTGACCGAAGCCAAAGGGTGATCACGAATGGCTGCTTTTCATCCTGGAGAGAACTGACTAGTGGGGTGCTACAGGGTTCTCTCCTAGGCCCAGTGCTGTTCAATATTTTTATCAATGACTTGGATGAAGGAATAGAGGGCATGCTCATCAAATTTGCAGATGACATCAAATTGGGAGGGGTTGCTAATACGTCAGAGGACAGGATCAAAATTCAAAATGACCTGGATAGATTGGAGAGCTGGGCCAGGGCGAACAAAATGAAATTCAACAGAGAGAAATGTAAGGTCCTACACTTAGGTAGAAAAAATGGAATACAGAAATATAGGATGGGGGACACGTGACTGGATAGCAGTATGTGTGAAAGGGATCTAGGAGTCTTCATAGACCACAAGCTGAACATGAGTCAGCAGTGTGATGCGGCAGCCAAGAAAGCCAATGCAATTCTTGGCTGCATCAATAGGAGTATGGTGTCTAGATCGAGGGAGGTACTGGTACCACTCTACTCTGCTTTGGTTAGACCCCATCTTGAATACTGTGTCCAGTTCTGGGCACCCCAATTCAAGAAGGATATTGACAAGCCGAAGCAAGTCCAGAGGAGGGCGACCAAAATGGTGAGAGGCCTGGAAGTCATGCCCTATGAGGATAGACTTAGAGAGCTGGGTATGTTTAGTCTGCGGAAGAGGAGGTTAAGAGGGGACATGATAGCCATGTTTAAATATTTGAAGAGATGCCACGTAGAGGAAGGAGAGGGCTTGTTTTCTGCTGCTCCAGAGACCAGGACAAGGAGCAATGGATTCAAGCTGCAGGAAAGGAGATTCCACCTGAACCTCAGGAAGAACTTCCTGACAGTCAGGGCTGTCCGGCAATGGAATCTGCTGCCTCGGAGTGTAGTGGAGTCTCCTTCCTTGGAGGTTTTTAAGCAGAGGCTTGATGACCATCTGTCGGGATTGATTTGAGGGTGTTCCTGCATGGTAGGGGGTTGGACTGGAGGGCCTGTGTGGTCTCGTCCAACTCTACATTTCTATGATTCTATGATTCTATGATGCAACAGTTCTCCATGGTCTGAAGCACAGAGTCCTTCATTGTATCACGTGCTATGGGATAAATTTATTGAAATTTAATTCAGAGAAGACAGACGTGTTCTTGGTCCTGTTTTTGCATAGTTAAAAGTAGTGTATTAGCTATGGCTATTCCTTGAGAAGTCAGATGTGGCCATAGTGATACATGCCTTGATTACATTCTGTTTGGATTACTGTAACACACTTTCTGTGGGGCTGACTTTTGAAGCTGTTCAGAAAGTTCACTGGGTCCAAAATGTAACCAGGCTGATGACTAGTGCAATTTATAAGAGGCATATAACTACATCTGTTGAAATAGCTCCACTGGCTGCTAAATCATTTCTGGGTGGCATTTAAAGTGATGGTTATGAGCTCTATAGGGTTTGGGTCCAGACTATTTGGAAGACCACATTTCCCAGTATGAGCCAGCATGGAAATATTATTTTCTATCTAGAGGGGAAAAAACTGTTTCTTGCCCCAGAAAGCTCTTTCGAGTGCAAATCAACAATATGTGAATTTTGTTGGAATGTACCTGATAGCAGCATTTTCTGTAGAGGAAACAGGTTTTTTTTGTTTTTGTTTTGTTTTGCAGAAAATAATGTTTCCATGGGGGAAAAAAATATTATTTTTTGTGCAGAAAAAAAATCTCTTTTGGTGCAGAAAATTCTATTTTCTGTGCAAAGCAACCACATGTGAATTTTGTGCAGAATAGGTCTCAAACTGCAAAGATTATTGTCAGTCCAAGATTCTTCTTACCAGAGTTTCTTCATACAAAAGGAAAAAAAAACCCTTGATCACTTTTTTTTCTTTAATATTTTCAAGTACTCCTTCCCTCTCTAGTTGATTATTTGGTATCTGAAGGTTCATTTTGCCCATGGCTATCATCTGAACAATCGTAAATTAAAACTGCTACAACTTTTCATTTTTTAAAAAACTGAATGACATTGGCAAGATTATACCCAACAGATATCAGAAATAGGGGCTGTGTGACTCATACTTTAAATATTTGTTTAAACTGTTAAAAACAGTTGCTTTTTTTCACAGAATTGGAAGACATTTGGATGTATAGTTCAAAAAAGTTCTAAAGATTTGCTGGCTGGGGGGGTGGCTTGCCTCTCCTTTTCCCACATCCTTTTGTTTCAGAGAAAAATATGTATGAAAATGGCACAAAACATAGAGTTCACTGGAAACAAGGATAAATTTAGGGACTAGAGGGTTCTGATGCTTAGAAATGAGTTTAAGTTTTAAAAAATATTGGACCGTGATGGCAACTATCAAAGTGGCAATTCCTCCACCAAAGCAGTGAGCAAGGAAACCATTGTAAAACATGCTATGTGATTAGAAGGTCATTCACCTGCAGCCCATCCCTCTCCCTCCCTTCTCTTGTGACTTCACCCCCCTCTCTCTCTCACACACACACACTTTAGTTTTAGCAACAATTTGCCTTTCTGAAATGTAAAGCCTAAATTAAGTTTTGAGCAACTCCAGCTTTGATTGCAAACCTGATTTGCTACAGGAAGCACAAATCTGAAAACTGTGGGTTTCAGCTGAACTTGATGCACAGCTCTTATTGCAACCCCACCAGGTATCCTGAGACTAAATCAAAGTATATGACACCAAGTTAACAAGGACTAGTTTATTTTCTTTCCTTTCCTTATCAAAATGTGCAAAAATTCTAAACACATAGGACTAATGCAGGACCTGTTTAACTTCTATCCCACTTTTGGGCAAACTAGAAAATAGCATTAAAAATGCCTTTCCCAAATGCTACACCCCTTCAAGTGGTAGGAAAGTTCTTCCTGAGTCACTTGTCCTACAAACAACTGACTCATAAGTATGCCACTTTTTGACAGTATGCAGGTAACACAGATTTTCAAATGATTAATTGATCACTATGTCCAAAATCAACTGATGAACAAAGCAGCAATTTACACAAATACTGCTTTAGCATATTTAAGATGAGGAAATGGCTACATGTGTTCATACTATAGTGAATGCATATAATGACCTATAAGTGTCTCTGATATTGTGATATAACCATATGCTGTGTGCAGCATATGTATGAGCTTGATGCAGAGCAGATTCCATGCAGCATTTTTAAAAACAAGCAAGAGTGTCAGAGGGAGCCATATAAAAATGACACATTTAATGTTTTAGTGTCTTGAATATATTTGAGTTCTTTATGATTGATTGTGTTTTGGCCATTTCCATTGTCAAAGTGACTACTAGCAATAACAAGCTACTTTCAGTCATCTAGTAGCATGTAAATCACACAGGAAAATGAAACCTGCGCAAAAAGTTAAGTGTTTCCTCCAGCCATCACTCTATAGGTTCCACCCACTGCTTTGCTGATTGAAAGGCCACCATCAGAAGTTGTCAGAACTCTGAAAGAAGGGGGTGAAAAACAGATGGCAGAACAGAAAAGACAAAAAATAACATTCAAAAATATTTTCTCCCTCAAAAATAGTTGACAGATAAGCTTTCATGCCACCTATACATAAATCAAGCTTTGAAGCACTTAGATATTCCCTGCCTAATTGGGTGCCAAAGTTCATTCTCATTTTCACAGTCCCCACCTTGTCTTCCATTTTATATCTATACCCCTCTGCCCGTAACATTGATTTTTGTCTTAAAATTGCTGCAGTGACTTTCCCACAGGCAAGTTCTGCCTTTTGGAGTGCAAAATACTCTCTCTCTCTTTTTTGATTTTCCAAAGATTTAGGCTAAAGTGCCTTTTTGTTGTTTGTCATTGTAAGCGTCTTCTTCTTTTCCTCCCAAGTGAGCTATCATTGGAGTTATCTTTTAATTCAGAAATGCCATAGGGTACTAGTAGGATGTGATTGAATTTGTCATGCATTTCACAGATACCTCCCCCACTGTCTCTATCCATATTACTCCCAACAAGAAGAGAAAAGAAAAGGAAAGAAAATGCAGAAGCAAAGAAGAAAGATGTAAGATTATATATTACTCAAAAAACCTCTGCAGATAGGATCAGTGATGGGATGATCCATGTCCAGAACAGTTTCTGTCCAAATATTGCCCTCACCTACATATAAAGAGCTTCTGTAGCATGAATTCTTTGAGAGCAGGAGTTACCTTAGAAATTATTTTAGATACTCCATCATGCTGTTCAGCTGGGATTGGAAGGCATTTAATTGGGAGATTACTCATTAGCTATTGTCCAAAGAAGTCAAACCAATTAAGCAATAATCGGTAGCCAAGCAGAATGGTCTGTTGAGAAGTGAGGCTAAGTATTGCAGAAACTAATGTTAAAATATTTTGTGTAGAATTGTTTTATGCAGATTTATAACTATTAAAAGGAGTTATTTCTCTGGAAATTCAATGACCAAAATCTAAGAATTCATAACCTTTATGTCACAGAATAATTAACAAGCTTGATAACGACAGAAATGAGGACTGCTCTGAAGATAAATGGTGAACTGTATTGCTCAGCCTGGAGTAAAATAGCATCAGCCACCATCAGTCTCAACATAAGACAACATGGTAGCCTTATCCCGCAGGTCATTGTATTGATTTTGCAGCTTATGTGACACAGAATTTGCCCATCTGCCTTACTGAATTATCTGTTACCCCAAAATGTATGTGCCTTGGGGTCCAGCTAAGATGCCAGTACCTCCGTAAAACAGTGGGAAGTGTTAACTCAAGATAGGAGGCCAGTGAGAGCGGTATAACCTAACAAGGTCTTTTACACCTATGTTGACCAGTACTTTGTGGGAAGAACCAACAAGAGATCCAAAAGGAAAGCTTAATGTGTTTTACTAAAGGAATTGTAATCACACATACAAGATCGAAACAGTCACACAATCACTCAAGGCTATTTGAGGGAAAAGGGAGGTAAGTTTGGATAGTAAAATTTCAGGATGAAGTGGGTGATATTTACCAATCCAAAAGAGCAGTGAAAAGGTGATGTGGCTTAGATGGATGTCTGTCAGAAATTGGAGCAGCAGAGTGGTGACCAGGAATTGGTGTGCAGTGAGTTGACTAGCCAAAAACTGGGTTTTATATACTCTGTTTCTGCCTGGAGGCCTAAGGCATTAATGGCTGTCTGGCTGAGTAAACAATGGAGTTCACAGAGTGGACAATGAGATCAAGAATGGACAATGAGGTCCAGAATGGGCTGATGTTCTTAGCATTAGGTGACAAAGAGCTAATTACTGTCCTGATAGTTTAGTACTTGTTGGACAAATCTGAGCCCAGAAGGGAAACTTGCTTGATCAGAAGGAACGTAGTTAAGGCCATCAGTCATCTTGTGGGAATCTTCAGGATTTGTTGTCTAAAAGGCTGAGTCATTAAGGCTAACTGCAAGCCTATTATTGCTGGAGTTTTCTGGTGATTACCTGACTATGATCTGGCTATGCCTAGAGGCTTTTTCTGGCCTAATATGCAACACACATTTTTGGCCAGCCTTTTTCCCTTATTCAGCCTAGCCATAAAGCCATAGCAGGGCATGTTTTATACTTATGCCAATTAAAATATTTTGCCTGTTCAATCATATTTCACCAATTAACTATGTCAAAGTGCAGGGATATATAGCCTGATAACATTTTAACAAAGAAAACTGAATTACAAGTCGTAGTAAATGGCTGGAATTGTATTAGGGACACACACCTGCATAATTCATACCATGCACATGAGGCCAAAAGGCCTCCATTTGCAACAGTCATTCAGCCAATAGCAGTGGAAGCAGAGTTTTACAGATAGCATGTTCATCTATGCCTTGTATTTACAAGTTGCACCTTGTGCATTACATTTGGTTGTGCATCCTACATTTTGCATTGCAGTTATGCATTGTGAATTGCAGAATAACACCTAGTCATTGACATGTGTTGCACAATGTTGTGATTCTGCATGGGGGTTGCATAACATTCAGGTGATGTATCACCATGTGTGGGGATAGTAAATTGAGGCAATTTGCTTAGCATTGTGTCTGACCCAGGCCCTTGCTGCACCTTACCTTCTTCTGGTGTTGGGGTGCAAGGATCACATGAGCAGCCTCTGGCGAGAGGCTCTCATGTCCAGGGCCCTTCTGCTCCGCACGAGCTGCCTGCTCTCACAAAAGCCCCACCTCTTCCTTCCGCAGGGCAGCCTGGAACCTTCCCAGGCTGTGCTGGGGCAGGAAGCGTGACTGGTGCAGCTCCAAGGGCTCCGCATGCCAGGTAAGTGCGTGCGGGGCCCAGGAGCAATGCACAATCGTGCACCATTTTTGGCTTCTAGCCAAAAATGAAAAGGTTTGCGATCAGTGCCTGCCAGTCCCTGGAGTATCATGCAATTGTGTGCATCATGCAGATCGCTCCTCACAATCGTGTGACGCTCCAGGTGCCCTTTCGTATGGAAAATGCCATGCAAAAACGGTCCAAGTAGAGTGGTGGGCAAATCTGTTAGCTTCGCTCTCTCTTGCATCACATATTGTGAATTTTGACCAAAAACAAACTGAAATGAAATCTTCACCCATTTCTAGTGGCATTCACTGAGGAACTCTGCTACCACTGCTATTTCAATACTGTAGCTGCCACCACTGGATGTCAGCTGCAACACCCAGTAGCTGATGTGATAGCTATTTCCAAAGGCAACACAGTTAACTACTGACTAATATGCACCATAGTCAGATCTATAAATGGTTCACAGTCTGCCCTCACAGCTTCACTCACAGCCTTCCCTCACAAACTTTGTAGATTCAGAAGAACTTTGGGGTAGCATCTGCCTTGCTCCACCTCAGGCAGCAAAATATCTTGGGGTAACTCTGTGCACAAAGGCTGTGAAGTAGCAAAAAATTAAGGGGGCAAAACAGGAGCAATTTTGTGGTGCATTGTCCTCCCCCCCAACTGTGTCTCTCTCTCTCTTTTCTCTCTCTCTCTCTCTCTCACACACAAGCAAGATAAGGGGAAAACAATAAGCAAGTCCCATGACACTGCTTCCATGACACTATACACAGATTTGTTTCTCAGTAATATGATCAGATGACACACCTTCAGCAAACCCTAGAGGAGAAAAAAATACAATAATAAATCTAAAGGAATATTACCTGATTAACTACTCAAGGAAGGCAGAAGACAAATGAAAATACTAACCAGTGTATGCCAAGCAACAAATACTTTAGAAAAGTAAGGCACTCAGTTTGTCAGTCCTGTGAAATAGGGTCTTGAAAGCATGAATAAAATATTTTATTGCTGCTGTGATTTTTACAACTAGATCCTTCCCATTCACTTTAGCTGCAGAGGCCAAAATAGTTGCTTGAGGCAATGCAGCTAGTGGAATTCTATACTGTGGAAACACTTCAAACCCCTTCAAATGTCACAGTGGGGAAAATGCACAAGTTTTCCATACAGACCCATGTCCTTAGTTTGGGGTCAGTGGGCAGCATGGGCTCCTAGCTGTTTTTGTCCTAATAAATCCTGCCATTTCTCTGGTTTTCTCCCATACTGTCACTGACTTTGTCATTGCTGCAGAGAATAACACTTTGTTTTTGCTTCCAAATAGTGAGTAAAGACATTTTCATATGTTTTACAAAGAAACTAAACTGCCTGGTGCACTTTGCTAACAAGAGGAAGTGTACCCATGGAAACCTCACAGATATGTGTAAACACGGTACAGTGAAACACATCCTAGTTTTAAAGGGCAACTCTGCTAATAGGCCATACACCTCCATGCTTTGATATGATTTAATTAGGAAATATGATCTAATTGGCATGAACATAAATTTTAATCTGCTATGAGTATTTAAAATCCATTTTGGGGCTAGCTGACTCGTAGTGCACTGGTTGCTAGTCACGACAGTGTTGCTTCTATTTCTGTTTGTGTACTGTCCTTAGACTCTGCGTCTAAGCCACATCACTTCTTCACTGCTCTCCAGATTGGTAAATATCACCCACTTTGTCCTGAAAATCTCGCTATCCAAATCTTTCCTCCCTTTTCCTTCAGTTAGCCTTTTGTGATCATGTGACTGCTTGGATCTTGTGTGTATGACTGCAATTCCCCCAATAAAACACATTAAGCTTACTTTTGGATCATAATCTGATTTTTCCCTGCATTAGTACCAGTAGACATAGGTGTAAACGATCTTGTTAGGTTACTCTCCCTCTTGCAGGCCTCCTCTTTGAGCTAATATTCCCCACCATTTCATAGAGGCACTGTCATTGTGGGTAGACCTCTGAGTGAGTCACAGTTTGGGGGAAGAACCCTTTGCCACCATGGTAGCCATAAATTTAGCTACATTGGGAGGGTACTTTGGGTTATGCCAGTGTGGCCCCAAAACACACAGAAGTTACCCACCCCTACCTCATATACTTAAAAGCCCACCTGAGTGATAATTAAGCTAGATTTGTTGGCAAATCTAAGAGATGAGTGTATTTCTCAAGCTGTGCAATTATTTGGCAAAGCAGAAGCTGTACACACATCCTAGATTACAAAAGAGAAAAGAAACAGGTCAATCTTCTTTGTAAAACACATAGAAGTATCTTTACTTGCAAAACAAAAAAAAAAAAGGAGAAGAAGAAGAACATTTGCATAATCAAACAATAAAGGAGAAGAGAGAGGGAAGAGAAAAATGTCTGCAAGCTAGTGTGATGCAGGATGACCCAGGATGTGAATAAGCAAACAAAGGGGATCAAAATTAACAGACATATCTTGAGTTATTGGTTAGATATGCCAGTACTGGGACAGTTGAAACTGATGCTAATGAGTCTGATAAATAACACAGGCAGGGTTTTACAAGATGCATGATGTAATTGGTTTTGGATTATCAAGCAAGATTCTTTTTCCAAAATCATTCAGAACAATAATTTATAAAATTACTAGGATTTTTTTTATTTTTATTTTCTTTTTCTTTTTTTTTTTTGGAGGAGGGAACTGGCTTGATGTTGACAATGTTCTTATGATCTGAGGGCAACAACAGTTTGAATGGTAGCATCTACAATTCCTAAAATGTGTTTCACACTAAGGCCCTTTCCGCATGTGGGGGGGGGATGCCCGAAAACGGAGCTTACCGGCTTTGTTTTCCGGTTGGCCAAGTCCTTCACCACGACGAACAGTGCAAGTTCGCTGCTCCACAGTCCTCCAGCATCCCAAATGGCGGCTTCCAGTTGGTGGAGGCTCTTCACCAACCGGAGAAGCTCACCAGCCGAAAGCCCAGCCCCGGAAGATCTGCAGGCATGCACTTGCATGCGCCTGCAAATCTGCTCTGGAGCCGGGCGACGGAGCTACATAGCTTTGCTAGCTCCATGCTTTTTAAAAAGCTCAAAAAAGAGGTATTTAAAAACCACGCTGCAAGACCAATTCTGGTCGCGCAAAACCGGATTGAGATGTGGATGTACAGAAAGTAGTCCACCCCAGCCCACTCTATGGTGCAGAAGACCTCCATTGGAGGTCGATCTGCACCATTTTAAATTCTCAGTGTGGAAATGGCCTAAGTTCTTAGCAGAATGGATTAAAACCAGCAAATTCATAAAAGGGATGGGGGAGAAAGAAAAATAAAAGGCCACAGTTTTCCTATCAGTTTTCCATTTCCACAGAAATGTTTGTGATTCCAATCTAAGCATAAATATCAAATTTGGGGAAAAACAGTTTATAAATGTACATTTTAAAGAAAAAAAAATACAGCAATCCTTACTATTTTTTTCAAGAGTTACCCAACATAGTTGATGGGTCAGGTCCATATGCTAACTATATAACCTTATTTCCATTAGGCAAAACATCAGTTTTGGCGACTATGTCAGACATGTGGATCTGCATAGCACAACAGACAGATATATACAGGTCAGCATTTTAAATTGCTGATTTAATGATTCATTCCTGCATTTTGATTGTGAAAATACCATTCACCTCAGTTTATTACAATGACTTCAACTTTTGTGGGTTACAGATTTGAGGCAGATCCTCTCAATAGCACCCTTCCCTTCTCCTCTTCCGCAATGTTGTAGTTGTTGTTGTTAGGTGTGCCTTCAAGTCATTTCCAGCCTAGGAAGAAACTAAGGTGAACCAGTCATGAGGTTTTCTGGGGGCTGAGGTGCCCAAAGTCACCCTGTGAGTTTCCATGGTTGAGCAGGGAATCAAACCTTGGCCTCTGGGGTCAAAGTCCAATGCTGAAACTATTACACCATGCTAGTTCTCTCAGTATTATTACCAGTGCCAAATTTGCTTGCTTCACTGTCTGGGCTTAGGCAGTACAGCTTCTTGGAAAGAGAGAAGCAAAGTAGGAAGTTAGTACTGTCTCTGTTTACTGGTCTCAATTACAGAAGAGACTGGCCTGGGCACACAGTAAAGATATGAAATTTCCATAAATTGACAAACTGGAGAGGGTAGTAATCTGTTTTTTCTTTCTTTCTGGGAAAGAAAAGAGAAAGATTTAAAAATATATATATTAAGAAAAATATAATATTAATACCCTTTATAGACTGAAAGTCACTTTGTTACTTTAGGAACATAAAATGCTTTTACTAGGGATTGAAATAATTCATCAGGTATGAGGATCTCGTTTGACATGGTCCCCATGGCCATCACGCAGCAAAATGGGAATGTGTCTGAAAATGAATCCATGGCTTGTGATCTGAAATGGCACAATCTGGCAAATCCTTGTTTTAGCAGTAGGTGTCCATCATTGTGAGGCCATAGATTATGCACTAACACTTTCTCAAATCGCTTTGGAAATGGCATTTCAAATCAGGAAGCAATGTGCTGCCTATATCATTGCTGACGCATCAAGATATTGTGTATTAAGGCAAGCAATTTTGCACCATTTTCTGGCTCATTAAACATTATGCCAAAGCATCCATACAGCACTTATGCAAGCCGTACTTCAAAAACCATACTGTAGATTCAACACCAGATCAAGGTGAAAGACTGGATTAAATCTGCTCACACAGTCTAAGAACCTTTATTGCAAATACAGCCTGTATCTTTCCAGCAAGTCTTTCATTTAATTGATAGCTAGAAAGAAACAATCAATCAGGAATTGCATCCAACATCATTACCTGTCTGTCAACTATTCAAAGACTTTCATTAAATATATTGAGGAGTATTTCTGAGCACAAACTGTACCACAGTTGAGATGACCCCAAAGAGAGGCAACACTATAGACCATTCCCATACAAAGTATCTACTTAGGGTGACTTAATGATGCAAATCAACCACTTAATCAAACTATCATTAATGCCATAGCTTTATTCCTAGGATACATTGGTCTACTTTCTATCCAGCACTAATATCAGTTCTATTCTAAAATGCTATTATATCAGAAAGTTTATAACTCTAGCTTGAGTTTGCTGAACATAAAGGTTCTGAAAATGGGAGGGGGAGTCTCTCATACAGTATAATGATCTTGACATTGAGAAGGATAAATGGAGCTTAACAGTTTGCCATTTTCTCCTGCTAAATCTGAAACAACCAAAAGTGTAGTTACTTCAATATATCTAATTTTCCCCTTCTGTGCTTCATAGCCCCCTCTGCTCACTGAAGACAGTCCCAAAGTAGAATCATAGAGTCATATAGCTGGAAGAGACCACAAGTGCCATCCAGTCTAACCACCTTGCTGTAAAGTAAGACACAGGCCATTTCTGCACTATACTGTTATAGCATTATCATTCCACTTTCCTCATCCCATGGAATCCTGGGGTTTGCAGTTCAGGGAGGTGCCAGCCGGCCCTCCCTGAACTGCCAACCCTAGGATTCCATAGGATGTGGAAAGTGGAATGATAGCGCTATAACAGTCTAGTGTGGAAATGGCCACAATTAAAGCAGTCCTGACAGATGACCATCCAGCCTCTGTTTAAAAATCTTTAAAGAAAGAGACTCCACCACACTCCAAGACAGCATATTCAACTGTTGAATTGTTCTTACTGTCAGAAATTTCTTCCTAATGTTTATGTGGGGTATCTTTTCTTACAGTTTGAAGCCATTGTCCTGTGTCTTACGGTCTTTCTGCACTACATTGTTATAGTGCTACTATTCCACTGTCAACATCCTGTGGCATTCTGTGGTTTGTAGTTTACTGAGACCAAAGAGCTCTCTGACTGGGAATTCTAAATACCCCTCCCTAAACTGCAAGCCCCAGGATTCCATAAGATGTTGAAAGTAGAATAATAGCTCTATAACAGTGTAGTATGGAAAGGCCCCTAATCTCAGGATCAACAGAAAATAAGCCTGTCCCATCTTCTGTATGGCATCCCTTCAACTATTTAAACATGACTATCAAGTCTTCCCTTAATCTTCTCCTTTCCAGGCGAAACGTACCCAGCTCCCGAAGCACCTGTTTGATTCTAGGTTGCATCAATAACAGCATGGTTTCCATTCTTTTGCCATTTTGGTTGACATCTTCTGGACACATTCCAGCTTTTCAATATCCTTCTTGAATTGTGGTGCCCACAAGTGGACAGAGTAGTCCAAGTGAGTTCTGACCAAAGCAGAACAGAATGGTACTATTATTTCCCTTGACCTACATACTATCCTTTTATTGATGCAGCCTAGAATCACATTGACTATTTTAGCTGCTGCATCACACTGTTGACTCACATTCAGCTTGTGGTCTACTAAGACTTCTAGATCCCTTTCACATGTACTTTTGTCCTTTGATCTGCAACTTTCCTCTCTAGTGACACAGATTTTCTTGGGCCTTGTTTGCTTGGCTGTCTCCTTCATTATCCCACTTATACCCCAGTTCCCTCCCACCATGATTTTATATCCTTTAGCATAAATCCATCTGTCTCCCCTGCTTTGTTGATATTTCTGTGTTGGCCCCAGAGGAGGAGAGGAATAAACACAATAGCAAAGCCACTATTTTTGGATGGAACAGTTAATGAAATACCAACTCACTTTCATCATGGTTGTTGAAAAAATTGTTGTACATAGAGGGACTCTTGATTATTCTGAGTCACTTGCCTTTTAAAATAAGGATCATGAGGCCAATCAAATATATTTCCAAGGAAGCCTCAGATACCTTTCTGTATTACAAAAAGGCATGTAGATGGCAGATGTTGAATCCAATCCCAATTACCACTCTTCGATATTAAATTCAACTAGAACTGTGGGTGTTAAGAGTGATGGTCAAAATGGAGATTAAACATTATCTATCTATGACAACTTTGACATTTAAACTGCACTCCACATCAGTACAGATGGAGATGAAGCAGTTCTATATTTAAAAGATGAACCACCATCTTTTAACTACCAAGACCTTCTGCCGTCATGTGGAGTTTGTTCCATCTTCTTTATGGTTCTATTAATTCTGCATATTAGGCTTCTGCTCTGGATCCCTCTGTTGTATAATGCAGAGCTAGAAAACAGGGTGAGCAAAATTATTTGGAAACTGAAGCAATTGTGCTACTGAGGAGAAGATACATGTAGGGATTTTTTAAGCTTAGGAAATAGGTCACTAATGTGGATATGATAGATAAATATATAAACAAAATTATATATGGTGGAAATAAAACAAATAAAGAGACATTGCTTTTGATCTTCCTCTACAATAGTAGAAACCATGGTAACCCAATGAATGAGTGATGAGAGGCTCAGTACGTAAAAAGAAGCATTTCCTTACATAGCTCATATTTAAATATGGAGTCTGTTAACCAAAGTATCTAGTGCTGGCCACCAGGTTGTGTTTAAAAGGACTAGGCAAAAATTAGAGATTATAATTATATCAATAGCTACCAGTCATTGTGACTAGACTGTGGCTGTTGTTGCTGTTGTTGTTGTTGTTGTTGTTGTATGCCTTCAAATTGTTTCCAACTTATGGTGATCATAAGGCAAAATTATCATGGGGTTTTCTGGGGCTGAACATATGTGAGTCACCCACTGGGTTTCCATGGCCAAGCAGGGAATCAAATCCTGTTCTCCAAAATCATAGTCCAACACTCAGACCACAACACCATGCTGGTTCACCATGCCTAGTATATCAAAGGTGCATTTCCCTGTATAGAAATTGTTGGGAAACAACAATGGGAAAGAGCTTTTGCTTCCATGTCCTGCTTGTGAATTCTTTATATGCTGGCTATTGTAGCAATCAGGATGTTGTGAGAAACAAGATAAACTTTGTGTCATAACTCACCCACTGGAGTCAAAAGCCAGGAATTTAAAACTCCTGATGTCAGTGGTCTCTCTGAGTCAGAGGTGCTGGAGGCTAAGGCAGAGGGGGGCCCTACTGCCCAGAAGGAGGTTGAAGGTGCAGTGCAGTCATTTGCTGAGGTGTAGGAAAGATAAGAAGAAGTTATGTCAGTTCCAGAGGCTCAAAGAGCCTTTCCACACTACACTTTTAGAGTGCTATTATTCCACTTTCAACATCTTATGGAATCCTGGGGTTTGCAGTTTAGGGAAGGGCATTTAGAATTCTCAGCCAGAATGCTCTGAAAGTAGAATAATACTACTATAACAATGTAGTGCAGAAAGGCTCTAAATAAGAGATACTGACTAATCAAGCACCTGGTGCCTTGGGATACATGTCTATAAATATATTGGAAGCTTTATTGCTTACAAACATCCATCTTGATGGCAGTACTCTTTGGTATTTTGTTTTTTTCTAGATCTTGCATTAGCTACTATTTATGACTTTGTTTTAATGCTTGCTGGCTTTGTTTATTTGAATTACTGACTTGTACAACTTCTGGACTGCCTGTCAACCACTCCCTTGCTTCTTCCTTCATCCTGTTGGATGATCTATGACTGATCTGGACTGACTTAACCAGCCTCTTGTATTCCAACAACCTGCTTTCTAGGAAACTTGCTGAGTGATGCATAGAATACCTTCCAGACTGACCCTACAGTGTTCTTCTTGTGAAGATTACCCAACTGGCAGATTGTTGTACCATGGCAATATTGGAAAGTAAGATCTTCTATTACTGTTTCATGAAAAATATTCAGTATTCAGAAACACCCCACTTCTTCTACCTTCTCCAACCATATACCCCAGGCTTCTATTTTCTCAAGTCATCTTTCAAAGGCAAGACTTCTTATGGATGGACTACACACTGCCTCTTTACATATGCTCTCTCAAAAAAATTCAATATGGTAGATGAAGTCCTTGGTACCTAGCTATTCTGTATTGATGGCTTTTTAAACTGTCTCAGCGCTGCTATATCTGTTGCAGCTGCAAAAAGGGGAAGGGGTAGTGTATTTGTGAAGGTGAAAAAAGCAAGGGCAATGAGATCTATACCTCATTAATTTGTTGTTGGGTGAACTGCATTGACAATATCCCCCCCCCATATATTATCATTGCAGTTTGTATAGAAAATATTTACAAGCAATTGTGACTCCAGCAAGTGAAAAAAAAACTTTCAAGAAATGAATGTTGCATCCACTTCAATACACACAGAAATTATTATGAGAAATGTCATTCAGAGCCATTAAGATGCTGGAAGTGATTCAATTCACAGGCACAACAAGATTGCCTAACCAACATTCAGTGCTGCATTTAGAAAAAAAAAGTGACTCCACTTTACAAAAATTTGCAACAAACAAACAAGTGAAGAAATTACTTCAGCCTACAAGTATCTTAGTAGCTTCTATCCTTGCTCATTTCTACTAAGAATG
Source organism: Ctenosaura bakeri (assembly GCA_948474755.1). NCBI lineage: Eukaryota > Metazoa > Chordata > Lepidosauria > Squamata > Iguanidae > Ctenosaura > Ctenosaura bakeri. The sequence continues at coordinate 424,826 of CAOLHI010002888.1, forward strand.
GAGGTTTCTCATGGTCTCCCCCAAAGAAAACAAGTCTGATGTTATTGTACTCTAAACTGGCATCCCATGAACTACTGAGGAAGGTATTTCTGCTTCCATTTTCTTAACATGCTCTTCAATGGGCTTTTCTTTCATTAATTTTTTTAAACTCTCAAGCATTCTCATAAAAATATTAAGTCCACCTCCGAATAAAAAAATAATATAACTTCTGTAAACTGAGTCTCCCCAAATAGTCTTTAATATTTTCTCCCCCACATACAACACATACACTTTTACACTGCTCCACAAATCTGGATTCTGTAGCTTCACGGGTACAATGATAAATACTGCTCTCCATCCTAAATACCTATTTGTCAGCACAATAGTTTATAGAACTGGGCAGGCAGACCTTTTATACATAAAGTTTTTATGTATGCATAATCGGCTACAACAGGGAATTCACCTTTAAATGTTACAAGTGCTTCTGTATAGAATGTACAGAGATAGCTTTCAAAAGATTAGCACTAATTTTTTTTAGAACATTAGGTACCATAAATAAGTAGGTAAGTCATTATTTTCAAAAGGTCATTCAGCACAATTGAGCTCAAGATATCTTGCACTGAAACACACACAAGACTTTATTTCCAGGAGTGTGAGATGACATTCAAACTCAAAAGCTTCTATGGCAAAGAAGAACAAATTATTCAAGGACTTTTCAGTGGCATGAGTTTGCTTCAACAATAATGTGTTCTTGTGGTGGTGGGGTACAGTTTGACTGGCTGGCATTATATTACATTAATACTGACTGAATCCCCCTAGAATTTGTGAGATTGGTTGGACTTCCAAATCAATTATACTCAGCCTCTTTTCTCCCTCTCAAACATCCAGTCCCCAAATCCTAGCTACTTTTGTTCATTTATATATTTTCATCTATGTGTTAAACAATTTGTATCCTATCCAATATTTCAAAATCTCACCTAGTCAGTATCTTTCATTCCCCACATATGACTCAGTCCTTTCAATCTTTCCTTCTTTCCTAAATACCTGATTTACATATTTCTCTCTGAGTCTCAGCCTTACATGATTCCAGAGCTTCACTCCAGTCGCAACTATTTTATATCTACCTGCAAGAGCTTAATGACTGAAATGACTAAATGGCCATCTGTTTGAGATACATGCCAAGGTTAAGACCAGATATATATTAAGATATTAAAAGGATGCTATAAGGCTGACAGTAGAGTGTTAATGCTGAAACGGGTCTCACAATTAGTGGTGGAAAGAATATGTCAGAATATTTTTAAAAAATGATTGAAAAACATGTTTCCCAAGTATTTGGAAACTCTGACAAAGAGAATCCTGGACTGATAAGGATAAACATAGTTTGGAACCTAAGCTGCACAAAATTTGTAAGTGGTTTTCTTTCACTGAAAAAAAAGCATCTTCTGTGGAAAAAAATCTTTCTGCACAAAGATACTATTTTCTACACATGAAAATGATGTTTATGCAAGTGAAATACATTTGCATTTTTTTTCACACAGGTATGTCTTTCAAAACGGTTCAAAGTAAAGAGGTCATCAGGATGCAAGATGAGGCTGGGCCACAGAGAAAAATCCTACTGAGCTATCAACCTGGCCTTTAAATCTTTTAACTTCTTCCTCAGGAATTCACACAGCTGTTTTTTGTGTCAATTCCTATGTTTCAAAATATAAGCTCAGGGACAGGGCCCATCATCATTTTTCTGCTAGAAGTAATTGGCTGCAAGCCTAATAGACTTTTAGCATAAGTCTTCTGTATTGTCCCAGATCTTTGGGCCTGTTGAGAAGGAAATTATCCAGTTCACTGTTTACAACAGGCTTGAGTTGCAACTGCGCTTCCATTCAATAAATGGGTTAAATCTTTTAAAGGCTACTCAGGACAATAAGCAGCTCAGGTAGGTGTTCTAACCAGAATTAAGGTGGAGGCCCTTTGCACCTTGAACAAGATACAGGCAATTTTTCAATTATGCATTTAGAGGGGGTACATATGAGTTTTCATTGAAATTTCTATATTGTATTTGCATCTGTTTTGTACTTTTTATTTAGAGCACTAAGGATGCAACAAAATGTTGCAATACTCCTCAGAAGATAGTACTGTGCCATAACCTTATTAGATGCATAGAATTTAGTGTATGTATAGAAGTGACAGTATATATGTGCCGCATTTAATATACAATTTATTGTACCATTGCTAACAAATATATTGGGACTTAAATTGTGATTGTTTGCAAAGTTCAATTATAATTGGTCCCATAGAACCCAGAAAGGAGTACTCTTGTATTGTCACTGGTTTAAATTTTTAAAAGTACCTTGAGTCTAATGTGAGGAGAAGGTGGGATACTAGTGATGACTTTTTTATTTATATGCCACATTTCCCTCAAAACTAACTGGGACTCAAAGCAGCTTGTAGATTAAATATGCACACATCCAACATTAAAATGGATTACATTATCAACAATTAAAAAAAATTAAAAATGCTATAATATATTTTAAAACACAGTTCAATTAAAACAGTACATCACCCTCTTAAAAGATCCCTCTTTATAAAAACCTCTATTCTTAAAAGCTTGTCAGAATTAATATATATATATATATACATACATACATATACATATATTTGTCTGCTGATGGAAAGTCACCAAGATGGAGTACTCTAGACTTTCTAGAAAGGGAGTTCTAGAGTCCAGAGGTAGCCACTGGGAAGGCCCTCCACTATATTTAAAGCCTTTTTGCACTACACTGTTCTAGTGCTATTATTCCTCTTTCAACATCCTATGGAATCCAGGGGTTTACAGTTTAGGAAGGGGACTTTAGAAATCTCAGTTAGAGAGCTCTTTGACCACAGTAAACTACAAACCTCAGAATACTAGTGCTATAGCAGAGTAGTGTGGAAAGGTCCAAAGTGGGAAAGAGGGCTTCTCCTGCATGTCTCAGTGCCTTGGCAGACTCATGTGTGGAGATATAATCTGTTAGTCTGGGCATAAGGGGAATGAATGAATGAATGAATGGAAACAGCAATGAGACCAACAACCATCTCAAATTGCCAAATGTGAGTGGAGACATTCCCTCCCTCCCCCCCCCCAAATACCCAACCTCCTTCCTTATTTTGTAATACCACACTTTTTATTTTCAAAAAGTAACAGAGGTTTATCATCATGTACCTTCAATCAGCTACCTGGCATTAAATCCCAAAGTCTTACTCAAAGCCAAGCTAAACTGCAAACATTCTGAATCTTCTCAGTTAGGACTGCATTGATTTCTGTAATTTGTAAAATTCAGTTGGATTGTGCTTTTTTTGTAGTCTGCTCTGCTGAACTAGTCTCCTTTGTTTGGGTTTTGATGGCCCCAGCAGGATGCTTCTGTTGGTTTCTACTGAACCTGCCAAATGGTTCAGTTTCCCCATACATGTTAATATCTGCAGAGCTTCCTGTTACAGAATCCTTGGAAACTAAATCCCAGCAGTCCAGGCTGTGCTGAACTTTCTGCCCTGCCTGTATACAGGTACTTGTAGTATGTGCCATATAATTAACCAGCTTTGTTGTTATTGTGAGCTTTCAAGTCATGACTTACAGCAACCCTAAGGTGAACCCATCATGCGTTTCTATGGCAGAATTTGTGCAGAGGGGGGTTGCTCTGCCTTCCCCTAAGAGTGCAAAGTCATCAAGTGGTTTTACATGGTCAAGTGGGGATTTGAACCCTGGTCTTCAGAGTTGTAATCCAATGCTTGGAGCATTACGCCATGCTCACTCTCTCAATTAACCAACTGCTTGCTACCAAACTAACAACCTACATCAAATAGAGAGATGCCCAATCCGCAATCACAATGGTAGCTGGTGCTTCTCCCATTTCAAAGAAGTGCAAGGCATTGCTACACACATTTTAAAAACCTTATTATACCATAAACAGAATGTTAGCACAAAATCTCTGCCTGCATAATTTCTCTATGAACAGATCCCTATATATAATATTTTTTTGTCCCTGTACAAAATAAGCGAAAACAGAAGCCAAAGTTCTTTATAGAAGCCTACAGAAGATAAATCCTAACCATTGTACAGGGGATGGGAAGCTCCATCTCTTATACTCCTTTAAGGGGACTCTTCCCGTCATTTTTCCACCAACTTCCCTCCCTCTCATTTGCACTTTTCCTTTTGGAGAATGCCCTCTCAATTCTTATACTCCTTTAAGTTTCTGGGGACTCTTATACTCCTTTAAGTTTCTGGAGGGCAACAGCAATGTCTTTTGCCACCTTACAACTGCAGATTAATGGTATCCAGGAGCCATTTTGCTCCTGGCAACTGATTGGTTGTGGGAGTCTGCTGCAGCTCATTGCCATTACCTTGATACCTCCTTTCATAGCATCAAAACAAGAACATGTACTAATTTCATGGGAAATCCTGAAATAGTGGCATAAGTTTGCACTATAAGATTGCCTCTTGTTTTTCAATTCCATGCTCAAATTCTTCCTCTTTCTGTTGCCCATGGCTGTTTCTCCCTGCCTCCAAGAACCAGTTAAAGTGAGTGGTGGAATGAAACTAGTTGGTTTTATGTGTCTTCAAGTCATTTCCAGTTTAGGGCTACACTGCATAGAGTGTATCAAGGGTTTTCTTGGCAAAATTTGTTCATATGGACTTTTCCATTGGCTTCCTCTGAGGCTAAAAGAGTGTGACTTGTCCCAGGTCACCCAGTGGGTATCCATGGCTGAGCTGGGATTTGAACCCTGGACTCCAGAGTCATTGTCCAACACTCTAACCACTACATCATGCTAGTTCCCAGAAAGCATACATGTAAGCAGCACTTCTAGATGGCCTTGCTGCATTCATTGTTAGGGCACATTCACTACAGAGAATTTGACAGAGAAGACAGCACAATCCACAAGGCCAGGCATGTAGCCAGGGCCAGAGTTTACATTCTTAGTATACAAGAGCTAGAAGTGATAGAACAGAAGAGAGAATTGAGAGGGCATTCTCCAAAAGGAAAAGTACAAATGGGAGGGAGGTAAGTTGGTGGAGAAATTATAGGAAGAGAAGAGATAACATAGTTAATTAGAAGTGGGTGGAGGGAGAATTGTGGACTGATGAACAAATTGATCTGGGCAATAATGTGGATGAAACAGCAGTTTCAAAGAATGGAAAAGCAAATGTAAGAGTTAAAAGAGAGGAACTATTCCTTCTATTTTCCCGTATCAATAGTCATCAAACAATAAGGAGAACCAGCATGTAATTGCGAATCATGAATGAAGCTGGTTGTTGATTAAAAAGTTGAAAGAAAGCAAAAAGGTCCTAAGAAAATTAATAATTATTCCTTTTTCCACCAGGACATTGTTTCTTAATTTGCATTGGGTTTGCTTTGTAACTTCCCAAAAATAATAAAAAGAAGCCTTGAAATGGTATCCCAAAGATTTATCTTGTTATACCTGAATGTTGAGTACAGGCAGCCATTGCAATTAAAGTGGAATCATGCTGCTGTAATTGTGTGGTAAGAAAAGAACCCTGATCTGTGTGCTGTGCTGCAGCTTGTCAATTAGCAGACAGTCCTATTATGGGTTTGTTGGTAAAGGGTGAAATTGGGGAAGGGCTGTGCAAATATGCACAGAAGCCTCCCCCCTTCATATGTCTATATGCTGAACTGATCTTAGAGATCTTTTGGCTAAATGGATGAAGATCTGAACATGGTTTGTAAATGTGATCAGCTGAGTGTCCTTATAAAGCTCTCCATGCTCAAACAACCTATGTCAATATGGTTCTGCTAGGAATATGAAAATCCCTCAATCCTGATTTCATTGATTTTCTATTAATCCCAACTCAATTTTAATTCATCACAGACAAACACTCTACATGGCTCATATAGTCTCAACTGGAAACTACACTTGAGTTTGCAATGCATAGATTTCACTGTAGTAAAATGGATGTGGGTGTGGATGTGTATATATAACAGCCAACATGGTGTAGAGATTTGAGCATTGCACTGCAGCTCTTGAGAACAAGTTTCAAGTCCCTGTTCAGCCATGAAAACCATATCAGAGCCTCAGAGGAAGGTAAAGGCAAACCCTTTCTGAACAAATCTTGGAAAGAAAACCCATGATGGCCTTAGGGTCATCATAATTTGAAAATGATTAGAAGATATGCAAAAACAACAAAGTTTTTTTGTAACTCATGATGTACAAACCAACACTATGGAGTCAGACTCAAGAGTCATGGAGTTGGAGTCAGAAGCAATTTTGAGTGGAGCTGGAAGAGTCAGAGTTGGTAGAAAGGTCCTTACTCCAACTCTGGTTCAAAATCAAAACTTATAATATTATAATGTTACTGTGGTGGACTGATTCTCTCCCAGGGTCTACAATTTAATATTAAATTATATCTCCACGTGCTTCAGGGGTCCCCTGAATGAGCACGTAGGCAGGCACGGTCGAATGGCCGAAATCAGGAAAAACCCAATCAGGCCAGTAAACTCTGAGTCACGTCACCCCAGAAGACCTCCAGCCAGGTAGAACTTTAAAAGACAAAAGAGTCCTCAGCTCCAAGAAGCCTGCTTGAAGGAATTAGTGCTTCCAACCAACGTCAAGTGAGGACGATTTACGTACTGCTGCAGCTTTTGACAACCCTGGCAAAATCCAATCATACAAAGAACTTTGACATATTGGAGCTTTGTTCCTCCAATCATGCCAAAGATGTAGACAGTTTGGAACTTTGTTCTAGCTCCTCAACCTATTGTTCTCCCTGGGAAAGGATTAGCCCTCCAGGTACATTTTCCCCTATAAAAGACCCAATTTTTGAGCAGTTCCTTGGATTGCTCTGGCTTACTCTCAGCTCCACATCACTCCATCTGGCTATCCCCTCAGCCATCCATGTGCCGAGTTGCTTCTCTCGCTCCGTTGATGTATCGAACTTTGGACTTCAGGACCAAGTGCAGTATACCCCAACAACAACCCTCCAAAATCCCCAATCAAATTTCCTCTCTTTTATTTCTCACTAGCTCTTGTGTGAGTGAGTGTGTAAGTGCAAACGTGCGCAAGGACTTATTTTTAAAGAAAATCATTTTATTAGACAATTTTGCTCAATCTGACCCCGTAAAAATTGGGTTAGAAGATCTCGCTAGGTTGCCCTGCCTCTCGTAGTGCTATTGCTTGTGCTCTGGCTAGTTCTCATTCCCCACTGATTGTAGCATATTGAGGTGTCCGCCTCAAGACCCCAGAAACCAGGGTAACAATAATAATACAACATAATATTATTATATATATTGTATCTTTATAATATAGATATAAAATATAACTTATAATATTATAATAATATATAGTAAATATATCATTTTATAAATGTATCATTTTATAATTTATCAATCTAAGTAGCCTAATGATTCACATGCTTATGGTAAAATGCTTTGTGCTACCATTTGAAATAATACTTTTTTTTTACTAATTAATTTTTTTTCCAATTTATGCAAGGTGAACTTATCATGGGTTTTTCTGTGGTTGAGAGTGTGTAACGTGCCGAAGGCTAGTCAGTGGGTTTCCATGTCTGAGTGGGGAATCAAACTCTGCTCTCTAGGATTGTAACTCAACACTCAAACTGCTATACTGAACTGACTCTCTGCTTTCTAGACACTGAAAAATGGAAAGCAATGGTGTCCAACACCTTGTAGACATGTGGGTCACAATTATTTTTCCTGAGTACAGTGTTGAAAAGTTTAGTTATTGGTAAAGACATTTTAGTAAGGTGGGGTGTTCAGCTCTTTCTGTATCTGACATTAGCAGCTATGACTGAAACTTTAAGACAGAATCCAAATATTTTCAAAATGCATAGACTAGAAGTAATGCAGCCCATTTTAGTTCTGAGCTTACTTTCATAGTTTACTACACTACTGTGGAACTTACTTACTGTGCTACTTAATATACTAATGGTGCTTCCTCATTTGTCGCTGTTTATTGCAATTCCATCTATTCCTTAGTGTTCAGCATGATATATAATACAGTTCATTCCTGATGTTCTATAAATACTATGGCAGTGTTTAACATTGCATTTCCATTATTGATGTAAGGAAAATTCCACCCTCACATCTGCCAGACTGACATCATTTGAATCTACTGTGAACCAGGCCTGAACTTACATTTCTTACTGGAGCAAATTAATTGGTTGTTCATGTGCCTTAATAAGCTCTTGGCTGCACTGTAGTGAAAACTTGGGAGTATTTGCAAGCAAAGAGCCAATGCCTGCAAGTGTTTGGTCAGACTAATTAATAATATGTGTAACCCTAAGACAGAATGAATAATGGTCCATTAAAAAAGAAAAAAAAAGAATTAATAATAATCAGGGGGTTTTACCTTGTGAAGCCTGTAACATTTACAAACTATGTGAAACCTAATTCTTTGTCTGTAGAAACAGAAGCTTAAAATGAAGGATGTTTTTTTCAGAATCATTGATCTCAGCTGAGTTACAGCTGTGAGTGTTTGCAAGACAGAAAATTCTCATCTGTTTAATATTAGAAATGTAATATGACGAGTCAGTACATTAATAACTATAAAGCAAACTTAACTGATAACAATTGAAATTAGCCCATCACTGAGAGCCAGAATGATGTAGTGGTTTGAGCATTGGACTATAACGTGAGACCAGAGTTTGATTCCCTGCTTGGCCATGGAAACCCACCGAGTAACCTTTGGTACATCACATAATCTCAACCCCTGAAACTCCTTGATAGGGTCACTTTAGGGTCACCATATGTTGGAAACAACTTGAAAGCCCACAACAGCAACAACAACAAAAAATGCAAATATATATGTGTGTGTACTGACTAAAAATGGTTGATTCAGTTTTCCAGACACTGTTGCTGCCTGCCTTGAAGCTGTTTCAACTTAAGGTAACCCTAAGGAGAGCCTATCACTGCGATTTATGTGCAAGTTTTATTCAGGTCTTTGCTGTTGCTTTCCTCTTAGGCTGAAAGAGTGTGACTTGCCTAGGGTCACCTACTGGATTTCTATGGCCCTTTTCACACCTTACCTGTTGCCAGCAGTGTCCAGTGGGGATCCTATCAGCTGCTCTGCCAGGAGGCAGTGATGTAGAGTCAAGTCAACTGACTTGTACTCAAGCCAGACTTAAATCACTTCAATGACTTGACTCAGGCCCTTTTCGCACGGCATTTTCCATGCGAAAGGGCCGATTGAGCATCGTGCAAATGTGAGGAGCAGTCCACATGACGCACTCACATTTGTGTGGTGCTCCAGGGCCTGGCAGGCACCGCTCGCACACTTTTTCATTTTTGGCTTTAAGCTGAAAATGGTGTGCGGTCGCACATTGCTCCCAGGCCCCGCATGCACTTACCTTCCGTGCAGAGCCTCGGGAGCCAGGTCAGTCACGCTTCCTGTCCCAGGCTGCACTGCGAAAGGAAGAGGCAAGGCTCTCGCATGAGCAGGAAGCTCATGCAGAACTGAAGAAACCTGGACGCGAGGGCCTCTCATAAGAGGCTGCTCTTGCGAGTACCACACCCCACCGCCAAGAAAAGGTAGGATGCAGAAAGGGCCTCAGACTCAACTCGACAATAAATGATGCACTGACCTGATGTGATTTGAGACTTGTATATTTTTAGTGACTGACTTGCTGCCCTTTGTTCAGTAACATAACACATTCATCCAGAAACTTTACAACTTTGAACAACACTTCCATCTCTTTTTGCTTACTGATCACGTGACAATATGTCTCAAGCCCAAAGTGTGGGCATGTTTCTTAGAGGGGAACAGTAAACAAGTTAGGCAATGGGCTTAAAGTCTGCTCAGCAGCCTGTCCCTGCTGCATATTCTAAAACTTTTCCTAAGAGCAGAAGACAAGACTCATCCCTAGAGTGCAGGGTGCATTTTTCAAGGGGGAACAGCAAATGTGTAAGGCAATGGGCTTGAGGAAAAGGATCCTTTCTTCTAAAGCTTTTGAAGCTTCAATAATAGGGAGTAAGAAGGATTCTATACCCCATTTCCAAAGTTGCAGATGGCAAAATCTCAAGTGTAGAGGACTGATTCTGCTTAAACTGTTAAAACTGACTTTATTTGACTCTGTCCAGAAATTCTGGAATATAGGTTGAAGTATAAAGTTGGCTCCCAGACTTGAGATTTAACTTGAAATTATCTTCAAGGACTTGAGACCTGACTTGAGACTTGAAGGTAGAGACTTGAGACTTGGAGTAAAAGACTTAAATACATAACTGCCAGGTAGGGAGTGCAATGGGAACACTCCCCTCCACACTGACTGCCTCCTCGATCCAAGAAGTGTGATAGCTCTGCCTCTTCCTGCGGCAGCACAGCCAGGTACCTTCCCAGACTGTGCCGGTGCAGGAACTGCAGCCATTGCACTTCTGGATCCTCTGCACACCAGTAAGTACAGGATGTTGGCATGATCATGGGTCACTGATTGGGAAAACCAATAAGTGATTTAATCCACTTTCGCACCTCCTGGGGATTGGAGAAGAACTGGGCCACAGTGGCATCATGCATAACTGTCATCACAGTCCTGTCCTCATCCCATCCCTGCTGCAGGATGATGACAAGGGCCTATGGCTGAGCAAGGATTCAATGCTCTGGAATCCTTGTCTAACATTCAAACCACTATACCATGCTAGTCTTTCATTTATTATTTTCATTCATAAATCCATTCTATTTGTTCTCACATCCATTTTTACATTAAAAACTGGCCTCTTATTTAAATACATATTTTTTAAAAAATACTGTAAACAAATTTTATTTCAAAATCTATATTTCTGCATGCATTTTGGCTTGTGTGTGTGTGTGTGCCAAGAACTGCATTAGAACAGCAAAAGTTGATGGATAACCAGGTTTCAACCACACATTAGTCCAAGAGGTATGGCTCTTGTCAGTTTATATGGGAATTCATGAGGAACAAATTACTCAAGCAATCATTATGCCACTCATTTTTGTTCAGAGAGCTTCTGTTTCATAAACCACAATCTCATAATCATTTAGCAATGGAACTCTCTTGCGTTCTATATTTTTGCTGCCATTTATGTTGTTCCAGTTAAACTCAGCTCAAAACAGACGAGAACAAGAGCTTGAAAGTACAGCTCCCTTCCTTTTCATAGGTTCAGAACAATGTCATCATAATGCAGAAGAGGTCTAAAATGTCACTTTGTAAAAATTTTTCTTATTGTCCATTCCCCCCCCCCTCTATAAAGAACAATTGAGAGGCTTTTGAAAACATTGAAAATACAGTCTGTCTCTGAAATACATGAGGAAAAATAAATCCCTTTTAGCTTCAGAATTCTCTCGTGGTACTTTGTGCTTTCAGAATCATTTACTCGTGTATCTACAAGCTCCTCAAGAGGCCAAGAAAGAGTGTGATGGTTGTCAGTGCTAATACCTCAAACAGAGCTATGGTGGTTGCTTTCTATTTCTCTTGAGCTTTTTCTTCACTGAATGCCACCTAGAAAATGGACTGTCATCATCGCTAAACTGAACTTATAAAGAGATAGGTCTTCAGTAGGAACCTTTTCAGTATCTATTCCCACTAATGAATTTGGGATTAGAATTAGGGGTATAATACTTTTTTTTTTCAAAAAAGGAAACAAAGAACAAACAAACAAACAAAATGGGAAAAAAACCCTCCCAACATCTTACCAGTAGGTGTCGCTCATTGGATGACAAACATTCCAACATGAATGGTGCTGTTAACTCTTCTTTATAATGAAAAACTGCACATTGTACAATGTATTAATACTCGTGGGCAACATCCTGAGAGCGTGAAATGTCGGTATAGCAACAGATATAATTCTTTTTCTCTATACATACACTTTCTACACATATTAAGGTGAGTGAATAAGTGTATTTAGACTGCACCTAGATAACAGATCAATGCTCAAATATGGTAGAATAATCTAAAAATCTGAACATCTGCATTAGGTAAAGTGGGAACAGCTGGGACATGTGGAGATGATCTTAATGTATGTTGTGCTTTCCCATTATTAATCCTTCAGAAGAGATCAGGTCTTTAATCATAAGTCCTTTTGCAGGATAGATCATCTATAGGTCATATGAATCCCTGCTTTCTCCATAGCCTATTTATTTTGTTTACATGCTATACTATTTCACAGAAGAGATTCTTTCCTCTTTAGTCATTCTTAGAGCTCCTCTATATTATATGAGGCAATACTTTCCCCTGGTGTTGCAAACTAATTAATCTAATATATAAAAATCAAAGTTTGCGTGTTTGTCTGCATCAGGAGAAGACCTGACCTCATACGATTGGCTAGGTAAGGCAAAGACCTCATATGATTGGCTGCCTGAGAAGATTCTATGGAATTCTGGGGTTTGCAGCTTAGAGAAGGGCTTTTCGAATTCTCAGCCAGAAAGCTCTTGGGCTTGGCCAGTTGCTATGGAGATGAGGCCTAGCCACAAGGAGGAGGAGAGTATATTCCCCCATGAACCTAACCTCTGTATGTTAATAACTGAATACAGATTGGATTAGAGAGTACAGAGAAAAGTTACAGCTGCTAGACAAGACAGTTTGGGGAATTAGAGACACAGGATCTCAAATCTTTCTAGCAAGTGTTACCTATGAGAAAATTAAATCCTGGGCAATGCTGGGTATATACAGTAGTTCTGTATAAAATAACACTTCAAAATAATTTGTATTTTTAACACATATTTCACAGAATTCACTTATATTTACAGCTGCAGCCACCTTTCCAGCTTACAACATAAATGGATATGGTCTGGCTTGTGAACAATACCACACATTGTAAAGCTATGACAAGAGAACACTGCATTCATTAGAGAGAAGTTGCTATGGTGAAAGTCCCCCAGAAAAATGAGGGGTAATAGTACGTCCATGAAAGAAAGAAAGAAAGAAAGAAAAAGAAAGAAAGAAAGAAAGAAAGAAAGAAAGAAAGAAAGAAAGAAAGAAAGTTCTCTTCCTCATTAATAGGCAGCTAGTCAATGCCTATGGCAAGGGCAGCATGAACTAGTTGGGTTTTGTAGTGTTCTTCATGGACCTGCAGAGGGCTGCCACTGTGTCTGAAAAGCAGGCCAGTATCTCAACCCCCATGCCACCCAGGACATAAACAGCAGGACCCCAGGTAAGTGAAACAAGGGCTTATCTTTATTTCCAAGGAAAGTCAGAGAATCTGTTGCACCAGTATATCTTAGAGTACTTAGATTGTGAAACTGAGAATAAAACATAACTCAAGTCTTTGTCTTCTTTGGTATTGATCATTGCAGGGGAGAGGCAAGGTGAAAGAAACAACTGTATCTTGATGGTAGTTTTGCGGGAACATATTACCTCAACCTCTTGTTGGTAAAGCTTAAATGGATCATCACTGGACAGTTTGAAGAACACCTGAATGATATTGACTCTTGGACCTCTACCAGTTTGACCTAAGCATAACACTGAGACTGAATTTATGGCTGGAATTGACAGCCTTTGCCTTCAGATTGATGGGATAATTGTGTCTTATTGATCCTGTTCCATCGTTTCTGGCTTTCCATGTAGTTCGTCATAAAGTGTTAGTAAGATGAGTGCAACTACTCAAAACTATTCATTCAAGAATTCCTTGTGAGTCTTACTGAGGACAAGTTGCAATGGATGTTGATGGGGCACGGTTTGAGGGATGTGTGGAATCATCTCTTTGTCCTGAGAAATGCCCCTGGCCCTGCTGTTATCATTTGAAATCTTCTCATTTGCTCAGGTGATTTAGCTGTTCATTTGGAATGCAATTTTAAAGATATAACAGATTCACCTCAAACAAATGCTCAGGCTCACATATCAACATAAATGTTCGCCTTTGCTTCTCAAAGGAAGCAAAAGAGTAATTTTAGCACTTTTCCTCCCACTCCAAGAAAGTCTTCATAAACTACATGGCTTTTGTAGATTATTCAGTTTTGAACTTTTCTCTGAAAAAGGTGGGCCTGCATAGAAAGCTGAATCTTTTGTGCATAAATCATGCAGCGAAAAGCATTATTTTCTGCACAGAAAATATGTTTTTCTGTGCCAAAAATTCAGATGGAGTTTCTCATGCAGAAAACTCTCAAACTTTGAAATTCTTGGGAACAGCAGGTTCTCATCAGGGATTTCTGACATTTGAGAATTGTTTTTTTTCAACCATTGATAGAATATATTTTTGATTATTCCTTCCATCTCTAATGAAGTCTGAACACACACCTCCTGCTTCCTAACTGCATGTCCATCTCTGCAAAAGGTGGAGAACCCTTAAACTGCCAACTGTTTTGAACTTCACCTCCTGGAAACCTCAACTAGCACAGACAATGGTAAGAAGCCATCACTCACAACCTGCGTAGAGTGCTTACTGAATGTAACTAGGTGTTGCATGTCTTGTTGCATGTCTTGATTCCTCCTGTTCCCTTTGGCAAAAGACAACTTTGCTTCCACAGTGGATCTTGCACCTTTGTTATGTAGAGGCTTTAGGGACATGAATCTCCTTTTTTTTCTTTTTCTTTTTTTTGCAGGCAAGAATGAATAATTTCACCATTTCTCTCCTGTTCCAAGAAAGTCATTGAAAATGCTACAGTTTTCATAGGCTATTCAATATTCAAAAACTGCTCTGTGAAAAAAAAGTGTTTATGTATTTCTGCATGCAGAAAAAAAGTTTCCCTCACAGAATCCCCCCCCCCGCATAATAGTGTTCTCTTGTCCCGGGTACAGGACAATCAGAATAATCAAATGTTGTGACAGGCCTATTTTAAGAATAATCCATAGTTTTTTCATGATATTCATAATCAAATGCTTTTCTATAATCTATATAGCACAGGCTGATTTTTTTCTGGAATTCTTTAGTGTGCTCCATTTTTCAACATGTGTTTGCAATATGATCCCTTGTGCCTCTGCCTTTCCTGAAGCCAGCTGGGCATCTCACATTTCTTGCTTCTTATATGATAAAAGACTTTGGCTGTTATAGTGTTATAGTTATAGTGTTATAGTGCTGATATTCCACTTTCAACATCCTGTGGAATTCTGGGGTTTATAGTTTACTGATGCCAAAGAGTTCCCTGACTGAGAATTCTAAATGCCCTTCCCTGAACCGCAAGTCCCAAGATTCCATAGAATGCTGTATAGTATGGAAATGGCCTTGGTTGTAGAATTTTGGCCATCATTTTGCTTGCATAGGAAATTAATGCAATGGTCCCATGTTTACTGCAATCCCTAATGTCTCTGTTCTTTTAGACTGGAGAACATTTCTAATCCATTGGCCATTCTTTTGTCTTCTGTATTTTTTTTACTGATTTTAAGTAGAATTAGAGTAGATATTGTGTCTCCGTAGACTGAAGCACCTCTACTAGATGCTCAAGTTTCATTATATATAATGGCTTAGTAAGCTGATTTTGCCTTTTGATATAGGGGATGTCAAAGTATGCTTTTTGGATTTTTTATCTTTTAATATTTTTTCAGCTATGGTTGGTTGAATCTGTGGATATGGAATCCATAGATAGGAAAGGCTGACTGTAAATGTATTTGAAATAAACAATATATAGAATTTTTTCTATTAAAAAATACACATGGTACTGGCATAGAAAGGACATACTTGTCTATTTGTTTGGTAAATGTACTTAATTTAAATCCTTTCTGTCAGCATGGGAAGAAGTATAATTAAAACCATTTTGTACAAAAGTTTTTTTTAAAGAAAATCAATTAAACAATGCTATCGAAAAGCACAAGTTAAAGCAATTTAAAACATACATTAAAAACAAAATGATAAAAAAGGTGAATATACAGCATATTCAGTTAAAAGACCCTTTTGCCACATGAGCTTAAGAGACAAAGGGCTGACTGAATGAAGAAGTTTTTGCCTGCCAGTGAAAGATACTAGAGATAGGGTCTGAACCTCCTGTGGGAAAAATGGGAAGAGGAGGAAGTAATTGGAAGTAGACTTGAAAAACTTCCTCTGCTGATCTGTGGGCTATATGACTGCAGAATTAAATAAACATTGTACTAGTATAATGGTGACATTTCTCTCCTTTCAACATATCTGGTGTATAAAACTGTACTCTTGAGATAATTTTGCATATAGCACACAGCAACAATTCAAAACAAGAGAGTTGTGTGCATGAAAGTTATTCTGCATATTCTAGGTCCATGTTTAAAAAGAAAGGAATAAAGGCAAAAGTGTGTGGAATAGGGTTCTGCTCACCTCCAAATATGAAATTATTAGGGGAATCTGAAGTTCAGAGCCATTATTATGTGTCATTTACTCTTTCTTATTAACCCTGTTCTTGTACTCTGAATGATTTTCAGATGCTTATATCTGGTGGGCACAAATGCAACAGTAAATGACTCCTTGCTAAAATAATGGTAATTATAAATAATATGATTTTTTTTACATGAAGAAAAGTCACAGTTAATCTTCCAACCTGGTATTGCTGAGTGGCAATATTTGTAGTTACAACATGTTTGGGTGGTGATTAGGCTATCATTTTTTAATATTTCAGCTTCCTAATATAAAAATAGCAATAAGATGTTCTAAAGTGTAATATGAATTAATTGGCCCTTTATAGACATCTAGACATGCAGAAATTATTCATAAATGTTTGGTTGAACTTGATGTTCAGGCACTTTGAACTGAATAAAAAAGGTACTACAATAACCCATAGAGTATTGCCCTGTCATCTATGTGTACTGTTTTTCTTTAATATTGAGACTGGTTCCATCAGAACTGATATTTTGAGCATATTGGACAGCACTGTGTTTTTTAAAGGAAAAATCTGGACAATTTAGCCAGATAATGAAAGTGCATTTATGCAAATATGTTTGTTTGATTTACATGTAATTTTGCTCTGTGATAGCTTCTTCTTCCTCCTCCTCTTCTTCTTCTTCTTCATTTGTCAGAAGTTTTGATTCATGTTACTTTTGTTTTAGAAAAGTTCCTTGGTATTCAGTTATGTTCATGCCCTGATAAATTATATTCAGGTGACATGAAGCCTGACAAATGGACAATATAAATATGTTGTCTAAGCTCTTAAAGTAGCAAAGATATTGGTACTTTGAGACTGGAAACCATCAGTTATCTATCACTCATTGGTCTGATGATCTCACTGCTCTGTCTATATTTGAACATGTATCCTGTACCCATCATTTACATTTGGACACTTTTAATACATATACTTGGTCTGCTTATATTGATCCATATGTTTAATTTATGATTGTTCAGTTCTTAATCAGGATGTGAAACTTTGACTGTTTTGTCTTTGCATTTGAAGACAAATAATCTCCAGTGTTCTTCTCACCATGGGAGAAAAGGTTATTTCTACATACTTTTCAGCAAATATTTAAACATCCCCAAGTGTTTAATTAATCTGTGCAGAAATATACAATTTTTTTGTATAAACATTATTACATTTGTGCAAAAAACAAACAAAAAAGAAAACTGTTTTCGCATCAAAATGTTTTGTTTTTTTGTTTTCTTTGGTGGAAAATCTGTGGTCTTCTACAGAAATAACAATTTTGCACATACACACACATACTGATAAATTAAGTTACCATATTTGCCAATATATTAGATGCACCGGCATATAAGATGCACCCTATTTTCAGACTGTGTTCTTTGGAGGGGGGGAATTAGTACCCTGTCCTGACACATTTCTCCTTCCATGAGGAGACCTCTAATTTCATTTTCAAAGCAGCAATGACTTAGTTCAGAGATGTCTAGTACTTACTCTGTGCTAAATCCACACTTTATGGAATCTTTAAAAGCGTCTTCTTCACAGAAAATGGTGACTGGGTGCAGAGGACAGGGTGGATGGGGAGCAGATGCAGGGGGGTGGTTGGTGAGTGCAGAGAGGTGTGTATGGGGTTGTGAGTAAGGGTGGAGAAGCACATGAGGGTGACAAGTGAGTGTGGAGAGGTGTGTGTGGGATTACGAGTAAGTGCAGAGAGGTGTGTGGGTGTGTGTGTGTGAGTGCATGGAGGTTTGGGGTGATGGTGAGTGAGTGTGGAGAGGTGTGGGGGTTGTGAGTGAGTGAGGAGAGGTTGGAGGTTTGCGAGTGAGTGCGGAGAAGAATGCAGGGAGTGTTGAGTGAGTGTGGAGAGGTCTGTGTGGTGTTGTGACTGTGGAGAAGCAAACAGGGCTGGCGAGTGAGTGCAAAGAGGTGTGTGTGGGGTTGCAAGTGAGTGCGAAGAGGTTTGAGAGGGTTGCAAGTGAGTGCAGAGAAGCATGGGGGATGGTGAGCTCCTTTCTCCCTGTTCCTGTCATTTCAGCCTGAATGGTAAGTGAATGTGAAACTCCTTTGTAGGATTAATTCCACAAAATGCCATATCACAGGGGCAGAGGCAGAAAGGAACAGAAAGTTGCCTTTTCTTTTCTTTTTGCCCCAGCAGACAGGGGTTACCATATGTGCTGGTGTATAAGACACACCCCATTTTCAGAATGCATTTTTTGGGGGGAAAAGTGCATCTAATACACTGGTTTATACGGTAATAATGACCCTTTCCACATGTGGAGGAAGAAACGGGGTAAAACATCCTGAAACGGAGCTTACCTGCAACCGGGTAAATACGTCGCCACGCGGGGCAGCGTGAGTTCGCTGCTCCACACTCCTCGGCATCCTTCAGTGTCCAAAATGGCGGCTTACAACTGGCAGAGGCTCTCCACCAACCGGAGAAGCTCACCAGCCAGAAGTCCACCCCTGGCAGGTCTGCAGGCGCACACTTGCGCACACCTGCAAATCTACGCCGAGCACTGTGATGGGGCTGCATGCGGATGCACGCCCCATGCTTTTTAAAAACCTACTCAAAAGTGGTTTTTAAAAAGCATGTGGCACCACCACTTCCGGTCGCTCCAGCGCAGATTGGGGTGTGGAACTACGCTAAAGTAGTCAGCCCCAATCCACTTTACGGTGTAGACGACCTCCATCAGAGGTCGCGCTACACCGTTTTATTACCCTCATGTGGAAAGGGCCAATGAAATATTCTTTCATCCCCCCCCTTTTTTTTTTTAAAAAAAAATAATGTTTATTAAGGTATTGCTGTACAACAAAAAATAGTAACTAAACAAGAATCCCAATACACAAATCCGATTTAAAAAAATGTAAAAATTAAAAAACTCAATTTTAATAAAACATACAACATGATCAAATGTTTATGCACAACTGTTGTTTATTCTTCTTTTCTATGCTTCTGCTTTATATTTCCTTCAATCCTAATCTCTTCTATTACCATATCTGTCACAATATGTTTTATAAATATACATATATTTCTCTTTATATTATGAAGATGTTATTCTTATACCATCTCTCATCCTCCTATACCTTATATATATACCTTATATATATACTGTACCATTATTTCATTTACCCTTTACTCACATGAGAACATCTCTCCATTCTCTTTCCAATTTCTGTGTAGAATCATTTTAATGCTCCAGCAAGTTTGTCTTATTCCATCATATCGAAGATTTTTAATTTCCAGTCTTCCAAAGTTATTATTTTTTTCTCTTTCCAATACTGAGCGTATTTTATTCTGGTTGCTGTCACCAAATAAAGAATTATCTTTTTATTTCTCTTCATTACTGGATTTTGGTCCAATATATTTAATAAATACAGTTTTGGCTTCATTTCAAAATTATACTTGATTATTTTTTGAATTGCTTCATGAATTTCTTTCTATAATTATTTTGCAATTTTGCATGTCCACCACATATGGTAATGAGTACCGATCATTACCTCACTTTTCCAACATACTGCATTACCTTTTTTTGTAATTTTTTGTAGCTTCTTGGGTGTCATGTGCCATTTGTGTAGTATCTTAAAATAGTTTTCTTTGAGATTAAGGTTTGGGGTAAACTTTATGTCCTTTTTCCATACTGTCAACCACTTCTCCCGTTCTATTTGATGTCCTATGTTTTGGGCCCATTTTACCATTGTATCTTTAACAATTTCCTGCTTCGCGTCTCTATCTAATAACAATTTATAAAATTTTTGATATGAATTTTTTGTGAGTCCTTTTCAAGATTTTATCTAATTCGTTATCTTTCCTTTT